>VWZZ01000616.1:2418747-2457164 GCA_013399095.1 Psophia crepitans
ACGTTTTCCCCCCCGATAATGAAAGCGGCGCCTGGTGGCACATGACCCCACGCCCTTTGCGCTGTGGCGGTAAGGTGACGTTTGTAGGTGGGCACTGGTTGGTTGGTTGCTTGGTGTTGGCTATTGCTGAGAAATCATAAGAGAGTCGTGAAAATGATGTCATGTCGCGGGGCGTTTCAGCCGTAACCTGGAAATTGCCCGGGGCATGAACCTCCTCCATCCTACCTCCCTTGCTGTCTGGCTCAAATATTCCAGAGCTGGGACTCAGTTCCTGTGAGAGCTGACAACGCGCCGCCTTTGAAGGAGAATTTCACTGATGTGCTCCCGTGCGGTCAAAGTTGGCCCCTTCGGTGTCACTGAGGCATCGTACCGCGGGAGCAGGGGTCGGCCGTCCAGCTCCATAACCGCTTCGTTCGCTGCCAGAATAATTGTCTGTTTGATTTAAAGAAAAGTGTCTTGAGCTACAATTCTAGAGATGGGCATGCTCCTTTTTAATCTGAATATGATGTCATAGCGCTCGAATGAAAAGAATAGCGATTTATTTCTCTCCCTGTAGAGAAACTGGTTGAAACACTTTGCACATAACAGAGAAGGCACTCGCTGGAAGGTCTGAGCTGGAGCCCCGGCCTGACGCCCTGTCTGATACCGCATCGCTCCACTGCTGCCCCGGCGCTAGGTAAGCCATCTGCTCAGCCGCCATGCAGCGGCCAACAGGCCCTTCAGAGCCTTCGCCCCTTTCCTCCTCCTCCTCACCCCCGGAGATGGGAATCCAGCACCGCACAGCGCTCTGATGGGTTTTCTCCTCTTTTGGGAACACACGCTAACGTGAAAAAGGAATCTGCGCAGTGGCAAACAGTAATCAGGGGCGCTCCTGGTGCCAATACTGAAAAAAAGGAAGTTGAAAAATTCTGAAGTACTCTTAAATTCCCTTAGAAAGGGAGGGGGGAGCTTACGCAGTTCCTTCCAACTTCTGGGGAGGAAAAGGCTGAATTTGGTACTTCCCTTGTCAGAACTTCTCATCTTGGCATACACGAATAAAAAGGTTAAGGCCCTGCCTCGGGACTGCTTCCAGAGGGACTCTGCAGAGGGCGAGGGCGGCGACCTGGGCCCCGGCCAGGGGAGGCAGGGCTGGCTTCGGCCCCCCGGCGGGGGGAGGCAGGGCTGGCTTCGGCCCCCCAGCCGGAGCAGCCACACCGGGGGTGGCAGGTGAGCGGCGGCAAGCGTACCCCTGGACGCTGTCCAGCAGGGCAGCGAGCTGGTTAGCGATGGCAGCCCTCGCTGCGCGGGTGTGCTGGCTGGTGTAAGAGCCAGGGCTGTGTGTGTGCGGAAGGGAAAATAGTGTCGTCAGCGACGCTGCTTGAAGATGCTGGTCTCATGGTTGGGCCCTAAACTGGTTCATGTCACTCACGAGGCTTTGGGCGTGCGAGCGCAGGCTGGCTGTCGTTCGCTCCTCCTAGCGATGCAGAAACAGCTGTTCCCCAGGCTGCCTTCCCCCACGAGGTGGCTGTGTTGGCGTTGGGGTGGGTGTGAGGCGCACGCTAGTTACCGCTGTGTCAGACGGGCCCTTCCCGCGCAGAGGTGCAGCGGCTGTGACGTGCTGCGTTGAGCTGGAGGTGCGCCCGCGACAGCTTCGGCCGGTTCCATTACCTGTGGGTGGAGCAAAGCTGGGGGTGGGGAAGGGACTCATTTTATCAGGTGAAGGAGGATCCGAAGACCAAACACCCTCTTAGCAGCGGGAAACCTCTCCTAACTAAACAGGATGTGTCTTCCCAGAGCAGTAAACTGCCAACGGGCAACATGTAACTTCCACAAAAAATAAATGTGCTGTGGCACTCCAAGGGGAAAGTCTTCAACTTCATCTTTCTATTTATTTTCATATGGCAGCCCCCAGCTCGGCGGTGGTTCTGGGCTGTGGGAGGCTGCTTTTGTTTTAAATTCAGAGAATCCCAGACTGGTTTGGATTGGGAGGGACCTCCTAACCCACCCAGTCCCACCCCCTGCCATGGGCAGGGACACCCCCCACCAGCCCAGGGTGCCCAAAGCCCCATCCAGCCTGGCCTTGGGCACTGCCAGGGATCCAGGGGCAGCCACAGCTTCTCTGGGCACCCTGTGCCAGGGCCTCAGCACCCTCACAGGGAAGAATTTCATCCTAATATCTCATCTAAATCTCCCCTCCTGCAGCTTCAGGCCATCCAGCTTTCCTGGAGCCCCTTCAGGGACTGGCAGGCTGCAATTAGGTCTCCCCAGAGCCTTCTCCAGGCTGAGAAGAAAAGTTCACCTGTGTAACTTTTGAAGCTATCATTGAAATACGAGGATATAATTTAAAAATATCATGGTAGCAATTGCACAGACTTCTCCTCCCTCCCTCTGTACAGCTTGTGCAGCCTGTTTTATAACCCAGTGAGGCAGCGATGAAATGAGTTACGTGGGAAAAGCAGGCTGTGCGTGCAGAAGCCCCGCAGCAGCAAAGCCTCCGCGTGGTCGGGGCGGTACTTTGAAGCACGGGGAAGGCTGGAAATGCCGACCTGACTTCTGCAGGCTCTGATGAGGGCTGGAGCGGGAGGAACCCGGGTTGCTCTACAGCGAGCCTGCGCAGACCTGTGCAGGTTTGTCGCTCTGTCGAGCTCCCTCGTTAGAATTTGCTCAGCAGGTTTCGAGGTAGCCGGTCACATACCTGTGCCCAGAACCTAGTGAAGCTGCTGTTGTTGTTTTGGTTGGGGTTTTTGTTTAACACGGGGCAGACTCAGCTTTAGTCCTACAGACTCAAGTGTAATTATTTCAGTCATTTGGAAGCGGCAGTGGGTTTCTCCATCGTTGCATTTGAGAGCTGGGTGACCGGTAGCTCTCAGGAAGCCGGTTAATTGAACATTAAAAGCACAGAAAAGCGCAGGGGGAGGATTCCGTTACCTGCAAACAGCCTTTGTGACACTGCGTTTGGTTTGTCGGGGAACAAAGGGGAATCAATACGGTTGGGGCGTGTTTGCGGAGGGATTACTGGAGCAGTCAGGGGAGGCGCAGCTCATGGGCTTCCCGCTCCGCAGGCACCGCACCCCTGGTTCAGCACAGGACTGTGACGAGTAAGAGCAGCCCCCCTTTCGCGCTGCTGTGGTGGCGAGTTACAACATGAGCCTGAAAAGTCGCGCTGCATCGATGGCCAAGCGTTCGGCGAGAGCCGTGAGGTGCGTGCAGAACAGAGCGGGCCTTGCTGCCGGCCGTCCTTACGTGGTCGCTGGACGCCTGTCGCACCACTCTGTATTTACTGCCGGGAGTTACGGGGGAAAGGCCTCAGCGCGCGGCAGGGTGGTTTAAGCCCAAGTACCAGCAGCAGGGAGGCCTGTGAGCCAGAAGCCGCCGTGCACGGGGCTCGTGCTGCTCTCGGAGCCCTCCGCCGTTTGAGTCCCAGCTGACAAAAAACTGACCCCACCAAAACCAGGGGCAGGTCTTGGGAACGTAAACCGGCCCCACCACTGAGGCGGGAGTGCCTCTGAGCTCAATAACCTCCACGCTCTTTTGTGTTTTCATACAAAAAATTTAATAAATATTACTTTTCAAGATTTATTGCCAGGAACAACACATCAAAGATGCATTTTCATATAACACTAATATCACAATACAAGGTATCTTCATGATCTCGGCGGTTAACCACCGAGCTGACTATGTTTAGAAGCCTTTTGATCTTAAACGTTGTAATAGCACTTTGATTTCCTCACTTGTTAAGGCGGGCAGTGTAATCTATGGCAAACCTACACAGTGATCTTACTGGACATTCTACTGTTCAAGTATTCAACAACTAGCTTATTAGAATACTCCCTAAATGCAGTAGATTACAAAAAAAGAGTCAAATCTACAAGTGGTTCAGTATTACATATTCATGGTGAGAGAAAACAAAAAAAAAAGTAATCAGAATTTACAAAATAAGATTGCTGTGTTTCCAACTTCACACGCTAATTTGATATTTTAATTACATGCAACCACTCACATTTCATCTACATAAAGTAATAGCTCAGTTTTGTTCCCTTAAACTGCTTCGTAGCACATTATCTGCCTGTCACGCGTTTTTGTTTTTTTTGTGGTTCCCCCCCCCCAAGTCTAAAGCAGCAAAAAAGAATTTTCTAGTCTAATCATCTAAACTGCCTCAGTCAGTACTTACAAATAGTCTTAAAGTGATGCTATGGAAGGTGTTTCAAACGTTTGACATTGTACGAAAACCGGCATCGAGGCGTGAGAGCCCGTCCTATTAAAAATAAACTATTTTAGAACACCTTAGTTTTGGCATATAGGCAACACGTAACAAGGAAATAAATTGGAAATAGAGAAGCCACGAGCTTACGATGCTATCAAAAACCTTCAACTCTAACCACGTACATATAAATAAAAAGGAATGATATTTTAAGGCTCTTGATTATTAAGTTAATAAATCAAATATACACAGTGATTAATAAAAAAAGAATTATTTACATATCTATACAAACTTCTATTTTTGACACATTTTCCTCTTTAAATTCTTCATTTACCAGCAACTGCTGACAAGTTTCCCCCCACCCGCCCCAACAAAAATACAATAAAAAAATAAATAATAAACTTATTTTTGATAGTTGCTGTGGTTCCGAGCTGCAAAGGCACTTTCAAATACAGAACTAGTTGTACGTCACCATAAAACCAATATACAAAAAACTCAAATTCAATAAATATAAATAAAATGTATTATTCTAAAGAAACTGTATAAATCGGGACATCTGGCAGGGAAAAAAAAAACCCAACTAGCACTAAGGAAGAGTAGTAAGGCTACGTAATACCTTGGGAGCCGGTTCCATGACGCATCAGCTGCGGCTGAATTTACACGAGGGCACTTTTGACTAGTTTTGCATAGATGTGAAATGCAGCACTTGGTATTCCAGCCAACCACAGCAACTACCATTGCCAGTGTAAGCCAGCTTGTCAAAACTTAAATTAACACAGGGATTCTAAGTAAATAATAGCCTTAGACTCAAATATTACACAACAGTTTAAGAACTACAAGCTCTCGAGTGCCTTTCTAACGCTCCTTAAAGGCCCTGCCCGGCAGCACCCCGCTGTCTGCTATACGATGTACTCCATTCGATTTAGGCTTTGTGCGCTCTCCAAGTCTCTGTTGTCCTGTTTGTTTGTCCAGTTGGGGTGTTTTGTGGGCGTGCTGTTGGGGGGCTTCTCCTCTCTGTCTACCAAAGTGTACGCCGGCTGCTTGGCGAAGCGGGCCTTCTGCTGGTGTTTGTCCATGTCGTCTTCCTCCACCTCTGAGTTGTGTGTCCTTATTTTGGCGATTTTGGAGTTTTTGTTTTCGTAGTCTTTAATGGGGACAGTGTTCGCTCCGTGTTTCTCGATGGGGTTTTTTATCTGGTTCAGCTGCTCCCTTACATTGTTGGTAGTGTTGTCGTCGGAGGCCGTGTGAGTGTGGCTGCTCTGCTTTCTGCGCTTCCGAATGCACCAGTAGAACACAGTCACCAGGCAGCAGATCCAGGCTACTGTTAGGACCGAGCTCAGTAACGGCACCAAGAAATCTGCAAGAGACGATGCGACGCCAGTTAACCCCGCTGGAAACCAGCTGCGCCAGCCCAGCCTTTCTGCAGGGACAACCCATCCCCGTCTTAAGCCTTGTTTTTACTTGTGGGTTTGTGGGGCCCAGACAGCAACGCGACAGCTCCTTTAGAACACGGGGCCTTTAAAGCCAGTCTGGGACCCGGGAGCACGGTTTGATGGCCCTTCCTCACCAGTGCAGTGCCAGGGCATCGCCGGCAGGAGCCACGCGGGCATCATGACGCTGCCCCGCCACGGCTCAGAGTGAGCCTCTCCTCCCGGGGGGCTGCTGGGAACATGCTGGCGCTGTACAGCCAGCTCATAACGGCACTTCTGACCCTAACCCTGACCTCATCACATCTGGACAGCGGCATCGCCAGGTAAATACATACACGGGAGCTCCCCGAGCCGGCCGCTGGCATTGTTCTTCCTTACCTCTCCATAGGGAGCACACGAGAGCAGCAGCCCTTTTAACATGCTTAGGCCGCTGCTTTAGTGCTTTTTTGGAACTTTTTGGTTTTTAAAAGTAGTAAGATCCTGGTGCGAAGCCTCATTATTGTTCCCAGTTAACGGGGCCCAGAGGCAGAGATTCCGCTACGAAGCTCTAAAGCGAGAAGAGCTGCTCCCGCTGCGAAAGGCTGCGCTCCTCACGGCGAGCGCCCGAGCTCTGGGAGACAAGGAAACGCTCACCTGTTTTGTTTTTCACCGGTCGCCTTTGCACTCGGACTTCCGCGACTGCAGCAATCAGCGTGTTGTTACCGTCGCGCTTACTGACGAGGTCAATAATCTTATCTGTGATGTCTTTGATTGGGTTTTCATCTTCCCCTGTATCTTCTGCAGACTAGGGAAGAAGAAGTCATACCGTCAACACCAAGCGCCAGATCTGACGCGTGGGCAATTCTGCTCTATATAAGCTTTCGCAATCAGCTACAGATCTCGGTACTTTCGGTACTTACAAACCAAAACAGAAACAAGCAGAAAGCCCAGCTAACGGGCAGAAACCAACAGCGCAGCGTTTCTGTCCCCGTCTGTAACAAGACGGCAAACACCCCACCCCAGAAGCGGCGCTCGAGAGAACCTAACAGGAAAGTGTTCTACTCCCCTAGCACAGTTGCTACCAGCTCTCGGGTGTGCGCACGTAACCAGGATTCCTTCCCTGTCCTTGAAGGGAATCAGGATGGAAACCAAACCCGAGATGTGCTGACAAAGCCAGCAGTTATGGTTTTTATGAAATCCACATGTTGCACACACATCCAAGCAATCAACTGCTAATTCCAGGAATACTTACAATAGCAACGTGTATTTCGTTATTTGCCAAGTGTGAAGGCTCACAGGTAATATAGATGGAATATTCAACAGAAACGTTCTTCAGAATATTCAGATTCCTCAACTCACTGCAGATGTGCTCTGTGGTAAGCCCCTGGAGGATACAAAAGAGCTGTTGGGTTTTTGGAATATTTAATATATGCACACAGATAGAAGAAATTATGGGGTATTTCTGCCCTGAAGTAAGGGTTCTCGAGGGAAGAAGAGGTGGAATTCCCTCCAAACCAGCTTTTGTTCTTCTCTGGACACAAAAGCACCCTGTGCTAATCCTTCTGTACCTCCTGTTTGCTTTGGTAATAAGGGAGCCCCAGCTTTTCCTCTACTTTTACCAGTCAAGAGAGTCACTTTGTGCTCTGGGAAGCGAGCACGCGTGTGCCACAGCACAGCGAGCCGCGTTCTGCTACTTACCGGTGCCATCATTTCTTTATTAAAGGTGAAGGTGATGTTGGCACAGTTATCTTGGTAGTAAGCGTCCGAATTGCATTTGGTCTTCACAGGCTGTTGATTGGAAGGCCAGCATTCCCCCACCGCGGCGCAGGGGTGCGTGAAACAGCGGTCGTCTTTAACAGGAACGCAGGCGTGTCCAGCTGGGCAGTCGTTATGACCTTTGGCGTGTATGACACAGGGTCGAGGGCCACACCAAACCTACAAGGGAACAGGCACTGTAAGTACCCGCCCGTGACAGGACAGACGACGTGTTCCTGAGTGATGTGCTCTAGGTGGCCCTGCCTTGGTGGGGGGGTTGGACTAGATGATCTTTTGAGGTCCCTTCCAACCCTTGTGATTCTGTAACCCAAACCTCAGCGCAGCGTACCTTGGAACAGGTGACTTTTCCGTTTGAACACTGACAGGTATTACAGTCATCATCCCACTTCGCCCCATCTGGCATTACTCGAACACTGGTAATGCAAGGCCTTCCTGTCACTGCAGGGAGAGCAAACAGAGCTAGAAGCTTCAGAGAAAACAAGTGGAAAACCCCACCCCTTCCCTAAGTTCCTCTAAACTCGGTGAGAAGTTTGCTCCTGCAACAAAGCAAGCTACTTGCTTTGAAACAACCATCCCCCAGAAAACCCCACCAGCCAGAAACCTGTTAACATGCAATTCTACAGATCGAGCTACAAGCCTTACGACCAGCTATGACATCTGAAATACCTTCTTGGCAGCCTGGACCACTACGGCCCGGTGGGCAAATGCAACGGTACCCATTAATTTCATCTACACACGTAGCTCCAAAGGCACAGGGTGAAGACTGGCATTCGTTGATATCTGTGATGGGAAGGAGAAGAAATAAAAAAAAAAAAGAAAAAGGTTACCCTATAGTATCCTTTCATTTTGTCAGAACAAAACCCCATACAGGAGATCCGCCTACTGGGGCTTTATGTTCATTTTCTAGTGTCTGCTTAGAGATAGATTCTTATTAGCAGCACCAGGATAATCTCAGAGCAAGTTCTTTGAAGTTTCTGCTGTGTGGCACTAACACAGATCAAAACCTGACCCCTATGGCTACTTAAGCTTTTCAAGGGCAAGGACACATTCCTTCTCACACACACACATCCTCTCCTCTGACATACTCCAGTTTTGTCCCCCTAACTAGATTCTTCGACTGATGACAAAGTTAAACGCCTTTCCAGTTGCATCGCTGCTACAAAACTTCCATTTCCATGGCTGTTATTACAAAAAGTGTTAGTGTCCTCCTGCCTGTAATTATTATCAAATTACAGGGAAGTGCATACATCACCTCAGGGCTTGGAGGTGGATTATTAATTGACAAGGTTTTTGGCTGGCACGCTTTCATCTCGGGCAGAAGCCTGCGCCACGCAGACACGGGCTAGCTGGGAAGGCTGCCCCGAAGGGCGCTTTGCCCACTCGGCTGAACCGAGAGGTGCCGGCTCCAGCTGAAGGGACTTGCAAGGTTTCTGTTCTTTTTGGTGCCATTCCCGCCCTCCCCAGGTACAGACGCAGAAGTCACAGAACATCTATCATTAATCTGATCTACCACTTCAGATCATTGTCTTGCAACATAATTCAAGCAAGACACACACAAAAAAACCCCCCAAAACACCCCACTTACTGATCCTGCAGTCAGGACCTGCGAAGCCTGGAGCACATTCACAGCGGTACCAGTTGTCTCCATCCACGCAAGTGCCACTATTATAACTAGAAAGGAAAAGGCATTCTACATGTTAAAACACTGCTACAAATATAAAGAATCTAGAATTCTACAACAGCAACAACAAAAAAAGCAAAGGTGAAAGAGAAACCTATTCAACTTACCAAGGATGAGGACTGCAGTCGTTTGTGTCTGCAAAGCAAAGACAGCCAACATTAAACATGTGGACTTTGGCTAATGCAACTCTGCTGTCAGTAAGGAATGATCAAACTTCCCTTAATGCCCAAGTTACACTTAGCTCAACTTTAACAAAAATACGCTGAAATTCTCTACTAAATTGATTCCAGGCTTCTACCACAAAATTTGTTAACTCCATGGTGGAACACATGTACACAGGAAGAGATCCTTGTAAAGAGTCTAATGGGGCGGGGGGGAGTGGAAGCAGACAGAGCTGCTCGTAGAAGAAGAATGCAGGAGAAAAGACAACATCTGTCTCCACTTAGCTCATTTGCAACTTTCTCATGCCCAGGTCAAGGCTCTATCACACAAAGTCATTAAAAACAAAGATTCAGGTGATGCTAAAGCCTAGATCAAACAAGCTTTCCCTTCTGGTTTCAATCTGGACTCCAAGGGCGACAGGATGAGCTAATGTTCTCATCACGCAACACTCTGGATGAGTTCAAGCGGAGAGGACTTACTCTGAGTACACGTGGGTCCTTCCCAGCCCTCCTTGCAGACACAAGTAAAAGAATCCCCACTGACTACGCAGGTACCACCGTTATGACAGGGGTTTGGCAGGCAGCTGCTGTTCCTCGCTGTAACAGAAACAAGATTTGCCGCTAAGTTGTTAGAAAGCCATCAAAACTGAGCCAAGAGGAAAAAGTGAGGTCACGGACTGAGCGCTGCGTCTGCTTCCTGGTGATTACACCGAGTATTTACCTATGTTACAAGTGGCTCCTTCCCATCCTGCAGGACACATGCACTTGAAAGTGTTCCCCTCGTCGTAACACGTTCCCCCGTTGTTGCACGTTGCCTCATCGCACTGGCTGTCACCTGTCAAGAACCCAAACTACCCTTAATACCGGCGCTTTCTTAACACAGCGCAACAAGTTTAAGCAGCCTAGCAGAGCATGCCTGCTGCGTTTTGGA
This sequence comes from Psophia crepitans, assembly GCA_013399095.1. Lineage (NCBI taxonomy): Eukaryota > Metazoa > Chordata > Aves > Gruiformes > Psophiidae > Psophia > Psophia crepitans. Next base: position 2,428,886 of record VWZZ01000616.1, read on the forward strand.
AATGCTGAACTTACGGGAGTGGCAAGTTTTTCCTTTCCACCCATTTTTACATTCACAGAAGAAGTCGTTGACCAAGTCTCTGCAAGTTCCTCCATTGCGGCAAGGGTTTTTACTGCAGTCATTAATATCTGGATACGTTAAGGAGAGAAAATAAGCTAAGCGGTGCTCACAGAATTGACAGACACTTAATGCTCGAGAGGTGCCTATCCCATCCCTAATTTTGGCCTGCGTTTCAATCACGGATTAAGCACTTAAATCGTTATTTTAAAAGCTTTAAGCGCTGTCACTGAGATGACAGGATATTCCACCACATTCCTCTGGTTTGTTTTCATTTTGTTTGTCATCTTGTTTCAATAAACAAGAAGTGAAAAGGCCTATTACATAAAGTATCCTATCGGTCAGGGGAAAGGAGCCAAACGCTCGCTCCTCTTCTGGCCCCGAGACTGACAAAACACAGGCGTGACGTGCAGCTACGCCGTTCCTAACACGGCACGTACAAACGCCAAGGGCTTCCTACAGAGACTTATGCACAGCGTGGAGCAGTACACTGAGCAATAAGCAAGCCAGGTTCTACTCCCAGTCCAGTTCTGCAACTTGGGCTTAGTTCCAGCGCAAAAGCCTGAGACACGGCGGGGGGGCAGGGGAGGAGAGGTAAGAGAGGAGCCCTTGTCCTCTGCGGCCTTTGAAGCGGAGTTTATGTTGAACTGGCATTGATCACTATCGTCTTAAAGACGGTACCAGCCCTCCCTTCCTGATGTTTCCCCAAGAGATCTTTCTGTGTGCTGAAGAACGGGTAACTTACTTGTTTCACAATATGTTCCTTCCCATCCGTCGCTACAAATACATTTGTAGGAGTTGATGCCATCGATACAAGTGCCACCATTTTTACAGGGGTTGCTCTCGCAGTCATTAATATCTGCAACAGTTTGGAGGGGGGGGAGAAAAAAAAAAAAATCAAACTAGAAGTACAGCCACTAGAAGTCATCATCTTACTGCAGACTGTTTGATGCTACTTCCATTTCTAAGCCCTTTTTGGGAGGAAGGGTCTATAAGTGAGATGAGAAATAGCTGAAAAACAGCACACAAAGTGATGGGCCTGTCACTCAACAATTACAATTAAAACCAAAAAAAATCAGGAGTCCTTAAGATCCATGTTAAACCCCACTATTAACTACTTCAGGCCTTGTATACACAAGGTTTTTAAAAACATACAGCTCGAGGCCAGAAGGTTCATTACTGTGAACTTTCCCCAAGGCCTAGCAAATTCCGATCTGCCTCACCCAAGTGGGATACGAAAACTTACAGCAGTTCCAAGGTTCACTGCGTTACAGGAAAGAAACCTTAAAGCAGTCTGGGAGGAAAGGATGGAATCTTTTGCCAAAAAAGAGTAGGGAACAGTAAAACAGGTTCTCTTTTCAGCACTTACTCTCATGACAGTAGGTGCCAGTGAATCCTTTGTTGCATTCGCAGGTGAATTTTCCACCTGCTTGGCTCTTGCATTTTCCGTGAGGACCACAGACGTTTGAAGAAATGTAACGAACCCCTTCCGGCGTGCTGTTAGAAGCTACAGCCACAGTACAGCTGTCAATTACTGTTGAAAAAGCAGAGACCTGCCTGAGGATTTGCCCATTCTAATCCATTTCTTAAGCTAAGAGCAACATTTTAATTTCCAGTGATGGATATTTAAGACACACATATATTATCAAATCATAGAATCATTCGGGGTGGAAGAGACCTTTACGTTCTAGTCCAACCGTTAATCTGACACTGCCAAATATGCCTGCTGCTTTAAAATAGGCTGTACCCGTTCACCTGCGAGGTAACACAAACCTTCACAAGGAGTTGTGCGGCAGTGGTCTTTCAGGTGGGAGCAGTTCTTCCCTTCGTAATCTTCAGGGCAGTTACAGAAATAATCCATAGCGAGATTAAAGCACTGGGCACCGTTCTGGCAAGGATTTGGCTCACAATAATCTATGTCCAGCTGTAAATAGTGCAGAGGGGGGGAAGGGGAGAAAGCCGAGTGAAACAGACGTTTTATCATAGTTTTCCCTCACTGTGGCAGGCAGACATAGTGGAATCTGACCTTTTTGTCTGCTGCCTCAATGAATTGTTCATAATGCAGAGTTTAGTTAGACTTGCAACTATTTCAGCGCACAGCGCTCTTGATATTAAACAGCCACTGAAAGTTAATAGTTAGCGTGCAACAAAACCGGACATGCAAACACTTGCAGCCTGTTTAACAAAACGGATCCTCAGCTGCCCATGAGGGTGTTTTGTTGGTTTCTTTTTTTTCCCCCCCAATATATATTAATCAAGCACTTTCTTGGCAGACTGACAGCGATATCAAGTACAGCTTTATACTATGGTTCACTGGATGCAAGGCATTCAGCGTAGAGATCCCAAGTGCTGGTAGAAATGCCACTGGCTGAGGGCCTGCCTTTCACCCATGCTTCTTACCTGACAGAGGTTTCCTGAGAAACCAGCAGGACACAGACATTGGAATCCATTGATTTCGTCCTGGCAGTGACCCCCATTCATGCAAGGGTTACTTGAACATTCATTGATGTCTTTCTCACAGTGATCTCCTGCATAGCCAGGTGAACAGATACACCGATAACCATTAACCAAGTCCTGGGAAGGAACAAGAAAGTTGAGAGTTAAGGTTTTTTTTCCTCCCTCTCCTTTTTCTTCTTTAGTAAGAATATGTCAAAAGGAAAAGAAAAAAAAGGAAGATAAAAAAAATCCTCCTATGCTCTCTGATACCAGCAAAAATTGACTCAAATTAAAACAAGGGAAGAATATTTAGGGGGGTCAGGAGGGGAACAACTACAAACACCCCCCCTTCAGTAATGATTTACGTTCTTAATTTCCAAGTAGGATACATTAATCCCCATTTTGAAGTGGAATATCCACACTTGCAGTAGGCAGTTTGCACAACAGCCAGCCCATTCACTGGGGACTCTGGTAGTGAAAAGGAATCATTTATTGCAGTTGTATTTTTTGCCCCTGCTGTTCTACACACATACCCTGACGTGCTGTAGCGTGACACAACCCCTCCCCACAACTCAAAGAAATGACAATTTATAATAGCTAATTGCTATTTTCCACACTATTTGTATTTGGACACAAACCATTTGTTTAGCTATGGCTACAAATGTCAGGGAAACCAAACCAAACCAAGAACGGCTTACCCGACAGGATCCTCCATTCTGACATTGTCCACGACAGTCGTTAATATCTATAATAAAATTAGTGTGGTTAGAAGGCAAAAATATATTTACACTAGATACAGAGTTCAAATCTCTCTAAAACTGCAGCTAGATAACCCTTTTGCCAAGTTTCCTGCACGCTTTCCTTGAGATAAGGGTATTATAATGGGTGGGAACCTTTCGCGATTCTTCTACTGGAGGCAGTGAAACTTCACATCATTGTTTGAGTCACTTTATCAGAATATAGCTATGTTATGGACTAATGAGTTTGATAAAACCACGTATTTTCATTCCACATCAAGTACTCTCTCTCTAAAAACATCAACTGCTGGGGCTGTGCCGGAAGTTTAAGTCTGAGCTTGGAACTCAGTGACATGCGTACGTATGCGCGCACAGGCCTGGGATACAGCCGCTTACTTATATCACAGTTGTGGCCAGACCAGCCAGTGATGCAGTCACAATAGTAGCTGCCGATCAGGTTCCTGCAGGAGTTGGCATTGACACAGGGTTTGCCCTCACATTCATTCGCATCTGAAAAAACCAAACAAAACACCAACGTGAATGGCCAAACGCAGGGCCTGTAGGGCTGGGGGGAAGAAGGAAAGAAGAAAGCCTACAGCCAGTTTCCACAGCAATCATCAGTACTTCATTCTGATCTAAGAGGGACTTGTAATACACAGCATGGATTAGCGTGACTTGAACCAACAAAAGTCAATCGTGCGTCAGTCTCTGAAGTCTCTTTCAATTTCTCCGCAATTAGAACATACAGGCTACGCTAATTATTTGATAATTACCCAGGCACTCATTAAGAGCCACTTCCCCCCCACACACACATCTAAACTGAGCATTTTGAGGGAGGAGTGCTGCAGCCTGGTCATAGCACGTTGTGTAAAGAATGCGGACAGCTCATTTTTCCTGAGATCATCCACATTTTGGAACCCAGCTGTGAACTCCTTGGTCTGGAGGAGTTGACATGGCTGAAGAGATACAGCAACTTTCTCACAGGCTAAAGGAAAAAAATACATGTGGGGGCAGGACTGAAGGCATACACATGCACCCTCCCCACTTCAGTTCATTTATGGTTTAAAAGTTGTGTCTGTTTGCCTTAGTTAACCATTCCCTTCAGCTGCCAGCACGCATCAGCAAAGCTAGGACAGAGGGAAACCACTGCATGCTTTGGGACGCCAGTCCCACAAACGCCGACACTTAATATTCTCAACGTGCCAGAATACGTCCACAGGCTTCAGAACCAGAAACGTGCCTAACGCAAAGGGCACAACTGCCCTTGCCTGGCACGCTGTGATGCCTTTTGCATTTACCTCTGCCCCCCAGAGTGACACCGGATGAAGAGAAAAGCAGTTCTCACCTAGCTGACATGTTTTGCCAGTCCACTGAGGTGGGCAAATACACTTAAATCCATCAACTAGATCTTGGCAAGTTCCTCCATGACCACAGGGATTTGGAGAACAATCATCAATATCTGTAACGCAGAATAAGGAGAGGCTCAGCTCCGTTATCAAACAGGCAGTGTCAGGAACTGACAGATTTGACAAGTGTTGCTGCTACTAGGATTTGCCCTGGGAACAGAAAGGCAACAGGGCTTCTGCTTGGAATTTCTAAGCCTACTCCTATTTCAGCAAAGACTCCATTAAAAGAAAATAAAAATAGAAATAGTAGCGTGAAAGGGGGTTCAAAGCACAGGGGAAGAAGTGGCCTTCTCACACGTGGAAGTCAGATTTTGATCTAGCAAGTCTCTCAAAATGGTACTTTAACAACCTGCCAGAAGGCTACAAAAAGTTCATGTTCTGCTGCTTTCAAGAAGCCATCGGTCGCTCTGTGCCCTCGCATTTAACAAAAACCTTGGTGTGACGGAGAAAAGGAGCACCGTGGTACAAATGGCTGCTAAGAACCAGTGCGAAAGCTGGGAAAGGTTAAGTAGGCTGCCCTGTAAGTTTATCAGGAACTAGAAAGAGTGGTCCAAACCAGCAAACTAGCACATTCTTAATACAATTTTGAAAGGACTTACTATCAGTGCAAGTTGGTCCAGCCCAGCCAGGCGCACACACACACTCAAATCCCGTAGACGTCTCTAAGCAGCTTCCTCCATTGTGACAAGGATCAGAGAGGCAGGCGTGCTCCGCTGCACCAGGACAGAAGTACATCATGGTAGAGACTATAGCAGTATCACCAGAAGCCACCCCCTGCTCCCCCTGCACAATTCTGCTCTGGACACAGCATTGTTACACTTGATGTATTGCACTCCTGCCATCTGCTACGAATCAAAAAGCTACTAGCCAGCAGGAAGCCATCTTCCGTGCTAAAGCCATCACCACACTGCCTGGCACCTGTTTGAGTCACGGCCAGACAAGGTAACTCGGAGTGATCTCTCTGGTGAGCAGAAGGGTGATGCTCAGAGATACCAACTGTTCACGATGAAGGACGAACAAGCAAGTCTGGGTCTTTGCAGCCAGCCCTGACATCATAATTAATATTAGAAACTGACTTTTCCCCCAACCTCATAAAATATATCCAAATATATTAGATATACCCAAAACCTGGCAAAACTAAAAGCTGGCAAGAATTAACTGCCAAGCGGCAGCTCGGGTGCTGCATCAAACACTTACCAATTTCACAGTTCTGTCCCGAGTAGCCCTCAGGGCAGGAGCATTGGTACTTATCAGGGCCAGTGTTGCTGCAGGTACCACCATTCAAACAGGGTGGGTGGGTTCCACAGTAGTTCAGATCTGCAAGAGGGGAGGAGCATTAAAGCCGCGGTTGAAAACCAAGAGGAATGTCATGACATGCGCTTCCTTCCATATTCTAGAGCCTTTACAGAATACATCTGCACACAAGAGTAGGGCAGGGCAAAACTAAGCACATATGCTAACAGTGCCAGAACAGCAGATGAGGCAACGCTAAGTAGCTGAAGGACAAAAAGCTCCCACCATGTTTCAGGAGGCTCGCTCACTCAGCAAGGAGAGAGTGCACACGAGACTAAGTCTGCCGGTGTTAAAATTCAAGTGTTACACTTGGCTGTCCGTAAGATTAGCATACCTTTGTCACAGAGCTGACCACCCCAGTTGGTTTCACAGAGGCATTGCCATGGTTCAATGCAAGTGCCATGGACACATCCTGGGTGTGGAATGCACTTATCGCAGTACTGGCCTTGCCATCCATACTGACACCTTCGTTTAAAAAAGAAAAGGGGAAAAAAAATAATCAGAATGGGAACAAACCAAAAACCCGTTAGAATCGGTCTGTGTAGATGTGAGTGCGGAACTCCAAAGCTTGCAGAAAGACTGGGGAGGTGGGGGACAAGGGCAGGATGAGGGGAGGGGAGAAGCTATTCAAGGTTTGTTTGATGGTTTTTTGTAAACAAACATTTTAGTAGTTTTGCCAAGGTCTCTGTAGCCGGCCTCCTGACAAAAGAATAACTGTTCCGAGAGAACCAGCATGAGGCCGTTCAGCACAATAATACTCTTTTGGAGCCTCAGACAAATGTGGCAGAGAGGGTGGGTGTGCACTACAAATCAATCTCTGGACTTTGACAGGGTGCTTTATAAATGAAGAGGGGGGAAGAAAAAGTCAGTGGGAACAATAGTTATCCAGAGACCCTCGTGAATACAAGGTTCCAGGCATTTCAGCCATGCCAGGTTTGCAGGAAGACAAACAAAAAACTGTAAACACCAACTCCGAGCCCTCGGCAAGGCAGCAGCAAAGCGCGAGGAGCTCTCCGCTCCGTCGGAAGCTAACCTTATTGGGAACTAGCAGACATGCACAGCAAGTATGGACTGGGCCGCAGCAAGGGATGAAAGAAAACAGCACGCATCAGGATTTTACACATGCTCAAAGATGATCAGTTGTCAGTGTATTTCAGAGTTTGATTTACGCTAACCTCTTTTCGGGGCACCACTAAAACATATCCACTAATGAGAAACTTTAATGCCATGTCTGGAGAAGAATTTATTATTATTTAAATTATTTATTGCCACTATCAATGAGCGACCTGAATTCCGTACTTAAAGGGAAGATGTTCTTTTAAAGTAAAGCCCCTTTAAGGGAAAGCTCATTTTGGCTTTCATTTAGTTCTCACTAGCAAGGCAGGCCAAGGATTCTTCAAATTAAAGTGGATCTATAGATAGAAACAAGGAAAACAAGTTGAAAATGAAAAGCAAGGGGTTGTTGAGGTACTGTATTTCATTAACAGGTCCTGAGAGTAATTGATCAGCAGCAATTATGCACTAAGCTGTCACTAAATTATGAAAACAAACCTCATCTGTACAGAAGTCAGCTAAGCCTTCTATTTATAGACCCCCCCCACACCATTCTTCCACTGGCAATTTCTTCTCATGGGAAAGTGCAAGAGGGATCTATCCATTGGGATAGTTAGGAGATTGTAACTTACTGAGGGCTATCACTACCTTGAAGCGTACCACTGGTAGAAGGGGGAAATATTCCTTAATTTGTGCAGAATTTGGAGATCTATGGGATCTGCTGGTAAGTCCGAATTCCCTTCTAAAAATCTCAGGTGATAAAAAAAGTTAATTAAGATGCAGTTTAATAGCTATTTCAATAGCAGCCTACAGAGTCAATGGGAAATTCATATTGGTTTGTGTGTTTGGCGGGGGGGGGGAAGCTAGCACAACTTATGTGTCCTTGTGTGCAAAGAACATGAAAGAAAACAAGATCAGGCAAAACCACCTCTCTCAAGTAGCTCTTGGAAAATCCTTCTGTATAGGGAATATAATAAGAATGCACAAAGATCAAAATTTAGGAACATACCCTTTTAATTTGTGTTGCATTCAAAGCAACTTGCCTGTGAGCTTGCACACAAGTAAAAACTAAGGGACCTCACCTGCAAAACCAGGTATCCAAATCGAGAATTTTACTCCTTTTTACCAAATCAAAGGGGTATTTTTTTTGTTTTCTTTAAAGCAAGTGTATAGAGAAATAAGTAATTAAAAAAAAAAGCCGTGAGCTTTCCTGAAACATCAGCTTTAAAGTAACAAACAAAACTGGGTAAGACTCTGGGCATTAAAAAAAGTTAGATACCAATTCCAGAAAAAAAGTTAATGGTAACAATTCTTGTTTAATAATATGTATGCAGCAGTTTCTCATGAGAAATTTAAAGTTAACTTTCCTTGTATAGTGATTCATGAGTAAATATGGTTTTGTTGGCTGCCCAGCATTAAAGAGAGTGACTTGCACCAAAAGGGAAAAGGATATTTTAAGAATGTTTGCAAGTTGTCTATTGCACCAGAACCCAGAGCAGTTTCTGCTGGGATGTTATTTTTAAACTCTGTTGCATTTGTAACATACAGGCTACATGACTCATCAAAACTTAAAAGAAAATAAAATCTTGTTTCTGTGTTCACTTTAAAGATATTGGTCTAACTTGGCAAGCAGCAGTTATCTGAAAGCACCAGAAGGACAGCATTGTTTCAAGACTATGCAAATCAAGTGTGGGAAAGTTGCACCTTAAGTAAATAAGAGCACTAGTGCATGTCTGGGCAGTGAGTGGGAGGTAAGAGACTTAGAAAGAGAAAGGAAAGAAAAAAAAAATCTGGAAACAAAGCCTGTTGTTCTGACTAGGAGACAGCAACCCCTACATGGCATGTTTATTCTGATGACAGAAGCACAAATCACTTGTAGCCTTGACTGATACACTCCTCTAGCCATCTGTCCTGCTTCCCCCCCCCCGTCTCCCCCAATACTTCGTACTACTTGCTAGGCTTTTTTCTTTTTTTAATTAAAAAAAGATTTAGATTTGGTGTTCTGGGGGTTAACCAGCTTATATCAGTGCTGCTAAACATTAAAAATCACTGAGCAACCTGTAACAGTCCATCCTGCAGCTTGACTTTCACTTTGCCTAGTCTCTCGTGGAGGACGAGAAGTTACTTCCTACCTTACTTTCAGAATGTTCCTTGATGACTTTTTTTGTTTTGTTTCATTTTTGAAGCATAGATTACAGGGCCAGAAAGACTGAGCCACTGTGACTATTTAGCCTGACTTCCCAGATTTAGTTCATTTGAACCACAGCTTATCTCCAAAGAAAAGCACTCCACTTCATGCAAAGGTGTCCAGCAATAGAGAATCCACCGATACGTTAGGCAGAAAAATTACTTTCTGTCCCTTCCGACTTCTGAGTTTTAATCGTGAATACCCAGCTTCACTTTTAACCCTACACAGGATCAATATCAACATTTTGTAATCTCAGAAGCCCTGAAGTTCCCTATCACATGCAAACAGATACGACAAAGGATTACATGAATAATTTACAACCTATTTATTGATAAAGAGCATCCACAATTAATAGCCATTAACCCTGTATTGGTAAGGGAGAAAACTTCCCTGTGACGCAAATATATGCTATATATTTCGAGGCATTCCAAATATTCAGTTGTTGGGTTATGGATAAACTCTGCTTTACATTGTCTCCTTGGCAGAATAGAACAGACTTCAAAGCAGGGTAGCAAAATTCTGTATTCATCGGAGCCTACTGACAAGATTTCATCCCAGCTATTAACCTCTCAGCACTCGGAGCCTGGCTCACAATGGTAAAGGAACTGAGAGATTTAACTAATCCCATTCTAAAGAATGCTTGACTTTTGCCTACTGATGGAAGAAACCAGGGGGTGGGAGGGAGGAAGGGGGAAACAGTGAAAGGGAGAAGAGGAGAGAAAAGCCACACTGTACTTCAAGCTTGTAGTTGAAAAAGCCTATTAATCAGGCTGTTGGGAAAAAAAAAACAAAAAAAAAACCCAACACCACACAACCCAAAAAAACCACCCCTTACCCACAAAACATTCGTGCTATTTATGCAGAAACAACTAGTTAGTGCTCATTAGGCAGCATTCACACGATTTATCCCATACCCCTCCCCCGTGCCACCATTTCACAAACCAAAAGCTTCTTAAAATTATCAGTGCATTAAAAGCCTGTTGTCCCCCCTGCCTTATTCTGGACAAGTCAGCATTAATAATGTGCCTTGGTCAAAAACGTGACTCCAAAAACACCCTCCCTCCCCAACCCTATTGTGTGTAGCATCACTTGCTTAATTATTTTGGGGTGGTGGGGGGAAAAGAGGAGGGAGTGGGAGCATTTACCTGCACTCTCCTGGAATTGTGCAAGAACCATGCTTGGGGCTACATCCCTGACGACAAATAGCTGTTAAAACAAAAAAGAGCATCAGCATGCTGCCTGCTTCCTGCATCTTCACACTCGTGGGAATGTTTTAATCCCAAACCAGCATTGTAATCCTACTAAATCCAAGGTTTTAACAAGTCTCTCCTATCAAGTCTACTGGAAGGAAAACCAAAGTAGGTGGGGCTCCCTGTGATAGGAACTCTATCAGCTAGCTTTGCAGAGGAATGGCACCTAATGCTGCAGAGTTGTTCCTGTGCAAGAGAAACAGCCTCCCCTTAGAGAGCTCAAGTCACTTTGAGGCTGCAGGTTTCCTTTCTCTGTCTTTTGCAGGTGAACCGGCCACTCTCCCTCACTTTCCATCCAACTCAAGCACCTGTTAACTACTCTGGATCTACTTTTGAGCCACGTTTCTGAACAGACAGGATATTAAGATGAGCGTCGACTCAAATTGCAGGTAAATTCAGTCAGCAAGACATGTTGATAGTCTGTTCCTATTCAGAGTCCTGCTCTCTCCTTCTGAAATTACCTAGGAAGTTGCCATTCCCTAATAAACATGTTAAACATCATCTCAGGTAGAACAAACAGCCTGGGACTTTTCAAACACCAAAGCTTTACACTTGCCAGGTCAGCTCTAAAGCAAGTCTCTCCTTCCTGCTTGTCTTGAAGTTCTGCACCAAAGGGGAAATCCTTTTTGAAGTCAGCAGCAGAACTCCCATTGAAGTCAGTGGGCTGGGTTTTCTTCCCAAGGGCAAAGATGCGGATAATCAGAGAAAGAACACATCTGCTAAGTGCCCAGTACTCGTCAGACCTCGCCAAGATTTTAAAACAAGGCAGAAACTAGTCTTCTCCTTCCTCTAATGTAAAGAGTTGGTTGGTGGCCCATCGGTCCTTAGCCCTGTTGTCTGCACAAACTGACCACTAAATTGCAACCTGGATATGATGCGCTCCAATCCTGCCCAAACCCGCTGATCATCTGGGGGTCAAGGGTTCGTCACAAACCTTTGTTGCATTCTGGTCCCATCCAGCCTTCCAAGCAGGTTTTGTTGCCGTTCTGGTCACAGGTATGGTGAGTGAAGAAGTCATCTCTTGGTCGACAGAACTTGTTGCAGCCAAAGCCATAGTAGTGTTCTGCGCAAGTCACACGGATTTGATACTCAAAGTGGGCAACTCCTGCGTTATGTTTCAAAGTCTGCCACTGACGGCTTGGATTGATCATGCCAGAGTGGGATGCCTTCTCAATAACGCGATCGGGATCTAGAAGTCAGAAGAGATGTCAGAGTTAAAATTTTGTTTAGGTATCACTGCCACCCACATCATAGCTCTCTAGCTTCTCAGGCAAGATTCTCTGAGGCAGCCAGTTGGCTTTATTAATTTTCTGTTTTAGAGAGTAAGATAAGGCTGCCCTGCAGCTACAAACCATTAACTAAAATACGCATGCAGCATTATCAAACAGAACAAAGCTTGATATCAAAAGGGACTGTTAGGTTACTGCCAATCACTTATCTCTTCTGCACTGTAAGGACATCCAATAAGAATGATATAGTTCGTGATTAAAGAAAATTCAGCTGCTTTTAGTTCTAGCTCCAATAGTTTGACACATAACGTGGTTTTCCAGGCTTCTCCATTCATGGTATTACTTTTGTTTTTAACTGGAATGTTTACAAAAACATCATACTACAATAACCTAAAAAAAGCAATGTCCACAAACTGAACCTAAACACCACAAAAGGTCTGCAGCCTTCTGGGACTCCGGTGTAAACACTAAATTGAAAACTAGCAACTCTGGCATTTGGATGACATCAGTGATCGCACCAGGTATTGGCTGAGAAATACTGTGGAAGTTCTCTCTACAGATGTTAGCCGACACTAAATATTCAAGAGCTCGAAGCAGAGAACTCAAATTACTGCATATACATGCTACAGATCCCCCTTCTCTCAATAGGGCATTCCAAAGTTTAGATTTTGTACTTGACATTTAGTTCCAGCAAGTCTTCTGGCTTTTAGAGCCCTACAACTGTCTAAATTACGGCTTGAAATAACAATATTTCACATTAGCTCGGAACATTGTACACATCTGTGGTATTTCACTTTGTAGTCCAGGTCTTGTGACTTAAATGATCTGACACTGCCTTACGACCTGCTGCTAGCAAGCACTTGACTGCCGAGTGAAAAAGTTTATCATGAAACAGCCAAAATATCCTTGCAGACAGTACAGAAAACCAAGAAGAAGTGCCAGGCTACGCTGTTCTGTATATGGAAGCGTAATCCAGTGACAGAAGAATTTTAGGTAGTAGGGCAGTTTGCCAACGATGTGTTAGAAAGCAGCGTGTGAAGTACTGGCACGTTGAAGTGTTAAGAATTTAAACCTACTGATGTTCAGCTTGTTCTTCCAACAATTTATAAAAGAAAGTTTGGGGATTTTACGTAATGCAGAGCTGAAGACTAATGAATTTGCTACATTAAAAGCTGCCTATATGTCACCTTAAGCTTTATCTAAAATACTTTTAAACGTATTGCTAAGGATCTTTGATTTGTAGCTTTCAAAAAGAACTTCCAAACAGGCTTCTCAAGCCTCAGATACCCATTATCAATTCACCAGTAGATCCTGCCTGCTTGCCTGCAGTTTTGAATAAAAGTCAAGTCAAAGTGTTTGCTGCGCAACCACAGAAAAGCATCAATGCATACACACTGTAAGCATCTACCCATTTTGGGGGATATTCTTGGCTCGAGACTACAGCATTCGTTAAGTGTTTACAGTGTGAAATTAAGGGCAACAACTTCTTATTCACCGTCTGGTATTTCTGGTTCTATAATATTTTCCATTTAAATCAGTTTTTATTATTCATTGGCACTAAGCCCCCAACCCCACATCTATGCGCAAGACTTTCAAATGCATGCAGGCCTTTATTAATTTAAACCCCATTCACAAATAATGTGGATGCCTAAGGACTTTTCCATACTGGTATATCCAGAGCAATATCATGTCCTGTACTGTGCAGGTGTAAGGCTCTTAGATCTCATCAACAAGATTACTGACTAATTCTAAGAGGTGCTTAAGCAGATGCATATCTATTCGCCTTGAATGGGGCTAGTCAAGTGATTATAGTTCCACTCATGCGTGCTGGAGATGGCTTTGCTGCACTTGCCAAGATTACACCCCGATCTACAGCACAGTTGGAAAGCAAATGCATTTCCCCAAATACCGAGTCTGTGCATAAAGACATCCTGTTTCTTCCGAGTAAAACAACTCTATCCTTTTCTCTTCTAAGTGGCAGAAGAAAAGGGGAACGACACTCAATTTACTTTTGCAAACCACCCCCCCCCACACACACACACTCTTGCTTTTCCAGTCTTTTCCTGTTCCCTGTTGGGAACATACCACTGACAGCTATTTCAGTCCTTGGCACCAGAAAAACAGTCTCCTTGGGAAGAGATCTTTCCTCTTGCCTCTGCCAGCTCATTAGGAAGCATGTCCTTGCTGTACATCTATGACATCTCACTCCAGCCACCGGCTGTTTTGAGCCCTTAACCACAGGCTGAACTCAAATGGAAACATCCTTATTAGTCCACTGGACTCTATTTTTTTAAGGGCCCAGATGAAAGCCAGCTGGATCACGGCTAAAATGCCTTTCATTCGCTACACGGTGATAAAGCCACCACCATACATTTAAATTCAAGTAAGGTCTCACAGACTTAAGATCCCTTTCCATTAGCCATCACCCACAGTTTTCACAATGAAGTATTGGCGTGTTCCTTCTTGTACAAAAATTTCTCCACCCTTCCCTATTCCCACCTGTCAGTATGCACTTACACAAGCGTGCTGACCCAGACTTCAGGGAAGGCATTGCAACAACTCTTCCATTCTTAACCCGCACCAACAATGGTTTAAGTTTTATAGTAAGCAATCTCAAAGCAGCAGACTGGTTAAGTAAATGAAAAGAAGTAGTCAGCCAGGCTTGAGAGAAAGTCATCTTCCCAACTGCCCTGACATCATCTGACTCAGAATCCTGTGCTTTGATAGTAAGGTTAGAGGAAACATTAAGCGATTAGAAATTGATGAAGTGGAAGAGAGAAGCTTTTTGTGCTTCTTTAGCTTCCACTCTGCCCTTCACTGTCAGAGTTTGTTGGTTTCATTCACTTTCTGCGGCTACATTTCAGAGCTATTAATCTGTCTCTTTAGTTGGTGGGCAACGGTATCAGAGGTTTTAGGCACAAGGAAATTAGCTATTTTGACCGCCCACCTTTGCTTTCCAGTGATCCAATTTCTGGAAATTATAGCTACCCATCATCAGGAAGCAAACAAAAACAGCAACAAAAAAAGCCCAGAGTCCTCTAAGCAGTTTGGGTGGCCAAGGACACCACAGTTATTTTTGAAAGTCTTTGTTTCAGACAACTTCCAGCTATGGCTTGGTTTACATTGTGCTGAAGTCTCTTATGCCCGACTGGAATTCACATGCAACTGATACCAGTAATTTACAATAGCTCTTTGACATAGTTTGAGATGCAATGTCAGCCCCATTAGCTTTATGTATGAAGCGACAGTAGCAAGATGGCATCTAGACAAGAACCAGAGTAAGAAAACCATTTAAGCTGAATCCTGGCTCCAACAGAGCGCAGTTCTCATCAGCTTCAACAGGGCCAGAATTTAACTGCAAGCCACTCTTGGAAGCGAGACAAGAGAGAGCATGTGGTAAAGGGAACTTAGGACTAGTGGAATGCAGAGCGGGGAAGGAACATCCATTCTAGGATCTCCTTCGGACTGCACTGATCAGAGGATCCTAGAGCTATTGAGAAGTTACACAAAGCCTACTAAACCTACGCGCACAAGCTCCTTACAATTCGGTGGTAATTAGGGTAAAAAAAAATCTCGGCCATCAAAAAAAAATACTCATCACTTTATATGATGACAATTGTTTAGTTCTCATGATTTTCTTAACTAGTTCTTCAAGACTTATTCTTCAGCTATGGGAAAGCTGCCTGTAAGTAAAGTGATGCAGTACAAAGGAAAAGCTTTGTGCAGTACAGTGACTGAAGTGACCTACAGTTGGATATGTGACAGCAAAGCTAGAGCAGGAATGCAAATCCGGAACATATGTAAGAACATGTCTGCACTTGGTCAAATGCACTGCTGAGAAATGAGGCAATTTTGTCTGAAGACAATTGTACTTCCAGAACATGAAAGCCAAGAAAGAGTTCATTGTGTAGCTTTGGAAATGCAGTTGTTTCATGAAAAAAGATGAGCTCTAATAATAGTAAAAGTGGCAGAGACCCAGTCTGAAAAAAACTCTCAGATCCTACTGTAAACAAGACCTTAATTTTGAATTCAAGCATCTTCCATTTTTAATACAACTCTACTGCTATAGCAGCCTATTTTCTTCTCCCCCATAAAACACTCCACAGTCAAGAGCCAAGAAGTTTCCCAGCCACTGCTCCATGACTGTGCTTGGGCAGGGCTTGAAATCACAGGCACTGCAAGTGTTGAGTGTGGCTGGTTGTCATGCAAACCATGGCCATCACTGACAGGTCACATGAATCATTTGCAATGGACAACTTCTCTTCTAGAACTAAGAACTAATAGAACATCCCATGTATATTTAAAAAAAAAATAAAAAAAATAAAAAGCAAGTCTATGCAGAAAGCTTACCAGACTCAAAGGCCATTCCCGAGCCTTTGGTACTCGTTAGCAATTAACACATAAAACCACAGCACTGTGCACATTGCTACAAGGCCTTTCTTTCGTGAAGCATGAAGTCTGTTTCATTACTCTGCAGCTGCCACCTGGCATTCCAAAGTGGACTACAAGAAGCTGTTACAAGATCTGTGTAAGATGGGCCATAGTGTTGCTGTTTCCGTGTTAAAGGCAAAGGCTTGTTGTGTCAACAAAAGGTTTAGGAGTTCAGATTCATACTTTCTCCTGTGGCTTTTACCACATCTTAATAAAGCCTGAGATTGAAAATAGAGCTAATTTTGCCCACCTACTTCAGTAAGAGCAGAACCGCTCATATGCCAAGAGACTCCATACAGCTTCCTCCAGCCAACAGGAAAAGCTTCGCAGAAAGTTTCTGAAACCAACCAAAGATTCCCACCTTTCATTTCCAGTCAGCTCTACCAGGTGGTGTCTGGTAAATATTTTTCAGCCCCTTAATGTAAATCCCTAGACATCCAGCTCCCAAGGAAGAGCTGGTAGTCACTCTGGTTTCTCGTCTCCAGTCATTGGATGGCTATCTACACCAAGTCTTATGGATTATTTTTTTTTTTGTAAGCAGCATGTTCTCTTTTGAGAAGTACATCATTTATAGAGAGGTCCCAAGTCAGTAAGTCTTAGGCTTCTGATTATCACTCTTAATTAAAAAAAAAATCCCAAACAAAAACCCTGAAGAAACCCCTTGGTTTTTGCTCTCCCTAAGGAGAAAGAGGGGATTAACAGCATCTGGTTTTAGGCCTCAAACTGTTGGTGCCTAGTTGAGTGAGCTACTCACCCTCTACAGGCAATGTGAGGGAGACAGGCTGCTGTGCAGCCTGGAGTAGTTGCTCCAAATTGTCTGGAGGAGAGTTTCTCCGCTCTCCTCATGCCCGATTCACAGTGAGCTGGTTAGACTGTCAAAAGCCTTTCAATGGACAGGAAATCAAGGTGTCCTAAGTAAGTAAACCAGAGGAATGAATACTTACTAGTAGAGTTATCATTGTAATCCCAGGCCTCAACAAGCAGCGTGTAGGATCTCTGCAAAAGAGAAATAAGAGTTAGTTTCAAAGTTACACATGACTGTTCAGGGGAAGAAAAAAAAAAAAATCAACACCAAAACACCCAATCAATTTTAATTGGAAGAAAAAAAATCCTGGTCTCTGCCCTAAAATGGAATCCTTGAAAACATAAATAGGTAATAGATTATACTTGAGACAAACATGATCTTCTTGAAACCCCATAAGCTACCTTATCCAGTCTGACTTAGAAGACCTTTCACCTTGGATAGCTCATCTTTGTCATCATTAATGAATCTTATGTACTTAACCAGGAAGCACAGCCTTTGACACTATGCTGTAGCCACAATAAAGCATGCCCGAAAGAATTGCGCATGGAAGAGAGACAACACTGG
This sequence comes from Psophia crepitans, assembly GCA_013399095.1. NCBI lineage: Eukaryota > Metazoa > Chordata > Aves > Gruiformes > Psophiidae > Psophia > Psophia crepitans. The sequence continues at coordinate 2,446,335 of VWZZ01000616.1, forward strand.
GCTAGCATAGCCGCATCAAAAACCAAACCCCCAACACCCCCACCCTCAAAAACTGCTTCAAAAGAATTTTAGTTACAGAAAAGTAGTCTTGATGCCCCTTCCCCCAGCCATCCTGAAAGCAAGAAGTGTTGCTAAGATTACTGTGCTCTGCCTTGACAGAGCAATCTCTAGGGACTTTGCTTTTCAGCACCCCCTTTCAAAGCTTTGTCTGCATGAGGGCCATCGCAGCTCCCACAAGTATCAGGTAACCGAGGGAAGAACTGATGGATAAGGGAAGGGGGTGGGGTGAGAGAGAAGCATTGTAAAACAAAGCCTAAAGATCAGGCTTTGGAAGAGCAGGGAAAGGGAAGGCGCACTATCCACCCCGTGTCACATTTACAGACGCACTAATCTGCCAATGAGCTCGCTAGCACTCCAGTAATAATAATCATAAGCATAAACTAACTGAAGTGACTCCATGGGTTGGAAAGATGCCAGCTATTACATCTAAGCCACCTTTATCTTCAGTCCTAACTTGAGAACAAGAGCCATTAAAATGTCTTCTCCTCCCCCAGCTTTACTCCAATATACTATTATCCAGGCTGTATCTTTCAGAACTGCCATTTAGCTAGCCATATCCAAACTTACAGAGTGATTCAAAACCAAAACAAAACACGCCACCCTCCAAAAACACAAAAACTGAGAAAAAAATAAGAAAAAAAAATGACTTGAAAAGTAAAAAGTATCGTAATAACTATAAATGAGGTAATAAGTGTAATCACTTTCTGGTGAGCAGAACAATAATAGAATAAATAAAAACTTTCCATGAAGGGTTTTGATGATTTGCCATAGCAGCTGTGTATCATAAGGTTTATTTCTTCTTAACTGTATCTGCGCTCAGAGTCTGCTCGTTTGTGGTCTGCAGCACCTAACACCTTTTCTGTAACAGAAATGAAAACACAGCTCAGAGTAAGCTGCTACAAGGTGCAAGCGTAAGGCAGAGCTCAAATTCCTTAAGAACAGCAAGAGAAAGAAAAAAAAAAAGTTGAAGCAGACTGCTTTCTCACGACTGGACACAGCATGCAGCCTCTGAATGAAAACCTAGTTTGTGACAGACACCGGCTTGGAATATAGCCTAAATATGTTTCATATTCAAAGCAGACTAGGATTCCATTTCGTTCACTGATAACTGTGGGAAAATGCTTCCAAAAGTAAGCAAAGCTGGGCAAGCCGAGACATGCGCCCAAACTTCTATGCAGAGGCTCCACTGGCCCAAAGTTTTTCTGGTTAATATTTTATGAAAGTTACATGTTATGTTACTGTTCTAGATCCAGTCTATCAACTTGAAAGAAACTCTGGAAACAAAACAAAACACAACATGATCATTTAACACTGTTTAAAGCAGATTTAAGAAGTCCTTACACAAGTCAGAGGTAAAAAACAACACTAGAATAGAGCTCCCGAGCCATATTACAGATATAGATTGCACTATCTTGGGTGCTTCCTCACTGGTTTAATTACCACCATTGAGAAGCACAAGCACAACATGTTACTGCAAGCTTGAAAAAAATATTATGATATAGAGAATGAATTATGGCAACTAGCAGTACTTCCACTAAAGTTAAGGATGTTTTCCTTTCGGCCTTGCATAATTGTTTTGGAAGATATTTTGTCTAAACTCATAGCAACAGTTCCCAGTTGGTTCTCAGGACTGTTTACCAACACACCTAGCCCTTAAGGAAAGGAAAGGCTGAATCCTAGCTTTTAGTGCTACTGTTGCTAGATACTTGTGTGACCACTTTCCAACACCACACAGGAGTTTGTTTAAAAGAGAGGAGAAGCTTCTGCTTAACTGGATGGAAACAAAATGCAGGGGCAAAAGACCTACCCTAGCAATTCTCTTGTTCCTATGTGCCCCCTCTCACCTCATCTGAATATTTTAAATGAAGAATCCCCGTCCTGAAAAGGGATGACACAAAGAATGGCAGTTTAATCTCCTGGCTCTGTCCCTCTCAGCACGGGGCAAAGAAAGGACAAGACTTTGTGTTCAAGATGGGACACTTCTAAACAAAAGGCACACAGACGCCCACAGCCCCACAACAGCAGCAGCAATCCTCCCTTTGACAATACAACTCTCACATACCTCTAGCCAATTCCACCCCCCAAAAGAAAAGTTCTGTGCAAAGACTGCACCGCTGAGATTTTTTTCAAAAGTGCATATCATCCCCACTCTATAGATCAACAATTCAGATATCTCAGGAATGACTACTTACAGCGTGGAGGTTTAAGTTTTCCCATGCCCATAGATGACCTCTGCCCATTTTTGAATAAATATATATATCCAGACACAAGAATTCCACATCATGCACCTTATTCCATCAAAGCCATGACCGAGGTAACAAGGCAGTAGTGAACTTTCCAGAGTCACACCCAATTAGCCACTGTAAACCTGAGCTTGACCAGAAGGCAGGGATTCTGACTCGAGAGGAAAGGCAGCTTGAAAGTAACAGCAAGTCGGCATAGTCTGCAGAACATCTACAGTCCGATCAGCCCAGAGGACTAAAAGGCAGCATGGTCAAATTTAAGCAAAACAAGTTTAAGCAAAAGGAGTTAAGCTATGTGAGAATGGAAACTGTTAAGTTCACACTCCAAAAAACAAAGCAAGCACCAATGTGCAAGGGCTATTTTCCTCAGTGACAAAGCATCAGGGTTTAGTCGTGATCCATTGATAATACAACTCCAGAAAAACTTTGAACAGAAACTGTCCCTTTTAAGAGTCTGAAAGGGCAATACAACCTCTTTTCTGGTTACTTAAATGAATACAAGCAGCTCCAGGTAAGCAGAAGGTGTTTAGAGCTCTCAGCTCTACCTTCTTCCCTCCCTTCATCCAGACATCCACCCAAAGGAGCTGGGTTTGTACATTGTCTTCTAAAGGCATTCTGCAAGTCAGTGGGACAGAGCAAGATTAAAACATGAGGCTCATTAGCAAAAGCACTGCCTCCTTTTTGAAAGGGGTTGCAACTAGTCAAACTTCTTTCCCTCCTATCCTTGTGGTTAAGCCATGCAAGAGCTTTGCTGAGCATGTGAAACCATGACTAGACAAATGCAGTGGGAAGTTTGCATTCTGAGTGCTGCGCCTGCTCCTCCTCTGCCAAACAAGGAGAGCAGGTTAAACCCAGCAACGTTCTCCTTACGCTTTGCCAGTCATGCACAGCTGTGAAGACCAGTTTGAGAACGGTGCTTGCATCCTGCCTGCATCCTAGGGAAGAAGGCTAGGACACTGGCACACTGCCACAGCAAATTGCCAAGAGCTCCAGTAATCCCTCCTCCCTTCAGCTGGAAGGGGGTGAGATAGGGAAGGGGGAAAGTGAGGAGTATTTCAAAGTGCGCCAAGGGCCAGGGAGAAGGGCATCTCTGAGCAGAGTTAAGGCTAGTCACAAACCCACTTCCTCTAAACATCAGCAGGACTCACTTGAGTACCCCACTGCCATGTGACAAGTCACAGTGACGCTGTACAGATGCACCACAACATCATGCCATGGTCAGCCACTCAACTTTGACAACAGAATATTCCTTCAAAGGAGTTGAAGGGAACAGGTTCCTCGTCTAGAGGAACTACAGATGTATGTGGGAAATTAAGGGAAACAACCTTCACCCTTTGTTGAATGCAACATCATCGGGAAGCTCTTCTTTGTGCCAGCCTACATAAGGCTAGTCCAACACCCTATAAAGCTGTTACTCTCTCAACCTTGTGTCTATAAACAGAGTCTAAGCTGTAACGATCTCACGCCTCAGAGCCTGTGGCAAAGAGGAGCTACGCTGAATCTCAAACAGGCAGCCCAGCCAAAAGCCTCATCAGAATATGCCCACATGAAAACAGACCACACTGTTCCTTTAGTCTTCATTTTGAGTAGTTTCTTCATTGCTGTTACTGCCGGTAAACACTTCATTGCTACGTAAAGGAGAAGACATGAAAACAAATTTAACTATATTAGCAACTTCCAGGAGAGACTTCCCCCCCCNTGGCACAAGCCAAGCCAGTAGCCGAAGTCAAGATCTTCTCTGCGATGCAACTGCTACCCTCCTGCCAAATGGTGAAGGACACAAATGTACCGCTATCCAAACTATGCATACGCTTAAGCATCGAGTAAACCAGGCTGATCTCTGATCTGGCAAGCCTGCTGGAATAATGAGTATCCTGTGAATACATAATGTGCTGAAGTTGCCATTGTGTGAAGTAAGTCCATGGTTTGTCTGGGAGCCGAGCAATGCTGAGTCTACTGCTGCTTCCTGTTGCTTGTCCTGTATTAGCATTATTTTTGGATAGGCCCCATTATGTTCTGTAATCCTCACTGCAGTCAGTATGGCCACACTATTGTTCTTGGTTAATATTAGCAGTCAATGCCTCTGTCTGGGTGGCCGGACTACAATCTATTCCAATCATAAAACTAGCATGCATTAACTGAACAATGTACTGGGATAGAGCGGGGAGACTTGGGGTCCTCCCTCCTCCCCTCCTTTANNNNTCTTTAAAAAAAAAAAAAAAAAAAAAACAGAAAAAGAAAAAAGAAAACAATATAACATCTCTTTTCTTCCTTTCTTTTGAAACTAATGATTTTAAGTGATCTCAGCTACCAGGGCACATCGTACGACAACAGCATTTTAATCAGCATCTTATCTCGTTATGGAGTTATTTTCTCACGGAGCCCCACTTGTCAGAGACTAACAGGTAGGCCAAGATGTCAATGGTTGCTTTCAACCTTCCCCAACAAGCAGATTACCTACTCTTATCAGTCCCCCTACCTGTTTAAAGCATCCCACTGATAATTAAATGCACCAGTTACAAAAGGGTGGCAAGGTTAATAGAGAGAATACCTAGTAGCCAGCCAAGCAAAACAGTCAGGTTCACGTAGAGCAAGCCTGAACAAGAAGCCTTTCTACTTATTTACCTAAGTGCATAAGAACTGGGTTGAGCTGGTAAAGGACTCTGGATGTTTGACTATTTACAAACCACTTTAACCACTTCTACCCACATTTTACAGTTTCTTCTGAATACTACAAGAATAATGAGCGTAATTTATGCTGCAGAATAATAGTGACCACAGAACCATGAGCTCCACAGACTAACAAGAAATGAATGCAACAGCTTCTAGTTTTGACATCTTTCCCCATGCTAAGGCATAAGGGTTACCAGCTAAAATTATTAGAACTGTGTCAGTTAGCATATAAAACTTCTATTCATCAGCAGAAATGCAAAGTTCAGTTCAGTTTGAATTTTAAAACCCAATCCTGTCATTAGTATTAACTACGCAGAAACACTTTTAAGAACTGTAGGTTCAGGTTTTTGCACGTACCGCAGGGCATCAATCAGACTTCAGAACTGAAGCTGGAGTAAGTGCCGTGTATGACAGTGAAGCCTCTTGTATGGCACATCATCTCATTTAATGAGCTAAGGCCCACCTTTACTAGCTCCAGAACTAGTTTACTTCTATTCCAGCCTTCAGCCCACAACGAAACTGTAAGTTTCCTTGAGTTAACTAGAAATTTAAGCATAAAGCATCAATTTTAGGCAATTCATTTTCGGACATGCAGACTTCCAGCTGCATAAATAAGCTGACAGTGCCGGATGTATGTAGTCTGAGAAAGGTTAGGAATAAGTGTTGATGCCAGGCCAAATCCAGCTGCCACTGATGTTAAACTGGAGTAGGCCTTTATTATAACAAGAACAAAAATTCTGGGAGCAGGCAGGATGAGGATTTATTTTTAGACATATTATGGTAAAATAGTCAAGTGGATTTACCAGGAAGATGAAGTTCTGAACTGACTGGAACATAAATAACTCTTAAAAACATGCAAGAAGCCCAAAACCTCCAAATGGATGCATTGCTTCTCTGCAGTCCTGGGAAAAAAACAGCCTTGTGAATGCTAATTGTGCTTCAGATGTCACTTAATACTCTCAGCTCCTTTTTGAATAGTAATCCTAGGCAAAACATTGCACTTGAGTGCTGAAGATTTATTCTTAAATTATTAGTCAACAATAAATGACACAGTGTGGATTTATTAATATGCATTTTGTTATTATAAAAATTTCTTCTGATCTGCCCATACTTGAACATGACTTATCAGGCATTCTTTAAGAAAAGCTCGAGCAATATCTAGCATTTGCTTCTATAAGTTTTCAAAAAGTTAACTGGAGGAAAACAAGATTTAGTTTTATGACTGTGACCTACTTTTTTTTTTTTAAATAACAACAGCAGTTGAATGAAGTGATGTTTTTCTCTCAGATTCAAAAGGCTGTTACTTTAATATCAGCTGCAGATTAGTATTTTGGAAACATCTTGTGTCAAGACAGGGAAAAAGTTCACAAAGCTTAAAAAAAAAAAAAAAAAAGACTAAAAGCTCTTTCATTACTTCTTTCTAGCCAGAAAAAACAATGCTTACCCAGAAAACAGATTTTATGTCTTCAGGAACCAGTAGCAGTAAGATTTTTCATTAAAAAGGGGAAAGGCTGACTATTTTTTTTTTTAGAGTAAGGTTGAAATAAGGAGTTCCAAACTCTTCTTAATTGTATCTTATGCTAAAGAGATTTAGATACTGGAGGGTTTTTTCCACTTCAGTAGTTTCTCAGTGTGTTGGTGCAATTGGCCCCAATATTAAATAATTACAAGGATCATAATTTCAGGATAAACAAGCTGTTTGAAATTGGAGCTATGCATACCAAAGGAATCACCAAGTTTGACCTTCTCCTTACTCACAGTCTCGACAAACCCCGAAAAGATATTGCTTTAAATAAAAGCGAAGTATAGTGCTAAGCTTCGCTTAGTTAACTCACACACAGATCCCTTCAGGTCTAGCACACATCACACTTTGGATTCTTTAAGAAAGGCAATAGATTTGATTTACATCAGAGAAGAGCATGTGTCTACCGTGAAACAAAACTTGTTCAGACAGACTTTGACAAGTGGAACATGGAAATTCTTCTGTTCCATACTTTTCTAAATGGCTTCATAAGCCAAGTTTGCTTGTCAAGAAAGTCCCTGAACTCTCAGAATGAATGCAAAAAGCAAGCTTACAAGTATTTTTTTTTTTTTTTTTTAAAAGTCAAGATTACTATTGTTTCAATTTCCTGAAGAATTGCTAGCTACTGCAGGGGTAGCTTTCTGATGCACTCTAGTTCTTTATGCTGGTCTGCTGCCCCGTTTCCTAGCAACTTACTCAAGCCTCCCATCACTTTAATTAATTTACAGCTCACCATCTCCCCACCCATTACTCACAGGGGTAAGTATCAAAACTGACAAGAGAAAACCACATAAGTTATTAATAAGACTGACACTTCAAATCTACGTTACAACTACAAGACAAATCTAACAATACATTTAACACACACCATTCTCTCTTCTTCCTCTCTTGTACGATGAATAAAGACCTCTAATGCAACATAACTATTTTTCATAAAGGGGCAGCTTGACATGAGAAGAGATTTTTTTTATTTTTAAAGTAGTCAAGGCAACAAGACTTCCTAATGTTACTGGCTTGAGCTGGAACATCCAAGAAAATCCTCCCTCAGACACAGAACACAAACAATACATATTCAGAGATGAGCATGACTTTTTAAGTGCAATATGATTAACATTTCAGTCTAGCTCCTATTACCTCTGCTGTAGTTTTCAGTTGCGTGTATTCAAAGACAACTCTCATGATTAGCCACATTAGTAAAAGCTTGAGACCTGGCATTGCATTTAGCAAAGTCAACAGTATTCACCCGTTTAAAGAAACTCTTTTTAAGTTCTGAAATTTCAGCATCATATTTGAGTTAACTAATTAAAGTTTACACTTTTATCTGTACAGATTTCAAAATACCTGAAGTGATCTGTATACACAATTTTAGTACAAATAAGGCTTTGCCACATTAGATATTCTTTTGTTCAAATGCCATTTGAAAGTCACAATGGCTAGCATAAAAGCTGGGTCCTATGGAAATTAAAGCTGGGAGGCAGGCTTGATAATTGCAAACAGACTATCATCACAATCTCAAAAAGTGCATTTCTGCATGGGAGTATGCAAGAGTTTATTCCAAAGAGTTCCAGCTTCGGAAGCAGAGTATCTGAAGTTGTCAAGTTTTACACATTTGAAAGGCCGCACTGGAGTTTTGCTGCTGCTGGATTCCAGTGCTCAATTAGATTCAGCAGGACAATAGAAGCATTTCTTTTAACTAAGATGCAGGCAAGCTTAAAAAACTTCTCCTAGGGTCCCCACCCCCTCCAAACCCACCCTCTACGCACAGATTTCCCTTCCTAATCCTATGAAGGGAAGAGCTGTTAGAAGGAACATGTTCAATTTTCACATCATTTTTATACACATATTTATAACTTCAGATTTAAGACACTCAAGTTACTGGGAGCAGCATAGGGGGCTAGATGAACCTGACTTTTCCGGAAAAAAAAAAAAAAGTCAAAATCTGCAACACAAGCACTGCAGCCATTGGCAGAGATTCAAATACCTCAGATTTTTACAAAGCCCTTTATCCCTTTGATGGCATATTTGATAACAGTTTTATCTCATTTCATGAGAGAAAATAAAAAAAGGAGAAAGAAAGGAAGGACTTGTACTTCCAACAGAGAATACTTTTGTTAACTCTGCTATTGTACTTTGTAATACTATCTCCTTAAAAATGCAGACTTGATTTCACCCTTGTGCCTCTCCAGCCCTATTTCAATACTCCAGAAGTCACAACTGACAGAGGAAGGCAGGTAGGAGGCAGCACAGGACATTTCAAGAACATATGGCTGCCTGCAGCACTTGGCTGTAGGACTACAAAGTGGGTGTCTACACTACAACGGAAGAAAGAATGCTTTTGGGGTGGGCTTTCCCCCGAGAAAAGGGTCCAGGCCCTCCCAGCAACCAGTCCTTATCTGGCTAGGAAAGGCCAAGCTTTGAAGGGAGCAGAAAGTCCACCTTGCCAGCAGTGACAGACAATAGGATACAAGATTCACCCCTCCCCAGCGCGCATGTGAAAGCCCTCCTTCCCCTCACAAAAATGACCTTAGGCATCTAGGTTAGGATGACTGGATTTTCAAAACTGTCGAGCACCAACATATCCCAAGGCAGTCGGTGGGAAACTGCATGCTCAGCACCTCTGGAGAAGGGGAGGGGGAAAAACAGTTTTGTTTCCTAGGTGATATCTAAATATAAGTTTTAGGAGCATAAATTTGGGAGTTTTCAGCTTTCATACCATAGCATCCCAGAGAGCCACCACCAAAGATAAACTGTTACATGTGCATATGAGCCCCCCAGATCAGTCATGCTGGATTTGCTTGCCCTCAGGCAGCACTGCTGGGCACAAAACATCTCCTGGCATCCCAGGCCGTGGCAGTTTAAGTCCAGAAACCCTATGGCCCTGGAGCCTGCATCTGTGGGACTGTCCTGGGTGGCAGCTGTTTTGGAAAGATGGTCCTCAGTTTCTGTGCAGCAAGTAGAGGACTATTCTGCAGAGCTGACTGTATCAGAGCTTCAACCCTCTTGAGCAGTCCAGAAGATAAAAGCAGCACTGAAGTCTAAATGAGTGGGGGGTTTTTGGTTTTTTTTTTTACATGACCAACAACAAAGCAGGTTTCAGCTAATGAAAGGGTCACCCATCCTCTATTTCACCGCTCTACAAGGCTGACCAGTGTTTGCTAGAGTGGGCAACACTGAGAAAGCGCCTGGCAAAGAGCCCCACCTCCTTCAGCCATCAACTTTTGCACAGAACTAGAAGGAAGCTAGAATCTATGGACCGAAGAGGCAAGTAACCAGGAAAAGGTGTGCTGTGGGGAGGAGTGGGTGAAATGGACCAAAAGCTAAGGCCAGGCTTTCACGAGTCTTTACCTTCTAGAGTCTGCAAGTACCTCAAAACATAGCAAGCTTCCCAGGGAAGCTGGCTTCTAGTTCACCAAGAGCAGCAACAGCAGCTCCCATCAACACCAAGCACTGCAGCAAGATTTCCCCTGGGAAAAGCAGGAAGCCTTCCCAAACACGCTCCAGGGAAGGAGGCCAGCTATGACACACACCGTTCACATGGGATCCCTCTACAGCCCCTAACCCACTGCTCTTTTGGCTTAAACTCAAGACTTCACTGGTTAGGAAAAAGAAAAAAAAAGTTTTTTAAAAAAAAAAAATGAACTTCTGACCTTCGATGTCTCAAGAGACTTATTCATGCTGCAAAGTGCAGAGATACTGGGTTTGCTTCCCTGACCCATTTAGATCCCCCTCACTGCACATCTGACTTTCAAATTTAACAGGCTGTGCATTGTGAGCCCCAGGGAACAAAAACAAAAACACCACCACATTTTACTCGTTTCTGCGCTGCGGATTCCCGACGCTCTTGCCAAGATGCCTGCTCCCTCCCCAATCCTTGTTCCTTCTCCCCCTGTACAGTAAGTTAGAGCTCAGCTCACTACGGCCATCTCAAACAGCACCATCCAATGGAAGCAGAGCCAGAGCAGGCCACACAACTCACCGGCCAGGCGAAGCTGAAAGGGATAACAATCCGGTTCTTTTCATTATTCCGGTTGTACTTCAAATTGAAGGTATTTCCTCCGATGACAGGAGTGGATTTGGATCCAAAGCTGCAAGGACCGCCAGCAGTGACCCGCGATTGATACTCCTTCAGGCAAACTTTAAAATAGGTATCACACTCGTCTCTGGTGCATTTTCTATCTCCTGGGTTTCGGGTGCCATCACAGCAATTTCCATTTTGCAGTTCACCATTCACGTTTTGCATGGATAAGATCTCCAACTCAAACTGTCCTGACGCTAAAGTCACCTGTTAATCCCAAGAAAGAACCGGAGGAGAAAGAAACAAACAAAAAAAAA
>VWZZ01000616.1:2458848-2579698 GCA_013399095.1 Psophia crepitans
GCGTTCCCTCGGCGGCGGCGCCGGCGGCTGAGGCAGCGCCGCGCGGAGGAGAGGGCTTTTCCCGCCCGCCGCTCGCTGAGGGGACTGTGTGGGTCCTCTCCACCCGGGCGCGGGGCGGGGACCGCAGCCCTGTCCCCCCTGGGGCTGAAGGGGAAATAAAGGCTTTGGGGTCGGTTTTGCAGTAACGATGGCCCCTGCCCTCGGCAGCCGCTCGCCCCGCGTTACCTGAGGCACTGCAGCCGTTACGGGGCGGGGGGCGCGCGCGCGCGGGCTCCCGCGCTCCTGGAGCGACCGTTGAAGGGCCGTTGAGCGGGCGGCGGGGCCGCTGAGGTGACGGCGCGCTCCCCGCGGGGGGAAGGACAGACGGACGGGTGGGTCCCTGAGGTGGTGGCCGCTGCCGTGGCCAGAGGCTCTCCTGAGGGAAGCGGAGGTGGGAGTCATCTCCGCGAGACTCGTTGACCCCTCAACAGGAGGCCACAGCGCCAGGGATCTCCTGCAGTCTGGGACGCGGGACACGTCCCTCAGCCACAGCTCCACGCTGATTAATCCGGAGAAGATGGTGCTGGCTGAGCGCAGAGGTTTGGTCAGGCTCGCCTGCTCCTGGCACAGGAGGTGCTGCTGCCCAGCTTCCAAGTGAGTGCTGGGGTTTGTCAGCCACATTCTTCCGGGGTCCGGAGCTACGTAACCAGGCGGTTACCTCTGGGACTCCTCGCCACTGCGAAGCCCAATAGTTTGTGCAGTAGCAAAAAGTGTTCAGACTAACTCCAAGAAGAGCCACACATCAAAGGGCATTGAACAAACAAAAGAAACCCCAAACTGCAACCAAAAACCACCCCCCAACTTTGTCCCTGGTTTGGGAAGTCCCTGATCTAGAAGTTGGGTCAGTGTTCTGGGAACTGTCACTGCATCACTGTCCCTTTCTTCCTGAGGCACTGGAGACAGGAACCTGGCCTACATGACGTTTGGTCTGACCCAGAACAGCTATTCTTATGTCCCTATCTCCTATTCCACCCTGAACTAACACAGTAGATGTGTGAATGTCTTTTTCATACACCAGAATCAGTGATACAGAGGAAAAGATTTCTGACTAATTTTATCTCCTTTGTTTTCGTTTCCTATGGCAAAAGCAAAGTGCATGCTTGTTCTTGGCTGTGGTAAGGTCCATCCTGTCACGGAGTGTCTAAGGCTGTGAAGCCGGCGTTGCTCGTGCCCATAACATTAGAACCACGCTCATACTTTCATCGGACTCCTGCAGATCACTTCCCATTTGTGAGTCCAAAACTCAAATTACGTACCAGTGATTTTGGCATGCCTAGTAGGTGTGCGTGGGTGCCGAGTACTCCTTCCAGCCTCCTTCAGCCCAGAAGTTCTAACAGTATCAGCTGTTCCTTACTTGCAGCCATTAGCTTTGCTTAGGTTGGTAAGCCTTCGTTGTGTTTTATCCACAAAGTGGGTGCAGTTTGGTGATAGGAGAACCAGCGCGCCTCTTTTTTTCAGTGGATGTTGGTTAGCTTCCGCAGCCTATTTAAATGTTACTCGTTCACAAGCGCCACACATGTGCTTTTCTGGGCCTTTAAATACCCTGATGCCTGCTGGTATGCTCCGTACCTTTAGGGCAGGTCTGGAGTTGGCCTTTCTGTAAAAGGTTACCCCACCTGTTTGACTCGGGTGCTTAGGAAATCTAGAGTTCTGGTTCCCACAGTGCTTGTGACTCAGCAGTGTAGCTGCCCTTCAACAGAATTACTCGTCCAACAACTTAAAATGCTTCGCAAGCACTAATGCATTAAGCCTCCCAATGCCTTGAGACGCAAAGTATTACTGATAGGTAAACCAAGGCAGAGGGTGAGTCATGTGCAGAAGAGCATTGCAAACCCTCTCCCTCTCAGCCCTGAAAGAAATTTTGACCTCATGGAAGTCAGGAGTAAAATCCCCTTAATTTATTAAGGCCAGATTTTCACCCTTGAAGTCCTATCTCCTGCTTTTCTTCACTGAGCTCTCAAGGCTGGATCTTTAAACCACTGCAGAGCAGCACTGAAAACCGATTGAGCATAGTGCATTACACAGCCTCAGATCTTTTTCAGGTGCCCATTTCACTACATACACAGCGATGTACAAAGTGCTGCAAGCAGGCCTGAATTGTAGTTGCTTTGAGTAGCCCGAGACCGGTGCATGTAAAATTCCTGCTGCAGTGCTCTGCTTGCCTATGTCCGTGTCTCACAAGGTGCGGAGCCAACTTGCCTTCCTTTGAGGCCGGCGAAGAACTTTTCAATGTCTGGCACTCAGCTTTTTACATTGCGTAAAGTTACTTCCTGCTAATCTTCCTATTCTGACATAATTAGATTACATCCACATTAGAAGCCGTTATAAACATCTAGTGTGCCAAGGTCCAGGGTTACAGACAGTACTGCGCTTTGGGCCTGAATCAGTTCCCTAATATAGAATTAGATCCCACTTCATTGAAGCCACTGGGAGGATGCCCAGGACTTTGGTGGGACAAGGATCACAGCCTTTAGAGGGAGCGCCTGGCTTATGAGGGTCAGGTGTCGTGGAGTCAATTCTTTGTGCTAGGAAAGTTGTAATTTCCTTTTGAAGCTCAATGACTCATTGAATCATGGCTGTGAACAATCCCACAGGATTTCCTTAGATTTGTGATACCTGAAGGTAAGCTTGGAATGGCGCCCCTGGAAAAATTCTTTGTTTGGGGACCTGATCCATGTCATTTTCAAGTGACTAAACTTCTCTTTACTACTGTAATGCAGATCATGGCGGTTGCATAATGGTGGGGTCCTGATCCTGCATCAGCCTTTAATAGATCGGTATAAAGGGCTACCAGGAAAGGATCAGTTGAAATGTGGAATCTATAGTCATAAAGCGTTTGTAAAGCTTGATGGCCTCGTTTCACAGCAAACGAAGAAGCTAGAGGAGCCCTTTGTTTCTTCGTATATTTTTATGAAAGTAGTTTTGCGTCTCAAAACTAGCCACCCTCTAAAATTCATTTGCTGCAGTTTAAATACAATTCTGGACAAACTGAGTGAAAGAGCAAAAATTTCATCCACTTGGATAATCCTTTATCTAGGAGTTAAGCTTCCCTGTTGCATGGAGAAGAACGTATCACTACCATCAATCACGGACGAGTGAGCTTTTAGATAAGGCCTTTCCTATAATACACCCGTAACACTTTATTTTCCTCTTACTGTACTGGAACTGACCTCCCCACTTGGGCGAGTGTCGCGGAGGCAGAGATAGGGACTGTGCCGTGCTGCTTGGCTGACACACATTTCAGAGCAACACATTCCAGCAGATGAACCCATTTGCACAGTTGAGTGATCTAAACTTAGAAAGCTAATTTCTCTAATTACAAAGTGAGACTGAACTCCTGTAAAGCTTTTCATCACCTGAGTGGAATGGGAATTGCACTTCCATAATCATTTAATGTTTAGAAACTAATTAGAAAGCATTTTGTGGGGAGGCCACACCCCATGTTAGACTATTTCACAAATGGATCGGGAGAGAAAACTACCTCTCATGAGAAAGTTGTGCAAGTGGCAGAGGTTAGGAAAAAATTGGAGTTTACCAAACACTGACCGGTGCATTCCTACTTCCATAAAAGCTTCAGTTCTTCAGAGTCAGGCAATTTCTTAAAGCTGCATCTCTAGGTAAAGTTTTCCAAATGTGACAAAAGATTTTGGAAAAGAAGATGCTCTGGTGACCAGAGACCCACATCCAGTTTGCTGCTACAAGCACTTGCTTTCCTCTTTCCCTGGAGCATGTTCTTTAGAGAATTAAAATTTCAAAGCCCTGTTGTGTATATTGTGCACGTGCGTTTTGTGCCTTTGAAATTCCCACCTTAGTTTTTCTGTACCTCAGCTCACTGGAGTTAAAATGAAGCACTAAATCTAATTCAAATGATACTCTGAGAACAAGGAAAAAATAAAGAGTGTGGGGTACTTGGAAAGGACTGTAGTGAGAACCACTGAGGTCCTCAAAAGAGTTAAAAGTTGTAAAAAATGTCTATTCTAGAGCTTTTAAGTTTTATCCAGCTGTAATTAACTGAATCCATAACATTATTGCTTTCTGTCACAGTTTAAAATTGAGACCTTACTCCGTTCCAGAGAATAGTACTGTTTCTCCTTCAGTTTCCTTTATTTATATGCATATAAAACCTGCTTTCTGGTTGTTTCTCTGTTAACCCTTCAAGGATCAGATGCCTCCACGTTAACCTGTGAACCCGATTGCTTTGTCCTTCATTTATCCTCCCCAGTGGTGGGATTGCTAAACACTAGTGATTTGATCTCAAATCCTTGCTTTCTGAAAATGAGGGGAGAGCTGAGACTACAGTTTCAGATCTGAGTAGGGGTACAGCTTATCAAGCTAGAGTAGCTTCCAGTAGGTGCAAAGACTATGACACTGAGCAGTGCTGGCATGTCTGTCATGGACAAGATGACACTTTCATTTGATAAGCAGTAACCTCAGCTATTCTCATCAGTTGTAGAAAAGACTGCACTGAAACCTAGGCTGAGCCCTGTCTCCAATGAACAACAGATGCTTTTCAAAGAACTCCCAAGTTTCTAGCAGGGTTTTCCTCACAGCTTTCTGCAAGGGTGCTTCTTTTAGGCAGTTTTATTAAGTGCTCAGATCAAGTTTCATTTTCTTGTTACAAAAGCATCAAAATGTCTGAAGTTTTATTTTCATGTAGATTGTTTTCTCTTCATTGTTAAATGCATATGATTGTATGTGCTCAATATGTTCTGAATCACTAACTATCCTATGGGTGCCAGAGTGAAGAATACATGGGTGTCATTTAGCTGAGGAAATTAGTAAAATGAAGAGGGCTGCAATTAGCAAATTTGGGTGTACAGTATATGATTTCTCACCCTTGTGCACCATTATTCCATGGCTGATCCAATATTCTGGGCCTTGAGTTTACTTAGTCCTGCATGGGGGATATAAGGGGATTTGCTTCAACTGGCATCAAGAAGCATTTAGAGGAGTTAGGATTACTATTACTGAAATCCAGATTCAGCCCAAACTATAAATGTGCCTCATCAAGGAACAAAAAAACTTTAACTTAGGGATGTGCTTCACTAACTTTCTGGAATGGTCAGTGAGTTGAGCCTCAAAGTTGGGTGGGTGGGAGTGACCCTGCTAATCTACCGGGGAAAGGTTTCTCCAGGGAGTTAAGGGTACATACAGTGGCTCAATGGCTTGTGTTTATCTAGTCCCTTGGCACTGCCTGCTTCCTGGCAGAAGGAGCCTTTTCCTATCAGCTAAATATTTTTAGATAAAGCACAGGTCCCAGAGGGTGGCTAGCATACTTGGTGGTACAGATGAAGACAAGGTCCCCAGCAAAGGGGCTAAAAATGGCTTTCTTCATGTCCATCCTTTACACAGGAAGTAAAAAAAAAAATAATCAAACCAACCTTGAGCATTTTGCATGTTACAACACTGGCGTGCAGGCGGTACCTGTATGTGCATTGATGGCTTTTCTGGCACTGGTGATGCAGTGAGGGATGTGACAGGACTGTATGTTAGAGCCACCAGCATTCAGAAGAGTCTGAGTCTGTTTTGGTTTGGGAGTTTTGGTGCTGAAACACTGCATTTTGAGTAGGGTCCATATTAACTTCAGCAGTTTATCACTTGAGCCTCTTCCAGTCCCACTCTGAAGTTAGCTGCGATCAAAATGCTGGCAACTAGAGCAGGATAGTGGAAACAAGGGTGAACAAGAAAGAATGGAACAAGAATAGGCTAGGGGCATCATGGAGAGATAACAAATAAAAGACCTTATTCTTGGATGGAAAGTATGAGCAAGATACAGTGCCCTGTCACCCTGCCTCTCTAACTAGAGGTTTTTCTTTGCTCTTTCCACAGTACCTGGAAGTTTTATGTTCCTGCCTCCCTGTGAGCCATTCTGTCTCACCGCGTTTTCAAACACACAGGAGATGGTTTTCCCTTCAATTGCTCCTGATCTGGGCCCTCAGTCATGGACCACTCCAAGTGTGATGAAGGACATCCCCGATTTGTGGAATTGTGGCAGCAAGACATGTTTAGTGAATACCTGAAAAAAAAAAGCCTGGCTGTAGAATTGGACCCTTAAACCCAATTAAATTCTTTGAAGGTAATGGCATTACCCAGTATGCATCCGCTTCATGTCTGAAAAGGGCCACAGACTCTCACAGATCCACAATCTGTGTGTTGCCCTGAATTGTTGGGGTTTTTATATATGCAATGATGATTTTTATTTACTGTGGCAGAGGGGAACGAATGAGGATCTGCGACAACTTGAATAGAAGCAATTCCACACCTGTCCCTTTAAATGCACATTTGTGGTTGGCTGCCTTTTATTGTCCTCCCTCCTCTGGGGCTGCAGGGGAGTGTGTGTGTGTGTGTAGAAGGATTTCCCAGCCTAGTGGGTGACCCCTCATCTTGTCGCTCCAAGCAGTGGCTTCCCTCCTCTCCTTTCTTTCCAATATTTATTGGAAGCACGTGCTAAGGAATCTGTGAGCCTGCAATGCTAATGAGTGCGTGGCACAGAGCGGAGCGGGGCACCAGATGCAAAGGGACAGGCGCGTTTCCTAATGAGGGAGTCCCGAGACCCATCTGTTGAGTCTCGTGGGCCCTCAATGAAGTTAGCTGCACAAGGTTGCCAGAGGAGGGTTTTTTTTTCTCTAATGCTTTTAGTTCTCAACAAGTGCAATCCTGTATAGAGCAGCATGTCATGAGGTTAGGCTTTGTTGTTACTAGCAGATAATGTGACTTTGAAAAGAACGCCCCCACCCCAGCTGAAAGGAGGATAACCCTCCTCTACCCCCTTCCTGCCCATCCTCCTTGCTCGGATCAATAACAGGTCCCTAGGCACAAAGCCTGCATTCTTTTATTCTCAAATTAGAGCAGCTGCAGCAGCAACACCGCAGCTCATTGGAAACCTATTAGCTTTTGAAAGACTTAATCCAGTTTGAAAATAACTAGTGTTTCTCAATCCTTCACGCACTCACTCCTGTAAGAGGCAATATTCTTAGGCTGCATTGAGAGTAGACTGGGCTTATTATTATAATAACCTGCATCTCTCTCGGTGTCCCAAAGGGGCAACAAAGAAGGCAAAATGTCAGTTTCCCAGCTTCACACAGCCTAAGAACGTCGGATTTACTCTGCCATATCACACCCTATCATTGAGCTATGCCGCCTACCATCCTGCCTTCAATAGTGACCAATACCTTGTGATTCATTCTCCAATTTCATAGTTTTTGAGGCCAGAAGGGACTATTATGATAATCTATTTGACCTCCTGCACAACGTAGACATTAGAATTTCATCCTAGGTGGGATAAAAGCTGGGAGCAGCTGGATTCTTTGGTGCTGCTCTGTTGGGCAACAGTGGAAACAAGAGGGGTTTTT
The DNA here is from genome assembly GCA_013399095.1 of Psophia crepitans. Classification (NCBI taxonomy): domain Eukaryota; kingdom Metazoa; phylum Chordata; class Aves; order Gruiformes; family Psophiidae; genus Psophia; species Psophia crepitans. The sequence goes on from VWZZ01000616.1 coordinate 2,466,240, forward strand.
TGGGGGGTACTTTTTGCTATAAGGGGAATTTCTTCCTTTTAAGAAATTGAACACAGAGCTTTGTGAATGGGAGCTTTGTGTGTGCTCAGCAAATGCCTTGCTTTGGAGTTAGGGTAGTTGATTTTAGGTAGACAAGGTTTGCTCACCTGTCTTGGTTTCTTGTTTAGGCTTTTGTATATAATCACCCCTTTACTGTGGATCTTCCTGCAGCAACCCTGTGAGCTAGTTACTCCCATTTAAAAAGTGGGGATCTGAATTTCAGCAAGTGCTATGCCCTTCAGAGACAGCTAGACCACATATGCTTTGCGAAGATCATAGCAGCGAGGAAACAGTTTTCTTGAACAAGGTCCTTAATCTTGTGCCCCAAGTAACAGTGGAAATTTGTAGGTGATCAGAGAGCTTTTCTCATTTTGCTTGAGTCCCAGCTTAGTGTGTTTGCTGGGACATCCTTCTCTGTTCAGTCTTTTCCTGTACCGTGCCAGTCCTAAACCTTTCCTGTGAGTGCTGCCAACTGTTATCGGTAATGACGGTACAGATATTTTGATAGTAGTAGCTGGGATAGGACCACCAACTGACTTCCTGAAGGCCACTGAACAGCAACAGCTTTTGATTTCTACTGACCTGGACCAGATTCAGTGTGGTGACCTAGAGCTAAGGGGCTCAGTATCTCATTACTAATCCCTTGAGCTAGCCAATTCCTTCTACCAAGTCAATGTTTTCTAAAGTGTTAAAAGACTTTTCCTGCCTGCCTGCCCATTAAATCCTGCTCTTCTGTCCGTGTCCTTGGATCAGCCTAATCACTGAAGTGGATCAGTTTCAAGTCTTAGTGATGCAAGCTGTGGTACTGACAATGCGGAAGATGGCAGGCAGCGCAGCTGAGGTACTGCCTTGCAGGCAGCTTGCTTTTGTAACGCGTTGCCAGCTGGGATGCTGGGATGTTTCCTGCTTTTAACTTATTCATCCTAATTTTACAATTTTTATATGTTTCAAGAAAATTTAAGTCTAGAAAAAAGAAACCAGGTGTTTTCCTGGATCATCCGCTGGCATTAGTGTTTGGGTACCTCAAGTACTAATTCTCTTCAGTGATATTTTAATCTTTACACTTTCTGAGACAGGGAACCTGGCTTCACGGAGCAAATCACACGGAGTGCCATCACTGTGTTCTCATGTATCCTTATCATTAAACCCTTATATTTAAAAGAATCAGAGAAATGTGTTTCAGGAGAATGTGAATAGAAAGCCACTATGTTTTATATTAAAATCTGCAATAGCCTCATCCACATACATTTAGCAGGAAACAACTTCCATTTTCTTAATTTTGAGTTGGATACAGAGCAACTTAGAGGTTCAGATCTTCTATTTATGTATCTCCTCTTCCAGCAGAGCTTCTTCATAATTCGTACAGGCTTACAAGGGTGGACATATACATTGCTCCATGTTTTTGCTTTTTTTTACTCCTCATACATATCTGTGCATGAAAAGGGGGCACTGTTCTTAGACATTTCAGTTGCTCATCCTTGATAACGGTTTTCTTAATATTTACTCTGGTGAAGTGGGCATAGCCATGTTTTTATGAGGAAGCAAGCAAAGGAGGAACACTGTTTCCCCCACTACTTATGCAGTTCTACATGTGGCAGTGTCTGTCTGCGCGCATGCGCTTGAATACAAATTTCCCTCATCAATTTTTTCTTAAACCAAAAATTATTCATAGAAAGCGTGTCTGCCTTTGACTGCATATAGTACACCAGGCTGCAGAAGAAAAGAGAATAAATCTCCAAGCTTCTCCACTGTTCTTATAGAAGGAGTTGTGTATTTGCCGAGGGATACTAACCGCATTTGCCCTTACTTTCAGTCCATGGCTCAGGATACTCTAATTCTAGGCTATCTCATTAAGAATATTCTCACAATAGTTAATTAGTCATCAGAATCACAGGAGGTTGGTCCAACTTCCCAATACTGGCGATGTCCGTTAACGCTCTGTTACTATTTGAAACCAAGTTCTTAATGTGGAGCTTGACATTAAGGCCAGCATGTAGTAAAGACACAGAAGCAAAATCTAAGAGTGTCCTTCCTCTTGCTAGCACTTTGTTTATCTGAATTGTTTCCCAAGTTAACTCCTGTGGCCTAACCCCACAGAAGAGAAGATCTAATCTCTAATTGTCCACTGGGACTATTCCTGCAAGGTCCTTGAAGAATATATCCTGTTTCCCAGTCAAAGAGTCATTCCAAGGATGTGTCCTGTCTTCTCTTCTCATTTGAAGATTGTTTACCTGTTATTTATGAACTGTGTTTTGTCTATGGACTATTCCTAGTGTGGTGGCATTGTGATGCTTATTAGACAAGGAGGAAGGATTAAAATGGCTCAGACTTTACATTCAACATCACATATTGTATGGAGAAAGATTTACGGTCATATTACAAATGCACCAATGCCCAACAAGCCCTTGGAGGCAGCAGGAATTCTGCTGTCAGTGAAAGACAAATTGGGTCTGTAATAGAGAAATACAAGGAGAATTCATAATTACCTGTTCTGATGATGTTTTAGAGCACCATGGTATATGTTGTTGGGTGTCAGATGTGGAACAAAATATTGACTGTTTCAGGATGGTGCTACAAAAAAAGCAATTCAAGATTCAAATTATGCATGAGTGTAAACATTCAAACTCAGTTGTAGCAAAGAGAATGCTCTCATTTATACCGTCTGGGATTACAGTTTGGCAATTTTATTCTAGTATGAAGAGGTCACTTATTGTTTCAAAGAGGGTTTTCCTGAAAGGAAGGCAACCAACGCTGAAGAGCTGAAAGCACTGGGCTGTGCTCATTTGAATTAAAAATAGGTATTTTGGACCAGTGGAGCTTCAAAATAAGCAAATTCTCAAACCAAACAGTTTTCCTTTTGGTAGCCGAAAAGGAAACCGCACATCCAGGAGGAATGTAGATCAAAGCAAACTCTGCAAATGATGCAGAAACACATAAAATAACAAACAAGGCTGGTGGGAAGAGGGAAGCTTTTGTAAGGAGATAGGTCTGTTCATATTACACTGAAACCAAATGCAAGACTGCTAAAGAAGATACTTGAGAGGGGCATATAAGGCTATAGATTTTTCTCCTCAGAAGATTTTTTCCAGCCTGGTTTTGCGTGTCCGTTGTATCTGCAAAGTAACATATAAGGGACATATTCAGCACCAGATCTCACTGATATCAGCTTTTGCCTTTCACCACTCTAGCTTATCTCTTACTTTCCTTCTCTCACTAGCTTCCCTGAGCCTCCCTCGGCCTAAGTCTGTGGCAAAATGTGCTTGTTTTACTGCTTGCCCATAACGCTGTTAAAGCGCATCATCAAGTCATTTTCCATAACTAAACTTCCCATATTTAGGTAGTTTAACTTTCAAAAAAGAACAATTCTGAGTGTGTATAGGTATTAGCTGGTTAAATTGGAAGACATTTGTTTAATGTGTTATATACAAGAGTACAAATCTACCTCAGAACTGTTTTTAAGAGAAAATATGAAGAGAAAATTATTGCTAAATATTTTTAAACTCATTGTTTTACTTATACTTAAGTAAATATGTTGCTGCAATAGTCAATGCTTGTAAAAATTGAATTGATAGGAATTTGGCAATTGTTACAGGGACGTCACTTTTCAGCTTAATGGCTTGTCCAGAACTTTCTTGAATGCAGCTTCTTGAAGTGGTGGGTATATAATTCCTGAACTCTGCAGTGTTTTAATTCACAGAATTCTTGATACAAAAGGGAAGACCTTGCAGAAAGAACCTTGCAGAAGGGTCCTTTGTCCACCAGCCATAAAGATACTGGGATTTCTGTAATAGCTGTGTTCCCTCCTGTGGGTCCTGCAGACCTCTCCCTGTATCTTTTGTCTTGCCACGTGTCTCCAGCTAAAGAAGCTGCATGTGTGGCACCTACCTCACCTTTGGTGGGAAACAATTCTTTTCTTGTGCAGAAGGTAATTTATTCATCTAGGCCAACAAGTGAGAAGGCAGCATTTTATAAGCCACATTTCTTTACACAGAACTGAGTGTGTCTCTTACCTCTCACCCCACATCTCCTACTTCTGCAACCACATACCTTTGGAAAGCACTCTGGTCCATATTGCCTAAGGCTGGAGCAGAGCAGGTTGCCCAGGGATCTATATACCTCTGTATAGATGTGAGGACAGGACACAAGCTGGATTGACGCTGCCCTGGTAGTTGAAAAGATTCTATTTCCTTTTTTTTTTTTTNTTTTTTTAAATTTGATGTAGAGCAGCCCCTTTTCGCTCTGCTTCCCACAGCAGCCTGCCATCAGGAAGGGCAGGCCCCACTTCACCCATCCTGTACAGGTCATAGGATATACATCGCACCTTCCCATCTTCCCCTTGGCTGTGCACAAAAAGATGCCTGTTCATTGTGTGAAGGGCAGGTTACTGTAGAAATGCTACTCCTCTGAAGACTGTCACTGGGAGAACAATGAGGTGGGTGGAAAAAACTGCTTTCCTACTGTACCAGTAGAGGCTTGTTTTCACCAGATGAAGATTTCCTCTAGCAATTTTTTATTTCTTTAGGACTCTGGAATTGTTTGCCAGTTCTTTGAATTTTTTAAACATGACTACTTTTAACCTGAATGGAGACTAGTGAAAGTTTGAGCTCTATGTCCAGGGAAGCTCATTTCTGTGTGAGCAGTGGACCAGTCAATAGACTCCACATATCAGATTGTTAAACAAAAGGGCAGCCTGCAGCAAAAGGGATGTTTGTACTGTGGCCAGAGTAGGCTTCCTTAAAAATAATAGCCAAGGGAAAACACTATCAAATCACAAGTTAGATGATTGTAGAAAAAAAACTTAGCCCATTAAGAAGGGAAATAAGACTTGACAGCTCACTATACTGTGATTCTAAGCATGATGATTCCCTTAGAAAGAGTGCTTATGGTGCTCTGTAGGCAGGGTGAGTGCACTGCAGTCATTGATGGCAAGTGATTGGGAAGATTTGTTGCTCTACAGAAGTTTGTGCATGGTTTGGTTTTAGGTTGTTTCAACCTATCCACATCAAGTGATAAAATGCAAAGCTGTCAGACCTGAACTGGCAAAATAAAGCTAGCATTCTAAAAAGAGTATGTCCATACAATTACTTCTGTTTTTCTACTTAAACATGGTCTTTATTTTTGTGACTTCAGGTTACAAAAAATGGGAGGGATGTGTTGAAAGAGGATTATCCCCAAACCCAAGCAAGCTTTGCTGAGGGGAACTTGCTGCTAGAGAAGGATTTTTGAAAAATTTATTCCCAATGCGATGCCTTCTAAGTAAGAAGAAATTTACATTTGTGACCTCTGTTGTTCTTGGTAGATCTATGNCCTGCTGGCCCATCTATGGCCAGCAGATGTGAGCTTGGGTCAGCACTCTGCACCCAGTGACTAACTGGGTGATACTGGTCACCAGAGGAGAAGATGCTGGACTTGCAGAGATTTGGGAGGAAATTCATTGACTGGAGAAAGGTTGAAGAGACCTTGATGAAAGGCATGGAGTAGACCAGCCCTACAGCAGGGTGGACAACTTCTGAGTAATTTTATACAGATTATTTCAAAGTTGCTAGAAAATCTCTCAATGAGTCCAAGAGTTTTTATACTGTCCCACTGTGTTTAGCTTGCCTCAGATGTATGGAAAGCCAGATTGGAATTGGAATTTTTTTAAGGACAACAAATATGTTGGTGAAGGCCTTATACAGAGGTGAAGAGTGAAAGGCTGATTCCTGTGAGACAGCTTCCAGTATGGTTGTGATGGTTGTGCTTAGCACTGATGACTGGTATCAGAGATCAATTATGTTAATCAGTAGACAGTCCCTACTCCATAAAACTGAGTTTAAGTAGTTGGGACAGAACAATGGCATAGAGACATAAAGTGAATTAAAGAAGTGCATAAGAAAACCTTCTTAGGAATAAGTACTTACCCTAGACCTTACACAAAACCAACCCAGGCAGGAAATGAAATATATACTTTAACATGAAACTGAAGACATCAATTGTCTGAGGTTCTTGTGCTGAAATACCTTGCTGTGTGCCCCATGGACTGACTACAAGGCTAGTCTTTCATTCCAATGACTCAACCAGTGTTGATAAACCCAGCTTGAAAACTGATCTAAAAGGACCTGTGGGGCTTTTGTTTTACACATTTTTCATCAGGGCACAGCTTTCTAAGACACGATTAAATATTTGATAACTTTGACCACAATTAAAAATGATTAGTCTATAATTCAAGGCTTTAAAAAAATAAATAAACAATTGCCCCCAAACTTCCAGAAGTTCAAAAGTCTGTAAAGAAGATCCTTAAACATTAAAAACAGCTGCTTTTACATAACCATTAATATAGCTATTGCTTTTATTACAGTGTGGTTCCTTCACAGTATCTGTTACGCTTACGTATGTTAGCATAAGAATTGTATTCTCACTCAAAATAGTCATTGGCTTCTTGTCAACAAAAAGCTATAATCAGAATAATTTTCATATGAGCAGCACTTTCACAATGAAAGTCCTGAATTCAACGGATTTCTAACAACTCTAAGCTTGAAAGGGACTGTTTTTAAAAAAGGAAAATGCTATTAATATCACTATATAATAGAGAAGTCAGTTACATAAAGAGGAAAGCAATAGAGAAGCACGAACACTGTCATACCAGATAAGATAGCCAGTGTGATAACATTTGTCGGTGTTGTTCAGTACAATGGGCAAAGACATTAGAAAGCAATTAACTATTTGCCTAAGAGTCTTTAGTTAGTAGTTTGGATCAGAATCACAGGGCTTTGTAACCATTTAGTTGTATTTTCTCACCAATTCATTTTGAAATGCAGCATTTTTGCTTTCCCAGTTGTTCTGGCAGAGAGTTCCACAGATTAATTATTCATATTGAGACTTTCCTTAAATCACTTTTAAATATTTACTTTCTACTTCATTGGCAGAACCTTCATCTTTTATTATGAGAGGCTGAAGAGGACACGGCTCACTTTCTGTATGTTTGATCTCTTATGTAACTCTCATCTCATTTTCATTTAACAATGATAACCCTAGTGTTTTCAGCCTTTTTTTTCCCCAGATATTTCTTTAAGCTTCTAGGCACTTCACTTGCCAATCTCTGGACCCCTTTTGTTTCGCTTCTCTCCTTTCTATGGATTCAGTATTTCAGACAGGGAACTTACGCAGAGACAGTATTGTAATAGAAAAGTAATAAAATCTATACTAAATGCCCATATATTATAAACAACTGTCTAGACAAGATTTTACAACACTTATCCAAGGCTTTTATTTTTTTGGGTTTTAGACTATGAAAGTAGAAGTATGATGAATTCTGTTGTTAAGAAAACGATGGCTTGGCTGAGCCAGGTAGGCGTGTTGAGCTGCTAGTACTTAATAATTAAGGCTGAGTGAAAATAAAGGTATTTAAATTACAGGAGAGCTGCAGTACTGAGCATTACTTTTCAGCCTGAGAATGATCTTTCATATTGGTGCTGGAGGTTAAGCGATAGTGACTCATAACATGGTGGTACTGAAAATCTGTTGGTTTCAGGGCCTGTGGTCTTCTACAGGATGATCCCATTACAATTTTAATGTTTTCTATACATTTGAGTATCTTTAATTCTGAAGTACATGTTTTAGGATGGCTTGCACTCTCCATATCTCCGAGTGTGTTGCCGCTGACATGGAGCTTTAGGCAGTGTGAATGGCTCATTTCAAGTGATCTTGGTCTGTGGTGAAAAGATCAGGAACAAGTCCAGTACACACAGAACAACTGACTTTTGTTTACTGAGTCAAAGCTGTAAAACCATAAAGAGAACAAAAGCTGAAATCAAGGGAAATAGAAATAATGGAGTGGGAAGGGAAAAGGAGAATCAACATTTGATTCTGAATCAACATTCTGTATGCAACAGAGATGTGGGTTCTGGTGATGGGCAAAAGGCATGAGTCATTCTTCCAAACTTTGCTTGATGCAAGAACTCCTTTATTTAAATTTAGATTTGTGGTTCTTGGAGCTGAAGAGATTATTTATCAGTAATAACTCACCAACACCTTCCCCCCACACCCCCCCTGCTGTCAACTTTCAACCAAATTCATCAAATCCAAAAAGTACCCTTATGTGATGATAAGCATCCTCAAAGACTGCTAGCTGAAGCCAGGGTACTCCCTTGTAAGATGCAGGAAAAGCTTTCTTAAATTTTATTCTTAAAAAGAAAATGCTTCCAGTGTTCCTGGTGAAGACTTCCCACTTATTGAAAACTCCTGCTTCCTTGAAAAATCTTTTGTCTTTTACAGCATTTTAAAACAGATACTCTTAGGAAATGCTATTGCTTTGGGGCATCTGGCTTGTAATCAGTCAGTCCTCTCAGAGCCTAACTCTTCTGTCATAACACCGACCCAGAGCATGCCTAGTGTGGTCCTGGGGAACCATGTGCCTTATATGTCCATTGCAACTTGCAGGAGGTCAAGTAGGGGGAAGCCAAAGGATTTGTGCAAATGGTGGAGCCAAGCAGAAGGTCAGGGATGGCATTTTGTGGCCATGGGAAAGAGACAGCTCTTTCTCCTGGGTCGGGATGAGTCTCTGTCAGTGCTGAGTCTCAAAGGATCATAGGGCTTCCATGGCTGGCACCCAGTGTTCTTAATTTTGTGGTGAATAAGAGCCCTGAAAGCACATAATTTAATCTGCCTGAAGATAATTGTTGAAATAAATCATTCTCTTGTTTAAAGAATAAATCTTCAGCAAGTTTCAAGAAAGCCTACAGCACTGCTGATTTTAATCATTACATAGGGAAGTGTCTATACTGCTTAGTGTTTCCAAACCAGCAGTGTTGCTATTAAAAAGTCAGACCTGGATTTAGAAGCTGTCACAATTCAAACAAAACTTTTTTTTTTGGATTCCTGAATTCACAGCCGAAGGAGTAGAGGCTTGGTGAGCAGAGACCTCATGGTCCTTGTCAGGTTTAACCAACCAGTAAGCCACATTGCTATTTGGTGCCTCAGTTTCCATGTCTGAATACTGGGTACTATGACGAGTGCTCTGTAGCACATTGCCATTCTGGAGACAAGTGCTTCAGGAGACACGGGTATTTTTGTTTGTTGCTGTTGATGGGCTGTTGCTGCAATTTGGGTCGCGTATGACAGGAAATGTGCTGTGGTGTGTCAGACGGTACCACAGAGGACGATTCCAGTCAATGGTGGGTGATTTCTATCAGACTGCCCTGTGGTCATCCAGTGGGCTCCCCAGAGCTCTGCTGGGGAGTTTCTTGTTCAACAGCATGTCCTGCTTTGGTTGAAATTTTTCAGGGTTTGGCTGGTCCACAAGGGAATTTTTTGGGGTGTGAAAAGGATTGGTTTGGGTGAGATGCATTCTAGCAAAGTAGAAATTACACTGGTCAGTTGAGGTCTGGAGAACCATGCTTCACTAAACCTCCCTATACTTGATTTGAAAGCTGCACTGTGACAGAGGTGGTTCACTAGAGAGGCACGATATGGGCTGTCATGACTAGCTAAGGTGTTTGTGACCAACCATGGGTGAAGCGGGGTTTGGATAGACTAAAGTGTCTTTTGAGGCTTGATTGTTCAGTTAGCATTTGGCAATTGAGTTGCTGCTATGACACTACTTTTGGTACCTTGGCCTGGTTAGTTAGAAGGTGTTGTTCAGCTAATATACAGCTTTTGGCACAGCACCATTTCAGTAATTCTAAGTGATTTGGAATTAATTCTGTGCCATTTAAGCTACTTTGAAGAAGAGATATAGCTACATTTTATTTTGGTTGTATTTTGTATTAAATGTGTGGAGTTATTGGAACCAGATATATTAACTTTGCCCTAGGCTGATGCACACCGGCTAAAAATTTATCACCTGGCATACGGAATCAAAAGCTGAGGGTTTTCCAAGACACAGATGACACCCAGCTCGCTCAGTTCTAGGTATCCTAGCCCCCTAGCACGTTCCTATGTCTAACAGTTACTACATCTAAAACACTGGGTCCCAGTGCTATTTCCATGAAGTCATCCGTTTTAAAAGTCTTAGAACTTGCTTTTGTCTGAAGCGAAATATTCGTCACATTATTAGATGGGACCTGACTGTGTAGTAAATCAGGAGTAACCAGAAGGATTTAAAACATTGTTAAATGTCATAGAATCATAGAATTCCTGGGCTGCATCAAAAACAGTGTGGCCAGCAGGTCCAAGGAGGTGATTCTCCCCCTCCACTTCGCTCTTGTGAGACCCCACCTGGAGTACTGCGTCCAGCTCTGGGGCCCCAAGTACAGGAAAGACGTGGAGCTGCTGGAGCAAGTCTAGAGGAGGCCACAAAGTTAATCAGAGGGCTGGAGCACCTCTCCTACGAGGACAGGCTGAGGGAGTTGAGCTTGTTCAGCCTGGAGAAGAGAAGGCTCTGGGGAGACCTAATCGCAGCACTCCCATACCTAAAGGGGCCCACGGGAAAGCTGGCGAGGGGCTGTTTATTAGGGAGCGCAGTGACAGGACAAGGGGCAATGAGTTTAAACTAAAAGAGTTGAGATTTAGATTGGACGTTAGGAAGAAATTCTTCCCTGTGAGGGTGGTGAGGCCCTGGAACAGGTTGCCCAGAGAAGCTGTGGCTGCCCTTGAAGCCCTGGCAGTGTTCAAGGCTGGGTTGGATGGGGCTTTGGGCAACCTGATCTAGTATAGAGTGTCCCTGCCCATGGTGGGAGAGTTGGAACTAGATGATCTTTGTGGTCCCTTTCAACCCTAATCATTCTATGATTCTATGATTCTAATAGTTTGGGTTGGAAGGGACCGTTAAAGGTCATCTAGTCCAAACCCCTGCCATGGGCAGGGACATCTTCAGTTAGATCAGGTTGCTCAGAGCCCCATCCAACCTGACCTTGAATGTTTCCACAGATGGGGGATGTACCACCTCTCTGGGCAACCTGTTCCAGTGTTTCACCACCCTCAGCATAAAAAATTTCTTTTTTATATCTAGTCTAAATCGACCCTCTTTTAGTTTATACGCAAGTGTGGATATATTTAGCTCCAAAAGTGGTGTGGGTGTAAACAGTATGTCATGAACCATTCTATTGTGTCTGAGGTAGAATAATATACATAAATCACAGAAGTATCATATGTCATAAGCACAATCTTTCATAGGCAATCATTCTTACAAATTCTTATTTACAGGAAATCTTGGGAGCCGTAGTCTTTGTTCAAAGTTGGAAAAAAAAAAGTAATCTACTTACAGTACTTGTAAATCAACCTTGAAAGAATAAATTGTGAAAGAAACAGCAGCAAAGCAGAAGTGTGACATTTCCAGCTATCTTTAGAGGGAGGTCTGTTCTACAATACATTTCAGGTGACAAAACACAAATATGATGCACAGTGCCAAATGGAAAGAAAGAATAGACCCTCTGCTGCTGGGAATAAAAGAAAACTATAGTAATGTGATTATGGTAATGGTCAACAAGTCATCGTCTTGTGCTTTTGTTCACTGTAATTAACTTCTTGGAATGGCACAGTCGCTTTCTCTGTGCTCATCAGATGGCCCTGCCTTTGTGTCCGCAGTCTGTTATTCCTCCTGCAGGGACTGCAAGCCTCCAAGTGCATTACTAAATGAATTCATTGCTGGAACAAAGATTCGGTAGTAGAATAGAGATTGATATCTTTTGTTGTCAGACATTCAATACCATATAGCAATCCAATTACTTAAGCTGTTTCTATCAGTCTTATTACGGCTCACTATTGAGGCATGCTTTAAAGCTGGATAATTCTGTCTTGCAAGAATGTAGTGGAACAGATTAGAGCTTTAATGAGAAGGCTTTCTGTGGGCTAGGGCACTTCCATTGTATGTGTTGGGATTGAGGAATCATACCTAGGCAAAGGTCCAGAGTCATTGTTGCAAAGACCGATCAAAGGGAAGCCTGAAATGTGTACAATTGCTTGAAGAAATTTTATGGGTTATAAAAAAATAAAATAAAAACTGGCAAGGTTTCTGTCTGTTATTGCCTACCTGATGAGAATCTGTGGTACACTGGGAAAAGGAGATTGCTTATTGGAATTCAGATTGTGGAATGGATATCATTCTGTGCTTGAATTTTTCCTCCACTGTGCTATAGGTCAAATTCTGTGCTTAGCTGTAGCATTTTAGGAATGCTGGCAGCATAAGTTCAGCACAAGACATACAACTGCCTGGGGCAGACGTTTGGAGAGGAGAGTTTCCAATGCACAAACACACAGCAGGAAAGAAGGCTTCAGTAAGTGCATGTAGAGGAGGAAAGGTTAGACTAGCAAGTCAGCCTTCCCACGTTTGCATCCTTGCTCATGCTCTCTGTAGCACAAAGCAAGGAAGATTGAGTCCCAAGACAGCAGAAAGCTGGAATCAGTAAGACCTCAAAATGGAGGATGAAGTGTGGAAGTGGAAAATATTTTTCTGTGAGGAAGAAAAACAATCAACATTATAAATATAAACAAATCTATTTAGTTTGCAAGTATTTTGGGGAGAGTTTGAATATGTAAAACACACCTAAGCTTATTGTGGCAAACAAGCAGTAGAGACAGTAGAGACTTGGGAGATGCCAGACTAAGTTTGTATGTCAACAAGAGAGTTTGACTGCTTCTTGAATGTATGATTTCTGATGGACTATTAAAATGTGATAAAAGTCTCCAGCTCTCTTCTAGGCCTCAGCAAAAACATCTGTGCTTTAAGTCAACACAGTGTGAACAGGAGCATTTAGGAACTGTTAAGGTTGAAGTAAATTGGAAACACAGCTTAGAGTGGTTTTGTATGGAATACATACAGCTTGGTGTTATTCGTGAAAATAAGTATATCTAGACTTGTCTGAAATTCCACCTCTCTAGATCACTATCCGTAAATAATCGAGGGTATAGGGTTGGGGTTTTTTTGTATGATAAATGTGTCAAAGCAAACACGATCTGAGTGGCAAAACTATATAATTTCTGCAAGACAAGATTGATTTCCAACAATTTGAGGATATGTCCTATTTTTCCTAGATGCAAAGAAATGTGTATGATTTATAATTTCATTACAATAAGCCTGATTTTCCATTTCTTATGGTTGTTTTACACTATCAACACCTAAATATTTCCTCATCAGGGACAAAGTCACCAAGTATTACAATGCACACATATTGTCCAACTGTAATATTTTCAAAGCAGTTATAAAGATATTTTCCAAAGGAATTTGTATTAGAGTTAGGATAAGGATGTTGGGGTATGAACTTAAGTCTGAGGAATACCTGAAAATTTATCTATGCATGTAGATTTGTTTTCAGAAACTGTTTGCGTTGCTGTATATGGATGACAAGCACTGCTTTTCTTCAGCAGTAAAGGTATGACCCGGTTCTGGGCAGAAGCTAACCTGTATGTTGTAGCCTCAGTTGCCTGATGTGGTTTGAAGTTAATGTTTCATGAGGCAAAGGACAGCGCCTGTTCATTCCAGGAGCGGTTAGTGCTAAGATATTTGTTTTGGGTCAGAGTTAAGGTGATTTTGTGCTGAATTATCAGTTTCTTTCTCACTCAGGAGTGTAAGGGGCAATTAAAGATTTCGGGTGGCCTGACCTTTATTCTGTTGATTGTTGACTTGTACAAGTGATGTCTATCGTAACTACTTTCTTGTAAGCTGTTTACTCTGTTTAGGAAGGAGGGTTTTGGACTTGGGATCTTCCAAGGGGAGCTTTTTAGGTGCATTTTCATTTATTTTGTTTAAATACATTAAAATCTCCAGGCCAGATACTCAGATGGTGTAAATCAGCTTAGTTCCATTGACGTCAGTGGAGCGGCGCCAGCGACAGATCTGACCCACTTCTTTAATCTGATCACTTGTCCATCCCATTTAGTTCAGATTACATCAGAGTGAGCAGACCCTTACCTCATTCACCATGAAGTTGATATAGGTACAACCTTGCAAGTTTTAGCAGAGGACTATTATCACTGAGAAATGGAAGAAGCAAGAGTAGCATTCATTCCTCTGCCATGCAGAAACTGCTTGAAGCCAAGGTGTCTGACAGACCCAGCTTTGCTTAATTTGAGACTGTGTGACATAGGAAATCCCAATTTGCTCATAATAAATTATGTTAGATATAGTTTCCCACAAAACATTAACTTAACACAGCATTTTATGTGGTCTAAATACCTATTAACTAATTAGTAATATTCATTCAGTCTTCAGGATGCTCTGTGCCACTACAGCAAGCTGAGTCTTCAGAAACCTCAGCATCCTAGCTGTCATGGCTGTGTTGGTACCCACCTTAGAAATTTCCAAGGGAACTGAGATTTAAGTTTGAGTCACACCTTGGGTCTGGCACTTCTAACCTATTCCTTATTTTTTTTCTGTTTTTTACTGTGATTTGCCCGTGGGTCTGTTCCCTGCCACTGTCCTCTCAGATCAGTATTGGGTGGTTAGACTGAGCATTATTTTTATACTGCAGACTACTCTCCCAATGAATCTCTGTATCCGATCTCTGCGTCTTTTTGAGTGAGTACATTTGAAGGTTTGGGGTGTTGTTTTTTTGAAGAAGAGTGAAGGTGCCAATACACAGCTCAAGAACTAATTTTTTCCCTTAATCTGAACTGATGATTGAACTGGCTCTTGGCTCTTCTGCTTAGTATCAAGCAACAATTTTATTCAAATATTCTAGTAGCTTCCAGGGACATTTTCCCAGGAGTGTGGAATATCACGTGCTTGGACTCTCTGTGTTTTGTGTACTCAGAGAACTTGCCTGCCTCTAAAAGTTTACGCTGAAGTCTCCATTTGTTTCTGTCCCATAACCTTGCAGTGAGTGTACGCTCAGTGTATACTCTTAAGAAGACCCAGGAACATGTTTTTACCACAGCAGATACTTTCTCTTGGTACTGCTATACAATATATCTCTCTTGTTTATCTACCTCAGTGCTTAGTTTACATATCCCTAGCACAGAGAAGAGTTTTGCTTTTTTGTTGACTGTTTCCTATGGTCATTGCTAATATTGACAAGGTAGCAGAAGTATTGCTGTTCATGGGATGAAAGTATCTTGCACATTTATGTCCAACTTAAATAAAACAATCCCTTTTCTCAGCAGTCAGTTGATCCTCTGCAGCATTGTCTAATGTCCTACAACCTTTTCTGAGCTAGTCATGCAGTGACCATTGACTTTGTACTGGACTTTCTCCAGTACCATTCTTCAAGAATTTGCAAATGCCAAAAATTATGTGAGCTGTTGAAGTTCTGGTATCTTTTTCCAAATATTGGATGTTGGCTTCTCTTATTCACAAGCTGTGTCTTTTTTTTGCTGACTCTGATATTTTTGCCTCAGGTCTGTTTTTCTGTATGTTGTCTCTCTTATCTGTCAGAACTGTCCTGCCACCTGCGTTTCAGTTTGGGTAGAATAGCTTCCTTTTCTTGGCAAGTTCTAGTTGGGTTATTCATAAATCTTTTAACAATATTTATCTTTCTCTTCCCCCCCCCACTATAATATCAACTTGATCCTCATACCAGCTTGTGTTTTCAGCTATCAGTTAGTAACAGAATATTCCCATCTTTTTTTCTGTACTGTTTCAGTATAGTACTCCTGTACATTTAACAGTCTGCCTCCCCTGCCTGAGTTAACTGAACTATGTAAATCATCTATGGCTTCAGAATCAGCCTTTACCTGAAAGGAGAGCACTTTCCTCTTGGCAAGGAAGGAAAGTTACTGCTTAAACTTCCCTTATCTCTACTCTGTCTTTCTGCAGGGCTTTGACTTTAGTGGGATTTTAAAATTCTTCTTTCTTCCACACAGAATATTGTCTTTGTTCACTTTATTCCTATTATTTTTTACTATTCTCAGAAGTTGCTCCAAATAAGGGGAGAGAGTACTCTGCCTAACTAACAGCCTCCTTCACTCCTAATAGCAACATCATTTAGTGCTGGAGCCTATTTTGATAATGAGAATCTGACAGATGTTGGAGTCCGTTGAATGTACAGTTACCATGAACCTTAAATGTGCTATTTAGGCACTTAAACCCTGGGGTATTCATACTCCTACTGGTGTATGACCACTGGGCTCCTTTTTGCTTTTTTTCTTAGAAACCAGGGTAAGCGATCCCTTCCTAAGTCAGAAGAACCCACAGCAGTATCTCAAATCTTTTCTTCTGTCCTTCCATATCATTATTCTTTTCAGAAGAAACATAAAGCTCCATTCATCTCCCTTACATCTCTCTCCCCTGCATTCATCAGTGCAGTCTCCACTATGTCCAGAGAAACCAAGCTGGATGGCAAGTTTGCTCTTAGAGACAGTCTCACTGCATGTGTAGAAGGGAAAATCCATTTTAACGAGAATCCCCAAATGTACTGGTATACTTCAGTGAGTGCACAGAAAGCAAGACGAGAAGTCACAGTCGTGAAGGCCAGGCGTTCTGTTCTTACAGAAGGCTGTGCAATTGTTTGTGGAGTATACACTTAGGAGCTTTGCTGGATGAGGGCCTTATTAAATTTGACTAAACTAAATAAGCGAAGAAAGAAAAAAAAAACAATTAATTTTTACAATATGCTTCAGAGAAAAGCAAGCAGGCAGCTTTTCTATTAGTTTTAAGAAAAAAATAAGGCAGAAAAATGAAGCAAGTAACTTGGCTCTTGGGAGCAAGTAGCAAAGCAGACCCAAAATTCAGAAGATTCTGGGCTTTGTCTACTTCACTGACATTTTATTTTTTAAATGTTTTTCATAGGATGTTGTGCTTATTTTATTCGTTTTTTTGTAGAGTACTTTTGTAAACAGAATGCAGTCAAATCACAGTGAAGTTAGGCCAAAGTTGGGGTACAGCAGAAATTTAGTGAAGATGCAAATATATCTGCATCTCGTCAAAAGTTACTCTTTCATTTAACAAGGAAACATAACTAAATTAATGGATTTTAGATGAGAAGGAAACTCAAGACTATCTAATATGACCATGTGTATTTTGCATGCCATAGAATTCCACTCAGTTATCTCTGCAAAACTATTTCCTGCCAGATAGGGGCCAAATCGTACCTCTGCTAACTTTAACTACTTCAGTTTCAGAGCAGTAGCACTCTCCAAAGATGTAGTCCGACTTGCCTGTTGTAGGTTTACTGTACAAAGACCTAATGGTTCCGAAGTCCATGAAACTTGAAATGAGTGGTATATGTCTATACTCCTTTTGTAATCCCACAATCCAAGAGATTGCTCAAGACAGGGATGAAAGGAGGCAAAGAAAAATCAATATTTAACTTGGAAATATTTGTCAGTTAACAAGTCACAAGGAAGTGAGTACCTTTAACACCTAAGACAGTTGAAGTAGAAATTTAATTTACACTTAATTTATACTTTTTTCCTTTTTTTGATGGTGGTGGTATTTAAAAAACAAGTGAGCCCAGGCAAAAAATCCTCCTCGAAAGTCCTTTTGAACTTTGTTACCTTTGTTAGCTTTATTGTGTGTGTTTCCTAAAATTAGGAATATTCTTTAAGTGTATTTGAAGACATTTACTTTGTAGAAGACTGCCAATACAAACTCTGACAACAGTTAAATGCATACTGAAATCCATCCTTCTTATGGACAACATATAATTGTGTGCACAAACACCTATTCTGAATAAGGGTGCTCTCCTGAACTGGAGATATAGCTTGTGTGCTTCAACTGTTTTAAGGGAATTCTATTTTCTGGCACTTTGCTGCTTTTTTCTTTTGTTTTCCCCCTTCAAAAATACATCTGCTTTAGTATCCAGATGAGTTTAAAAGTATATTCTTTTAAATATTCCCACAAGCTCTCCATTTCCAAGACCTGGAATTCCTTATACAAGGAAGGTTGCTGGGAATCTGTAAGAGCTCTGTTTACAATAAATAGGATATCTACTTCACCCCCTAGTTCTGTATCTCAGGTCTTTGTCATACTGAAAAGGTGTCAACATCTTAATCCCTCTGAGGGAGGAGTCTCTCAGGTATTTCCTTATTGATCACTACGGTAAAGCATTGATCTCTGTCTAAGGGGCGCATCGATCTGTTCTTGTCTAGAGTAGCTGAAAGGACTATATGCATGGAATTTTCTCAGCAGTGCTATAAAATAACAAGTCCTGGTGAGTGAGGCCAGCCTGTTAATCTATGGATTCTGCCTTGAGTGATTTTCTAAAATCAATAACTCATTAAAATGAAAAAAATCTCACAATTCATATCCATGCAAATAACAGACTGACTTCAGCAACAGTGCCCAGCTGAGTTACAACACTGGGCTTGGAGGGTTGTGTGTTGTTTGTTCAGATGCCCAGATTGTAGTTTCATTTTTGAAAAACACTATTTTAAAAACATTATCCGTTCCTTAATTCTTAAGAGTAATGCTCTGTTGTCAGAATGGTTAAAGAGTTACTAAAAATAAGATCTGCTGATGAGTCCTTTAAAAATATGACTACATCCCTAGCAAGTAACTCACTTTTAGCAAAGAATGCAATCACAGACCTTGTTCAAAATCACAAAATCACAATCTCTGGAAATCCTTTATGCATACTGTAATTCCTCAAAAGAAGTGTCAGATAACTTGGAAGGGGAGGAAGCTTTCTATCCCAAGTGTGTAAAGCATTGCTGTCTTTCATTATTGACTCAATTGATCTGACTTTTAAAAGACTCCCCAACTTGGCATCAGCATTCTGTTTCTCTCACAAGCAATGAATCTGTCCTTCTTCCCTGTGGGTAAGTACTTAACAGCTGTTAACTGAAGAGGACAAGCCGTGCTGGATCCATAAGTATTGCACTTCAAGGTGCATTTGGATTAAAGCTTGCTTCTGCTGCTGCTCAGTTCTCAAGGTGCTGCACTACCTGCTCTTTTCGACTTTCTTAGTGGCATGGAAATGATGTCAGGTGTTTATCAGTGCATTAATTCTTTTTCCAAGGTGATTTTTCTTGCACCCAGGTGTATTAATTTAAATATTATTTTTTTCCAAGTGCAGCAACAGGTTTTAGAATGCTCCATGGGATGCTGAAGTCAGCCACTTTCATGAAACTTTTCCATATGATGCATGTCAGCAGCATGACTTCAAGGAGCTTCTGATTTTGTTTTCCACTTAACATGAGTTTAAAAGGTATCTCAGAATGCCCCTGAATATGGCAATAGTAATGTATGTGATCTAGGAATAGAAAGAGAAGCGGGGGGGAGAAAGGAAGGTAACTGTGAAGGATGAACTGGTTCCAAAGGACACCCTCAAGCAAATGGTGGCAAAAGAATAAAATTAGGTAGATTTAACTTTATGGTGAGAAAGAGCAAACCTTGCATGTCAGCAGGGACTCATATGGTTTAATAAATTACTGGAAGGTTAGGAGAATAGGACATAGAAGAGTCTTTGAAAAGTCTGAGGGAATCCTGAGCCCAGTAATAAATTTCTCAATCTCAAATGAAAAATGCAGCCAGTAGTGTGATGAAGCATTCTTGAAAGATTGTGTACTGGATTCCTAGCCCTTTGAGGCCAATGGAAGGATTGACAGAGCAGAAATAGTCCAGCCTAGTGATTAAAATCAGAAACGATCCCGTTTGTTTCGTAAAAAAATAAAAGGAGCAGTTTCAGGAGCAGCAGAAGCTCTGGTTTCCTATGCAATCATATCCTCTGTCTCCCATACAGCTTCTAGGGACCTTCACAAGACCCCTAGATCCTTCCCACAACCGCTAGTGACCAGGAGCACACAAGGCAGCTTCTGCTGTATGTGCTATGGAGCTACACACACACAGATTCGAAGGCTAGAATTAAGCTTGTTTGTACTGATCGGCCAAGTAACCATTGATCCCACACCTTGAAGGTGATTTTCCTCAGCTGGAGGCACTAATTTAGATCTCTTTCCTCTGTGCAATGACAAGACCTCTAGGAACATAATTATCCCCAAGTCTTTTGCTTCTCCCCTGACAACTTGCATTGAAATGTGCCAGTGGCTTTGAAACTTATTAGGAGGAGGCATGAACAGACAGACGGCATGACTGCATAGGCCTCATTTCCTTAGGAAATCAAGTGGAAATGTTTGTATAGTGTATATACAACACAATATGGTTTGTGTCTATCATATTACATTGAAGGTTGTTGTAATCATTGTGCTTTCTCTAATCTGAAGTTTCTAAAAATACTGCTTTGGACCTTTGTGAATGATTTTCATATGTCTCATAGGAACCTAGGACTGAAAGGGGTATCCTGGGTCATAGTGTCCAGGCTCCTGCCGAGGTGTATGAACTGTAAAAGTTGAAAGAGAAAAGTACTGTATAATAAACTTCTGGTTGGTACAGTGGGAAAGTTAATGAGACAAATAAAAACTTCCGTGCGGCCTTTACAAAGCTGGAAGTCACAGCATGGGACAGTCCCCTTGCAAGTCTTGGGTCATTAGCTTATCTTCTGCAGAAACTGTAAAGGATGAATATCAGAGGATGAATTAATTTTCCTCTTTATAGCATACGAGTATGAAGTATTCTTGTTTTCTTCAGAAAATCCCTGGGGAAAAGATTGCCAGACTTTTTCATGAATAAAAGGAGTTTTAGAGTGTTAAACGTGTTTACGTTTACACAGAGGAAATTATTTTATCAAGGGAAAGGAGAGACATCCCTTAGCAGTAAGGCACGGTTAGCATTCTGTAGGGTTTTCTTAAAGGGAACAAGAACCCAGAAGCCCCTCCACGGAATAAGACAATAGGTAAAAGAAGGATGGCAGTTTCTTATATCACGTGGGAACAATACTAGCAGATTATTTCTGAAGCTATATCATAATGCTAGAAAGAGAATATGAAAATTAAGATAAAAACCCATAAGTGCCGGGGTGTCAGAATTTGTGTTGTTTGCCTCAAGACTTTGGCTGAGTGCTGATTGTCAGTATTAAATGTGCCTCTTTAGTATATGTAGATACCTGTAGATTGTTAAGGACACTTCGAGAATATTTATATTCCAGAATATCTAGATTGTTTCAAATCTCAGTGATAAAATTCCCTCTATATAGAGTTATAAAAGATTCAGATGTTCAGAGAAAGGTACAGCCAGATAGGAGTAGAAAGAAGATAGTTTATTTGACAGTTTCCAGAAAATAAACAGAAAACAAAACAACACTTTGAAAACTCAGTTTCGCAGTATTTAAACTGTGTTCCGGAATAGAAAGATGCTTTTCAAATTATTTTGAGTCATTTCCCTTTTTGAAAGTAGAGTCAATACGTACCTAAAGCATTGACATTTTAAATGTTTTGTGTGTAGTAGCTTTAGCATGAACTGGGAAGACCGCTGACTGACTTCAGTGCTGCCTTTGGCTTGATTTGGCTGTGCTGCAATTTTACCCCTCTTTGCCCTTACATCAGAGTTTCATCCAGCAAGATAGGGAGTAATTTTGGCTCATCTAGCAAAAGACTTGATGTTGTGAGTAGTTTTAAGCATTTGAACAGACTCTTTGACTTTGGTTGCGCTGTTTGTATCCTAGAGTATGATGTTTATGCTTAAATACTTCACTGGGTTTGTCCTGTGCCTTAAACTTGAGCTCTGAGCACAGGTAGGGTTGATAGTATTAAACTGAGCTCCATCAGCCTCATACCGCGATCACATACACGCGGAACTGAAGTGTGCAGTGAACTGCGTTCTGTGGGCAGTCTATGAAATGATAACAAGAAAGATGGAAGTTGCAGCTTTATTTCAGAGAAGCCCATTTGCTATTAAAAATTACATGCTTTAGTAGAATTAGGCAGTCTTAAAAAGTCATTCCAGTGTCTGAATCATTAAACTTTGGACCTCTAAAAATATTTAACTGTTAAACTCCTGACTGAATGAAAACCTCTTTCTGGAATGTTGTAGTTACTTTTGGTTTAAGGTGTTTGGAATGAGCCTAGTCTTTTAAACGCTATGTTAATGCTTTCAGTATGTTAATTTTTAACAGAGGTTTTCTTCATGAAAAGCACATTTTCTGCCTAGCAGAATTTGATAGTGTTTTCCATTAAAACTTTGAAGACAGCAACTTTTTACATTTCTGCTAAGTCTGCTCAGTCAGGCTCAGCCTTTAGGAAAAAGTCTTCTAACTAGAGGGGGAAAAAGGTTATTAAAAATCTATCCCCTAATGGAGGGATCCAGACTGCTTTCCATTACCAGGTTGCCCTTCATCACTCTCTGTGGCGATGGCTTTAAGCAGGTGTGACTCATTTGTATGACTCTGGCTCTCACGCTGCTTTGGAAAGCCAGTGCACCAGCTGGCTTTGGGCTTAGTGGTCTGCTGTAAGCCTCACCAGGACCTGTTTCTAAGCCCATCTTATCCTTTACTCATCTAATCTTACATCTAATCTTAAACTGCAGATATTATACTATGGTCAGCATTCAGTGACTGATGATCCCAGCCTGTCAGTGCTCCTCTGTCCAGCCACCAGCAGCTAAATCCCTTTCATCAGGTGCCTATGCTGTACCAGGACTTTGTCACTGTAGCTGAGAAGGCACGGTGAGTTATTTCCCCCAGTTTTTATGTGAGTAAGTATATTATCATCTCCCTTACTTCTGCTGGATCAAGCTCAACATTGCCTTTGTGTAAAATACGGCTCAGTCCTGCTTGCTTCGTTCACCTCGGTGTTGTATTTAGTCGATGGGTAGAAATAGTAAAAAGGTTGAAGCTAGTTGGCCAACTCCTGTTTTCAGTTACCATTACATAAACTGCACTGACTATCCTGAAGTCAGTAGAGAAAACCCAGAATGAATAGATTATATTGACTTCTGTGATAAGTGTGAAACCAATTAAAAATTCTTTTTATCGTTAGGCATCACAGCGCCATATAAAAGACCTGAGATTATGTCTCATCAGCTTTTGGAGAAACTAAGTCCCAGAAATATGCCTGTGGTCCCATAGTGTGTCAGGGCTACAGCTGAAAATTTTTGTTTCCCTACCAGGTGCCTTTACCTACTGGAAGCTATTGATTTTTGAGGGAAATATTTGCATAAAGAAGGAACTGAAAAAGTAGTTGTGTATATACATCACACTCAGATGCGGGGGGGNATTGGGATTTTGTCATCTGCATTTAAGACACTTAAAAATGATTATAAATAACAAGAGCGCATCACTGTAAGCTTTATCCTTACGTTATAATAGGACAATAATCGGCAGCCCTATCCCCTGAACAGTGCTTAATATAGGCAATACATTGAGGGGAACAAGTATATTCGCTTGAAGTTCATTACTGTATTTACAATACTGCTTTCCCATGCTTATTTTAGGGTCATTTGGGAAAAAAATTTAACTCCAAAAAAAAATGAATGCGTTGCTATCCTGGGAGTTAGATTGTCACTTAATAAATATATTTCTGATAATAAAAATCGGTGTCGTTTTCCTTGCAGGGACTTATTCGGAAGAAAGTTAATAAAAACTTCATGGAAAAACTAGCATCACAGCTTTTTTTTTTGCTTGAAAGTCCTACAGGAAAGTTAGCCGAATGCAAAAAGTATCAGGAAAGAGAGAAACATTCTATGGTCATTAAAACCCAAAGGTAAGATTCTCTTAGTTAAGATGCTGTTTAGCAAGGTAGCTCTGATGAACCTTTTAAATATCTTTAAGAACAAAGACTTAACTGGCCCTGCTGATGGGAAAGTCATAACGTGGCTTTTTTCCTGATCACTTGCTATTCTTTGTATGTGTGACAGATGTCAATGAAGTTGAAAAGTGTCCATTTCCCAGCAGGATGCTGGCTGTTCCCCAAAATGCCTGGGCAGTTTATAGAGGCCCTAATATCTCCTGATCGTGACTGAAGGATTTGTAGAGAAAGCATCCCGCAGGGTAGAGGCCTGCTGCCTTTGAATAGAGGGCAGCCAGCAGCTCTACAGGCCGCAGCAAGAGATGCCACTGTACCATCAGGAAACTTTGATTTATTATCTGAGAAATTCACCATCCATCTGCATGAAGAGGTCACAGAAGCAACTTCCCTAATGTGAATCTGAGACCCCCATTATTTCCCACTTATTGCTACAAGCATGAAAAATTGTTCCAACTGAGAAAGTTGGACTTTCAGGACTTGTTGCCATGGCTGAATTTATAGGAATATTTAGAAGCAATGCTTAGTGGCTTTTTCTGAACCTATAAACTCCAAAAATTTTCACAGGTTTTTGCTAATTAATGCCACCACTGTGGAAATGGAAGCAGTTCTGCAAACAAGCTGCGACAAATGGGATTTTTATTGCCAGTGGAAAAGCCTAGGGAATAATTAGCAGGTCCGTGGAGATCTCTTGATTACAGACATCTGCATTGGTAATGTCCAGACGAAAAGATTGCTGAGGGAAACGTTTAGGGATTTTCACCTTAGGGCACGTTTATGTTGTCAGCTACACCCTTCAAACTGCAGTCGGACAAATGTGGGAAAATATTTTGTGAAATGTTAGACAAATGAACCTGATGTTGACTAATCTGGACCAGGGAAACTGGCTTTCAAAGTACTGTCCGGCAGCCAAGACTTGCAGATGTAATATTTTGATATCTCATTAAACTTGATTTCACAGAGATATTTCTCAGTGCTGCATTTGAGTTGCTGTGTGTTGCCTGAGATGCTTTTGCAGTTGTCACTACTTCGTTGAATAGGATGAAGAGGAAACAACAAGACTGATTATTAAAAACCACATGACTCCTTGAAAATGAAGCACTGAAAAAAGAATTCATGTCAACATAGGATTTATTAGTGCAGGTTGAAGAGTAACTTGATTTGGGGTTTTGCTGCTCTTGCCAAAGTGATTCACAATATAAATCGTGGATATACTTACAGAAGCAGTCGAGGTTTTGTCTTTTTTAAGCATGCCTTTAAACTGGCTAATAATATATTAATTTCAGGCCTTTGAAGCAGAATTTGAAGCTAAGGGTTTTTAAAAAAACACAATTATATTCATTTGTATAACATTACAGTGCAGTTACCCCAGTCCTAAGCTGGTTCCTGTTGTATTAAATGCCATGTAAATCCTAAACAAAACTCATTCTTTTCCTGAAGAACTTATAGTGTAAAGATTTGGTTGCTTTTACCAATCATGTCTGGATACAGAATTTAAAATACATTGAATTTATAATGTCTTTGATAGTAAAATATCCACAACACAATGTAGGTCTGTCTTGCTTAGAATCTGTCTGTGACAGGATCGTTACTGCCACAAACCTTGCAGCAGAAAATGCCCTTAAATACATATTTAAACCTGTCCTTCTCCAGGAAAATCATTAAGCAAATGATTAATTTTAAGATACATTTCAGTCCCAGTGGCATCATTTATCCTACTCACTGGTCAGGCAGTCACTTACAACAAAGTTAAGTACTGATCAGACCTAATTCTGAATTCAGGCTGCCCTTCAAGATGTCACGAGAAGGAAGACTAATTCTTCTGGCTTTTAAACCGCTGTGCACATGGTACATATGTAGAGCTGCACCCAGTAATGCACCAACATATAAGGCAGAGGCTAATCACCAGCATCAGGCTAGTGGCTCCTGAAGTCCCCCCTCAACAGGATATGTCAAGTGCTGGCACTTTGAGGATGTGAGTTTGAACCACCAGTTGTGCCCACAAATAAACATTTCCTTTCCCATACTTTTTTTCAGAGTAGAAAATTGGGTCAGATATTTCCAAAGATCTCCCTTTGCTTGGCATGTCTGGTGTCTCTGTGAGGAGGGCTGGGGACCGAAGGAATGATGGGTTAGGAAGGAAGGAGAATTCAGAACTGCTGAGGATACTTTTGTTCTCAAATGACTGGAACCTGTATAACAAGCACACATATTCATAGGCACCGAGCACTAGAACCCATGCCTTGCTACTGTCTGACCCAGGATATTTACGGAGGTAACCTCAGAATTAGGTTTTTAATAACCTTATTCTGACTCCTAACAAAGTCTTTCCAGAAATCCTCAAAGATGTCTATGATCACATACATCTTATTGTCACTGCCTTGGGCAGATGGGAAAGTCCCCAGAGAAATGGCTTTGGAGTGGTATTTACTGGTCAGGGTGTGGGCTGCAATGATACTGATTTTGTAGAACGTGCACTTTTTTGGGGGTGCAGATGAAGGGACACTGCAGCTTACAGTGTCCTGCATTAGAGACTTTCATTTATCACTGAGTAGTCTTTCAAACTATGGGCTGTTTACACAAATAATCCAGATGACTTTGAGCTCAAACTTGGTGCATTTTTCAGCTTTATTTAAGGAAATAGTTTACAGCGGTTAAAGGTATGAGTGTGTGGCATGTATATCTGCTGTTCAGAAATATGAAGTGAATTCCTGTAAATAAGGTATTTAAATATAAATGTGTTTGACTGTTTTCTAATGAGCCTTGTTCACAGGCCCTGCAGGGTTAATTAGGTTCTTAGATCTTATCTTTACTCTATTACAGAAAGGCAAAAACCTCTACAGAATCTGAATCCATTCAGAAAGAGCAAATAAACTAGCTCTAAATGATCACAAACTGACCAAGTTTTTCTGCTTCAGCTCCTTGTATGCCTTCAGGCAATTGGGATTTAAAAGCACTGAGATTACAGGACCATAAAAATACACATTTACATTTACATGTGGTCACATGCAAAATTTAAGATTTAGAGAAAGCCACAAAGGGAATGTTTAACATAAGTAGCCAGGCACAAGCTGAATTAATGACACAGCAGCCCCAGCAGAAACACAAGAAAAACATGTAAACCTTCATCTATTATTAGTTGCTGTAGCCCACACTCCAGAGCACAAGGACGCGTGGTGGTTAAAGTCTGTGCTTTTCCACTCCATCTTTCAGCTGCCATATGAATAGGAGCTGAGCAAGTGCTGAAGTGAAGAGAGTTCACATGTGAGAGACCTTGTTTTGAATTTTGTTTCTTCGTTGGATGATTAAATCACTCACAATGTTAAGAGGGCAGCCAGAACCCTCTCGCAAACGCTGACCAGGTGGGGAGATTCTGCAGGAGGACTCTCCACGCTGCCTGTGCCAGACACGCTGGCCACGTTGTGAAGGCTGGCAGAAGGCTGCAGACAGTGCTCTCTGGATGTGCGTTGCCTCCTCCTAGCACTGATGTGAGGGATTTGGAATCCTGCAGCTCCTGGCAGGCATTGTGGACCTTTTGCACCAAGCCTTGCACATCTGCTACAGGCAGTCCCTTCCCTTAAAAGTTACGCATTGTAATGCGATGCAGTCACACTTCTCATGGAAAACCTCAGGATTAGACTGGGGGTTTTTGTCCCACGTATTGGTAGAGCACCTAGCGTTTCAGGGCTGACATGTTAGCTTCTTGATGCAAGTGGAGCACAAATAAACGCTAGATGTGAGAAGAAACAAATTTTCTTTTTAATACACTTTTTTTTCTTGCCTTGACTCTGTTGTCTTAGCAGGGAATAGGTATTTTTTCACAGGAGTGTTCTGTCAGGGAACGAGCACTAGAATGGTTTATTTTAAGCAAATCTGAGTTCTGGTTGTGTAATTATGGATCTGGTCACATGCACATGCACAAAAAGGGAGTGGAGGAGTTCCCAGGGGAAAAGTAATGAAGTCTGTTTGTCTTGTGAAAGCTATGTTGTATTATAATATAGTAAATGATAGAATGAGAATTTCTCATGCAAGACAATATTCAGTAACTAATTTCAACTGACAGATGAGGTTCAGAAACTAGTTGTCCGGTTGCTAAGCAGTTTTTTCCCCCACAGAACTGTTGTTTAGTTCCTCTGCATATTCCAAACTACACACCACCTTAGGCAGGGGCTGATCCTCAGCTGGTCTAGCTCAGCATAATAATGGAGATCAATAGTGGTGCTACTTTATACCAGCCCTGTATTTAGAATGCTAATTGTTTAACCTTGCGAAGTGGAACATATTGTTTTATTTATATCACGTCGGTAGGAAGCTCAGGCTATGGGGAGGGATCCTACCACATCAGGCACCGCATAAACAAAAGGAAAAAAGGACATTCCCTTATGCCTGGACTTGAGTTTTTGCACCTATTAGAGTAATTGAAACCTGTGGAACTACTGGTGTGCTGCAAGTTAAGCATATGCAGGAATCCTTACAGGATGAGGGAATAAAGACACGGATTGTAAGACTGAGAAAAGAAGAAAAACCAGAAGGTCATGTTATTTTATCTCTCACTGGAGTTTTCTCCTAGGATTTGTTATGATTTACTGTCATTACATATTATGTAAACAGTCACTGTTTCCATGAGGTGGGAGGTCCTGTTAATCTTCTGAGTAGCTATTCAGCATTGTTTGTGAGTTTTACTAGAAATGTACATCCTTACTGTAATGGAATGATCAAGAATCTGTACACCCCATAGCCTCGGGTTATGGCTCTGACCCTATTAATTGGGTAGGTGGGTCTCCCTATTAAGTCAGACACTAAAGCCGAGGGAAGTCTGAGGCGATTTCCCTGCTTCCTGCTGTTGTTTCCTCTGTAGTGGATGCTCTTGACTCATCCAGATTAGCAACTGCCAAGCCCCAGGGCCCATGAAAATACTCTGTAAGGATACTTTCTTTTTGACCTTTAGGAAATGACTGAAAGGCAGGTGTTTTTAAAAATATTAAATGGAGAATGAAGCCTCTCGTTTTTTCCCTGCTTTCTGCTAAATCCTTTACAAAACTGCTTATTTACTTCCTCTCCTTCCAGAAGAACATGTATTATTTAGTCATACAGGCTGTCCACACTTTCTCCAACAGCAAAGATAAATCAGTTCCAGCAAATGCATTGCATATAACCTTTTGTACGCACTAACTGTTAGCTCTTTTGGGGTCCCGTTTCTGCTTAAAAGGAAAGTATGTATATGCAGTAATTCTTGCATCCCCAAACTGTCCTGCCAGCACATATGGTACTGAATACTCTGTAAGATTCCCTTTCCAGGTGGACACAGGTTTTCTATGGTAGTATTCAGCCACTTTACCAAAATACAAGCCTCCCCTCATTTTACTGAGGGCTACGTGACTAGAAGTCATCTGATACTTCCAGCACAATCTGAGAAACCCGGCAATGATACTTTCTGGGGATATCACAAGGGCAGTAGAGTTTGTCAAAGCCAAAAAATATTGTTTTTAAATGGGGAGTTGAAAATACCAAATGTGCTGCACAATCCCTATCTGCTACATGAAGGTGACATTTATAGGGATGTATTTCCACAGTTTACTCAGTTTTGTATATCTCCATTAGCTTGGAAAAGCTCAGCTGAACCCAAATCCGATATCATATATAACATTACTGATTTAGATACACAGAGTATGATATGTGCCTTTCTCTTGTTGAAAAGCTCTGCCTTTTCAGATTTTTTTCTCCTACCTCTGCCCATAGTCTCACTGACATCAGTAGGAGACTTCCTAGGATGTCTGAGAGTAATTTATTAATTCTTCTTTCCGGGAGTGATTCCTTAATGCTGCCATTCCAGGAGTCTCCTTCCATACAGTTTGCTACACTGGAGCAGATCCTCTGGCCATGTTTCCTGTCATTAGGAGTTGCCCCAGCTAGATGTCTGCGAGGAGACAGTAAGAAATCCACAACAGTCCTCTGCTCACCCACTTAGCTGCCAGACGTGCACATTTCACTAGTTCCTTGCAAATGCTTTCCTGTTGTGGAAATGTGATGTGCCTGACTAGGTAGGACAACAGCTGTGTGACTGTCCGTTTACTGGTCTCCTAGATTAAGTACTAGCCCTTATGTCTCCTTTAAAGCAATGAATTTTCTCCAAATACGGTTCTCAAAGAACATTTCTTCCTCCTCTTCTGCACCAGCTATAAGGTCAGACAAGTGGTACAGATGGACAGGATGGGAATATAGCTGGCAAAAAGTAGAGCCTATTACTTGAGTCGATTTTTTAATGTAATAGCTCTTCATTGGTAAATGAAACGAAGTGTGAGATAGCTGCATGGTGTTAGTGAGGGAATCCTGTGTGTCTGCAGGGTGAAGGCATCTTGGCTATTAGCTGGTCAAATCTGCCCAAGAGACATACTTTTCACAGAAATTCTTCCATGAGAAATCTTTCAGCTTCATATGGCTTTTGTTGCTACTTCTGCTCTATACTGACAGTGTACATTTGTTTATAGATGTTGCTAGAATTTTTAGTTTCTATAGATGGGTAAGTTTGAGCTGAGTGTGGTTTTTTTCCAGCTTACAGAGAAATATTTGAAATAGATTTAAGAAGTAGACAGAGTTATTCTTAATTTGTTTCTTTAGGGTTTCATTTTCCTCATACAAGTTATTCGTAACTCCCACTGAAGCCAATAAATTCCTAGTCCTTCACGGCAGGAAAGGCACTGAAGTCAATGGGAATTACTTGTATCCTGCAGTGGGGGAATAAGCCTCCTGGGAAACTGTGAATCTCCTGTTTGCCGTAAGCAATCCATTACTGCACTGTCAGTAGTAAATCATTCCAGGATTTGCAGGAATCCCTATTATTGTTTAAGTGTACCTATGCTTTCTTTCTCACTCCTTTCTAATACAAAAGTGACTGATGCGAGTTGGGAAATAATGTTAAGATACAGATTTCTGCTGACTCTTGGTTTATGGCTTATCCTTCATTGCCTGCATTATAGCACTTGTTGCCCTGAGAGTCAGTGTTGTGTCCAGGCCTGCTGCAGATCTCCACTCCTCAGAATTTCACCCATTGCTCGTGAGAATTTCAGCTTCTGGATAAATAAATGTTTTGGGTCAGGTCTTAAAAACACAGAAGTCCTTATTCGCATGTTGTTTTTGGAATGTGCCCATGTCTTGGTGGAACTCTCATACCACAATAACTCATGGAAGAAATAGAGAAATGTAACTTCATGTCTTGGCTTTGAGGGTCAGAGGGGAGGGGAGGAGATGGGAGAAGGAGTAGACAGACCCAGTGACTGAGTTTTCCCTGCAGAGGAATAAAAAGGGCTTAGTGGTGACAGTAAGTAGAAAAAGCACGGTGTCAAATGCATGTGTCTTCCAAAGAGCTAAAAATCATATCAGGCTAAAACAAACTTCTGTAGCAGCTCAGGCGGATCTGCAGCAAGCTGAGCTCCCCCCATCCTGTCCCTCTTGGCCTTTTGTTCTGGGAACAGATGTCCCTTCTACCCCAACTGTCTTCTAGTTTCAGAATGAAGTACTTGGGCTCTGAACTTTTTATTCATGGTTGCCTTCATAACCTTTTCTATTCCTTGGCCGTGAGAATAACTTCATTGTCACTCTTCTAATTATCAGTCTCTTCCTCTATTGCCTGTGTAAAAAAAAAAAAGACTGGTCTTTGTGGATCTGTAGGGCCTATATTGGACAATCCCAATAGTCCAGATATTTAACGCTTTCCGATTTCCAACAGCACACAGGCAGAAGAGGTTTCTAAAGCAGAACACGTCCTGTCTTCAGACTAATAAATTATGTGGTGCTTTACAGACACAAACAGTTTGAAGCCATCTTTAAATAACAGAATTGGAAATTGATCCGGGAAAAAAAAAAAGAGAACAGAGAAAACCTTCGGGATAAAGTGCTCAGCTTTTCATGCCATCAAGAGAGATAAGGTTTTGTTAAATATATTCATTTTAACAGGTGGGTATGGCAGTGCCGAAGATTTTTTCCACACTCATGTTAGTGAACCATGGCTCATATTACAACATTCTTCATTCTCTTCTGGACCCCTTAAAATAAGAGGGTAAAGACTGGCTGATCACACATCCAGAACAGGCTTCTGAGGTTTGGAAAAAAATGTGAATGGCAAAAGTCACGTGTGATTGGTGGGCAAGCAGAGTGTTTGTAAAAGACTGTGGTCACTGTGGGCTCAGGTTTGGCACTTTCGCCCTGTGAATGCGTGCCTCCGTGAAGTCCCAGTGGAGAGAGAAACACAGCTTTACAATCACAGACGGGACAGGCTGTTCGAGGTAGAGGCCTTTCTGGCTAATTAGCAGAGCTTCACAAAATTTTAATGAAGGCCAGTAAGAAGACTTGAATAAGAGGAATCCTTGAAAACCTTCTAGTTGTCTATGCAGACAATTAAGGAAGGATTTCCAGTTGATTTTTTTGGCAACTGGAATAAAAAACCCAAAACCAACAGAGGCAGGTTTAGGTCACATGTTAAGCTTATGGTTTAAAAAGAGCCTACAGTTGTAAAACACCTTGCAATGGCTTTCATCAGGTGATTTATACACCATTAATTCTCTAAAAAATACCAAATGAGAGTCAGACATATGATCAGTCCTTACGAGATATAAACAGCCATAAGCTGATTGACTTCCTACTGAAGAGTGTTCATTGGAGTGTTTTGCCTCTCTTATCCTCCAAACAACAAGAACCCGTGTGATTACATGCTACGTTTCATAGAACAGTGAGATTCTTTTGCATGTGCTTTGTGCAATTACTATTATTTTGCTTTAGGCAGCCTCTCAAATGCTTGCAGTATGAAATGTGGCAGTGCCCTAGTGATCTGACACTCGCTGCTTCCACTGCGTTATCATCTGTGAAACACTAACTTGTTCATGGGGACACTGTAGAATATTGATCAGAGCACAGAATCATTAACACAAAGTAGTTTTCCACATCCTGCCACATAGCTGCTCGTGCAGTTGATGTTCAACTTTGGTAGTGTAGCATTTGGGATGTGGAAGTCTGTTTCAATCAAATATTACAGAACAAGGGTGAAATCCCCAGCTCCTACAAATGCCCTGGCGTTTGCTAATTTCCGTTCAGCTACATTGTTTTTTTCACTCCTTGAAGAACCTTGTCCCTGAAGCTTATAAATTGAGATAAATACTAGGTCTTACTACAGAGCTTTCCAGTGATCAGCTGGAAGCCTGAGGTCCCCTGACTCCATCTGGGTAATAAACTGCAGACGCTGGATGCCTCTCCACCTGATGAGCTGTCAATGTGCTGGATAGATGAGCTGTCAGGAAACTAAAGAGGTTTCAGGTTGAAATGTTTCGTGATTTTTTGCCTTCATTAAAAAAAAAAAAAGAAAAGAAGAAAAAGATGTAAAAATGAGTCTGTGGAATGTCTTGATTTCACCAAATCAGCATTTTTTCCAACCAGTATTGGTCCTAAGAGAAGACAGAAGCCCTGCGAGTTCAGCTGAATTTTAGAACACTGTTACTGTACGGCTTTTGAGTGAGGAGGGTTTTGGGGCTCGGCGGCTAGAGATCGCTTGGTTGCATTGCACAGACAGCATGGTTCAGTGGTGAGTCATGAAGCAGCAAGGAAATAAGGGGAGAGTTCAGTGGGCAGGGTAAAGGCCTTGAAGATGAAAAAGTTAGTGCTAGCAGGGACTCATTTCAGGATCCCTGAAACACTTGGCACTGCAGGATTTTAATGTATATGGTTACGAGATGGGTGTTACATGGACATCAATGAGCGAAGTGGCTGGTTTAAGTACCATGTGCTAATGTAACAGACAGTGGGCATGGTTTTTGGAGTTTTCATTAGGGGACTGATAGTGGAAAATGTGGCACAGATTAGTCACCATGCTGGAGATACTAATTTCAAATGCTTTACTTTGATTTCTATCTGTCTTGATCCCAGTCAGGAAGCATTCATGTGAAGGACCCTAAGCAGATGGAACTGGATCTTGCTTCTTTAGAACGCAATGGGAGCAACGCTGTTTATTTCATTAAGAGTTAGACTGGGCCTTTAGGAATAGAGAGTTTAATTACTACTACAGTGGAATGGATCCAGCCCACAGATTTTTTCCTCAGCTTTGAAAATCTCTCCAGTAAAGGCAAAGACATTTTTAAACTGAACAAAGCATCCACAAAAAGCTTAAAAAGTTCCATCTCCAAATCTCTCCTTCAAGCACGAAGGTGGCCCTAGCAGATATGTTTAATAGCTAGCAGCCAGGATATGGTAAGTCTCACAGCCATGCTTTTGGGCCAGTTGACAGCGGAATAGAGTTCCCGTGTGAATGCTGAGTGCTCCAGCTAGCTCTGTCGAGCCAATCCGTTTCTTCAAAGACTAGACAGTGCTGAACTTAGTAACATGAAAAATGTGACTTTTTTAAATTCTATTTTAAGTCCACAGCTGGATTTTCAGTCAATTAGGATGTTTCTTTTCTTGTGCTTTCTGGTTAAAATATTACCTTAAGTCAACCAACTTATGTTTTAGTCCACTCTTAAAATATGGAAAGTCAAGTTTGCATTTTTATGAATTTTCAAGACCAAACTCTTATTTCTGATTTATTTACAGGATTTCTGCAAATGGCTAGTGATCAGGATCTGAGGTTTCTCTTCTAAATATTTGCTGATTCTTGCTAGGATGGAACACTCAGCCAAAGCATCGATTTTAATGTCAGTGAGTTCTTGCAAGTCCTCCAAATAACTGCAGATTTCTGTTCAGATTGTACCTATAGCTAAAATGATCCTGACCTAGAAAAAAACTGATTAGCCTTATGAGAGAACTCAAAAAAACCTTTTGGGGGTCAAAATTAGCCTCTAGAACTATATTTTGGTTTTCTATTACAGGGCACATCATGTTGGTCTGGTTTTCCCAGGGTTTCAGTCGAACTGTTTGCCAGGAGGCAATTTGAGTTAGACTGCATCTCAAATCAGTGCATTTCCATATAAAGCACTGAGCAAAACTTTGTATCTTCTGCTACAAACAAATATGTCCTAACAGAATTAATTTTCTAACAGCATTTAATTTTCCTCAGAGTAAAAATTAAGGGGGAAAAAAGGAAAATACCTAAGTAACACTGGTGAGATTGTCAAAGTTTCTTTGGTAGCCCATGTTCCTAGCACACCTCACCTGAAGAGATGTAGGGTTATGCTTAAGAGTCCACCTCTCGACTCTTCTGAAGAAAATGCCAGTTACCTCTCTGTCACAACCTTCCTTCTTTGTTGTTGGCTGGGAAATTTTTTTGTGATATACCTATGGTGTCATCTCCAGATCTAGGACTTCTTGGTTTGGCTGACATCAGTTTTTTCTTTCATTAATCAGAGACTGTTTTCTACGTTGAGATTTTGGTGCTACAGTTTACTGTATTTTGACAATTTGTTTACACATCCTGTCTGGGACAGTTCTTTTACCGATAGCTGAGTGACAGATGGAAGGGTTGCACAGCCTTGGACTTGAACTATTTGGGGTCTGGTCTACAGAGATTTGACACACATTTTATTGCAGGGTTAAGGAAAAGGATCTATATTCTGCAGCACATTGAAATGATAGTTTGGGGTATTAAGACTGATACTTGCTAGGTAACTTTGCTTTGTTTCGTCTTTCTCTGTACATGCCTAGAAATCACACAGCACCATGTTTTACCAGATGTGTAAAAGCTAATGGGTATGTATTTCTGTGTCCAGGTACTACCGTGTTAGTTTCATGAAGCACAATTAAGAAAGGAAGAAAGGAAGACAGAAGGAGATAAAGGGAAAAAAAAAAAAGTTGAGAAAGGGTGATGGGGGAGAGGAGGAGATGTAGAGAAACCAACCCGTTTTGATTCAGTTTAGGAACCAGAATATTTGTTTTCTAGTAATATTCTTTGTCCCACACACATGCACCATCTTTTAAAAGAGAAATGTCTTTGAAGATAAGTCCAGCTCAGAGGTTTCTGTGTGCTGGTAACGGGAGCATTCGAAATGACCTTTAACGCAAGGTTAATAGCTACCTATACTTTTTCATTTCCTCAGCTATGCAGTCGAGAGATTATAAAGTATGAAAGGATTATTATCCCAGATAACTGATGGAGATAGAAAAGGTGAGAATGGATCTTATATCCTGTAACATCACTGTACGCGAGGTATACCACAGTAGCAAGCAGTGAGAATAGCTATGATGTTTCTGAGGTATCATCTATCATCTACCCTGTTTGGCTGCAGACACCTCTCAGTCCTTCGTGGAACAGAGCCGGGCTGTGCCCAGCCCTTGTCAGAATGGAGAGGTTGAGGGGAAACAGCCGTGTTACGTGGTAACGAATAAACACGCCACGTTACCTGGTACTATTAGCCAAGGAGAGGCTGTCTCTAAGCCCTTAAATGACTGCCTCCTTCCACCCGTAAATCAAAGCGTGGTTGCCCAAGCCTTATTATTTTGGTGCAGAGGGGTAACGTACTTACTGTGAGACTGGAGTACTAAAAGGAAGTCCATACTTTTTAAGCATAACCAATGGAATAGCATATAGCACAGACTTTTCCACTGTCCTTTCTCTGCGGTTTTGGTGCTCTTTCTGTCTCTTTTCTGTGTTAATAACACAGAACCCAAATGTGGAAAAATTAATAACAATGCTCAAAGTGTCAACATCTTTAACAATTTGTTCTGGCAAAACCAAGGCATGGGAAGAGAGATAATTTAATAAAAAAAATGAAAAACAGTGACACTCTTAAGGAAAAAATGGCACTAATGGGCCTTATTGGCCCTGCCTGCTTCCCCCGAGGCTTCCACTCACGTTTCTGCACATGGCTTAAGGCTCCAGTTTAGCCCATCCTCGTCCCTTAGGGAGTAACTGGCCCTCACTGCACCCTGAGATGACACTTTGATTCACTTGTTCTCAGGGCTGGGCTAACTTGTTCGTTCTCAGTCTGTAGGGTGCAGGTCCAGTGTCCCAAAGCATTTAAGCTGTGAGGTGCCTCCTTTCAGGGTAAGAAGCATTGCTTCTTTCGCTGAAGGTAGTGTGATGTCTTCATAGTTTGCATATGCAATTCATGACAGGTGTGTAACCTCCTCTGTGAGTCAGCTTCCAGGAAAACAGTGCAAGAATTCCAGGTGGATTTTGGATACAGTTCTTGGGAAGGTGTATTTGTTACCTCTTCAGTGTATTCATCAGAAAGCTTCTCAGAAAATGCTTCTGCTGATCCAGCTTTGTTAATTTTGCCTGATTATTAAACCATCAGTGTTTGTAATACTGAGGGTTGCCAAACAGTGAACAAGCTTTTGGCGTGGTCTTGCGTCGTTTTTTACTTTACACTGGCAAGTATTTAATTGTTTGGGAGTTAGTCCAACGTACACTGCCCTTCCCATTATTGATTGCTGGAGAGGCCAACGTGTTTTGTAACTGCCTGTTTTAAAGACCGACAACTGCATTTGAAGTGTATAGTCTGTATTTTGTCAGCTGCAGCAGGGAAACATCTTTGGAACTGGATCACATAATGCACAGACCTGATAGATGGACTCAATTAAATCAACAATAATATAGCAGTTGGCACACTCTGTGTAGCTACTCTGATCCCACTCTAAAATTTTTCCAAATCCTTTTTATTCTCCAAGCCTCTGATCAAAACTTTAGGCCCTTTATAACCCTAATTCAAACATCACTTCAGAGGTTAACACATTTGAACTCCCAAAGCAATGCTTTTAACTTCTATCCTGTGGTCAATAAGAGGCTAACTCTATCTGTAAACAGTGTCAGATGGTGTCTCACACATTGCACTTAAGAAACCTTACTCCTGATAGTTCCTTGACCTTGGTGGCCTTGCAGACTGGCCAGCTTAAATGACACTGAACAGGGTACCACCGGAGAGATCACACACTTGATACTGTAAAGCTGACAGCAAACTGACAGCAGTCAGGGTGTGAGGAAGGAGGTAGGAGAGCATCTGAGGGAAGTGAACCATGAAGTCTGTTCCCAAGCAGCCAGTTAAGATAATTATAGGATATTTTTATGGCCACATCCTTATATTTTTCATGTTGACCATGTATTAGCTACATGCACATATTCTAGAGAATCAGAAAAGGAGATTTATTCCTGGTGGTTACTCTTTCCCTTTTGTGCCTGGTAGTGTTGTAAATTGCAATAATGTTAGGAATTACTTGGACCAGAAACAGTATTACTGTAGAACAACACCCTTGCTGGGAAACAAAGGCTGGATCTTCAGCTGGTATAAATATGGGAAGATTTTGTGACATCTGTGAGTGTTCATTTAATTTGTTCTAGCTGAGGATCTGGTCCGAAGAAGCATAGAGAGGAATTCAGCATTCAGTTCCTATTGCAAATCCTCTAAAAGAAAAATGACTACAGGCGTGATAAAGCTGCAATTGTATGAGAGGATTCAGGTTTGTTATTTCAAGGCACTTAGTTACTAAAGAAAGGTGTTCACAAAGTGGTGTGGAACGTACTGGTATCCAAGACTGAAGAGTGAAGCCTTTTCATCTTCCTTGCTTTGATGAGGATGACAGCACAAAATTTTGGGCAAAGTAGAGTCAAGCCCTTTTTATTCTTCAGAGAGTACTGCCTTAGAAAATGCTGGATGTAATCCCTCCACATCCAATTTCTATCCCTAGATCTCATGCCAGATTTGTGCTGGGTGATTTGTATCGGTTGCAAATATTATATGCTCTACAGCTGATCTGCTCCTACTGTAGATGCAGCCCCATTAGCGAAGCTCTGTTATATATCCTTTTGTCAAGAGCTGAACTAGAACATGGACAGTTTTGCTGCTATAAATAATGCTGTAGAGGCAGCTTCTGAAACCCAGCTGTGTCCATCAGGATCATTTCTCTTCATGCACCTGATGGATCGAGCTCTGTTGACACAAGTCTGTAATACACATGCAGCCTACGATCTATTTCTAGGCTCTTGAGCACAGAAAGTATTTATTACACATGCCTCTGTTCCGCAACAGCATACATTTTTCTGTTCTGTATTGTGGGAACAACTTGAACACGCAGTACCTTAAAGTTTACATATGCTGAGCTGGTGGGAAGGATGAGAGTAGGGGGGAGCTATGTTTCTGTCGTGCTGACATATTTCATAGGCTCCCCTTTCTTAGTGTTCACAGCTGCAGATTGTCTGATCACTGAGTTGTAGTTCGAGTTTGCAGAGAATGATACAGTGAAAATGATTGATTTTTTTTTTTCTCTTCTTCTCTTGCTTGGACCATGTGAGGCCTGTAAGCTCTTCAGATTTAGTTCATTGAAATTAATCAAAGTATTCAGGGGGACTACATGACAGAAAAATAGGGTTTTGTTTCCAAGCTGCAAAATATTTTCAAATTGTATACAATGTCTGTCTGCCTATTTGTGGGTGAAGGGAATGAATGTGGAAAATCAGACAGCCAAGTTTCAGAAATTACTGAACTGACATTAGCTGGTTAAAGGAAGTTAAATCTTGAATCAAGGGCTTATGATGGCAACTATTGGACTAGTTTAAAGTGACAAGTAGAAGAGTGTGGTGATTGTCACCTTCTTCAAGTACAAAACTTGAAGATGCTTAGTCGAAATGATGAAATTTTTCAGTATTTTTGCCTCCTATTTGCTCCTTCATATTTATTACGCATTGGTTTATGATGGTTGCCATAACTTGGGTTATTCCTTTTTTGAATATAGTTGCCCAGAAATTCTCTCTGTAGTTGATGCTGTCAGAGACAGGTAAACTGTTTATACAGCTGATTCCTGTTTAGTGGGTATAATGTTACTGTTATTTATTTTGTAGGAAAACAGTGCAGTTTTTGTTTAACTCCAAGTTTATTTTCTTACGGAGCAGCTGAAAAGCTTAAATAATAGTAAATCTCTGGTTTTGTTTTTTCCAGATATTTTACCTTTGGAAAAGCTCATTTCCGAATATCTTTAGAGATGTTTGCCTGTGGGAAATTTTCAAAGATTTGACTTTGCTGATGCACATGTCCCCAAAGTTTAGCCAAAATCTTGTTTTGAAATATCTTCAATTTATTCCCCAAATGGAGAAACGGCAATATTTTCATCACCTGATTAATTTTTTCCATGATACTCATGACCAAATGACAGGTTCATTGATCAATTCTTTTGTCTATAAACATAGTTTAAACATCACTTTTAAATGGAAAAGATAGACCAAACAATCTGATAAGGATTCCTGATTGTGTACACTGCATGTCTCCTTGTAATTGCATAGCTCTGGACTCACTGGCTGCAGTACCTTTATTATTAATAATGTAAATAGACTCCGTTCTGTGTTTCTGCAATTTCTCTGCTGGATTGATTTCGGCATGCAATTTTGTAGGTCTTTGGCTGTAGCCTGTACCTAGATCGTCTGTATCTCTGCTTCCAAATCCAGTTCTTTTTGTTGCAAGGGTACACGGAGCGCGGAGGTGCATTGCATTCATTGTCATCCAGGCGTGTTCTGTAGTGCACAAATAAAAGGTGTATCACAAGGCAGCGATCTCTCAGAAGATGAGAAGGCTGTTGTGCAAACTACTTTCTGATTAAATAAAAAATATCTGCCTCTAAACACTGGCAATCCAAACAAAGAATGGGAGAAAAGTGTTATCGTCTTTCATTTATTCTTAAAAGGGCATGGTGAAAAGAGCCCACAGCTCCATCTGCCCATTGATACGAAACAGTCTTACGTCAGTGTTTG
Organism: Psophia crepitans; assembly: GCA_013399095.1. Lineage (NCBI taxonomy): Eukaryota > Metazoa > Chordata > Aves > Gruiformes > Psophiidae > Psophia > Psophia crepitans. Next base: position 2,506,357 of record VWZZ01000616.1, read on the forward strand.
AAATGAAACCCTGTTCAGGCTAATCACTTAATTGTGGGGCTACCTTTTCCCTTTTTGAGTGTATTTTTCTCAATTCTTCTGTTCTGAAATGGCCTAGGTCAGGACTGAAAGCGCATGGCAGGAACTAGAGAGGTGCAGAACTTTGAGATTTTGGTCTTTTCCTGGTACTTTTCTTCAAGGTGAGCTTATGAATTTGAGCTAATCTCTAATGAGCACTATGAGTAGCTAGAGACGAGAGCTCTCTTTTACCTTACCCTTGTGAAGGTTAGAGCCTGACCTAGGATAACTGACTTCAGTGCCTCTCCGCAATGTGTGTTCAGAGGGGATGGGTGAAGTTGAGTAACAGCATATGTATATGAAGGGCAGAGATAGCCTGACTTCTCCAGGAGGAGAGGAAGGTTTCAACCATCCAGGATAAGTGTCAAATGTTTTTCTCACCAGGGAACTCAAAATAAACACCATGACAGTCCTTGTCCCATGTTACCTTGCTGCTTGAGAAAATGTAAAGTAAGTACCAGCCAGAAGCTGGCCTGGAATTCCCCACTTGATGCTTTAAGCATTTCCTTGATGAGTGGAGGAGCGATTTGGTTGTCTCTATCTTTGAAAGGTGATAGAAATACTCCAGAAAAGCATGTGCCAACTAGATGCATTAATGTCTCCAGGAAAACCCAATTCTCAGCTGAGATATTGTGCAGACAACATCTCCCATCAAAGTGCAGAGCATAAAACAGGATGGCAGGGTCTGACATGAGCGAGTGATGACTAAAGGGAGATAGATACCTGCAGTGTCTTGTGAACTTCCCAGGGCCAGTCACTGAGAGGCAAAGGCTCTATGGTGGATAAAGCTAGTGTCCCTGAATCCCTGACCTCAACAGATTTTGCCTTCGTTACATAAGAGTGAGAGTGCTGCCTCTAAAATAAGAAAGGGGAAGTTATTGTGATCACTTCTGACAGCTACATGCAGGAGTTACACAGGGACATTTGACCTCTAGTTGTTTTGAGCAGCAAGGACTCCGTTTTACATATCAGGCCTTTGGAGAGTACCCAAAATTTGAATTTAGTTGTGAAAATTTGGGTTTATGTACCTGTGAAAAGATAGGGTACAGTTATGTTCTGTAGTGACATCTGAAGTGACTAGTACTTCTTATTTTCTCTCTCCTTTTCTATAATAGTAAGAATGAACACAAATACATATGGAAGATGTGGCTTTTTCTCTACTCTCTTGGAGACTTGCACTGGAGTTTAACTAACCAAAAGAAAAAACCTGGGATCTGGCTCTTCATGGGCATGATTCAATACAGATATGAATGTACATCAGTTCAGCATCTGATCCCTTCTGCCATAAGAAGAAGGGTTTTATATCTGCCAAGGGTCTGTAACCCTTCAAAATTCTGGCAAAAGCCAACAAATTGCAGTTAGGGCAAGAAAATTGTTGAAAACTGTGAACTGCAGAAGCAGCCACAAGTATGTGCAGCTTTAGAGATAAAACTCTTCCCTTTTTCACATAATGACTCTGTCAGTGCCAGAAGAAAGCAGCTCCTTCTGAGACGCTTTGCTGTTATCCCATGTTATGTTCCAGAGGGGCGGGTGTTTAGTCCAGGGCATTGGCATGGCTTGTTGGGACAGGCTTGCCATTTCTGCTTCTCCCCACGGAGGATTTCTGGAGAAGAGTGATGGCTGTAAGAAGCATCCAGCCAGCCAGTTCTACCTGTTACATCCTGGGTATAGCTCCAGTTGTGGGCAGTGCTGCATTTTCCCTTTGAGATGCAGAGATTGGGTCAGCCTTGAGAGATTCCGTGGGCAGCGAAACACAAATACATCTGCCCTTGGCTTGCGTGACTTGACAAAGCTGAATTTCCTTCAGCGAAGCTGTGTGGGTTTATAACAGCTGAAGAACTGGCCCAATAGAACATGAAGAGCTTCCTACTGCAGATGAAGCAATTCACCACCCACTTCTATAATTAGAAGTTGAAGGCTTTTTGAATCAGGAAGAATGGCAAAATTGACTTCCTTTTTGTTAGGCTCTGAAGTTAAAAAATGGGCTGTTGTCATGAGCAATGTTGAAAAATACCTCCTGATTTTGAGAAAATATACAGCTGTCAACTTGTATTAATTATTTACCGGCATATTAAGCAGCCATTACTGGTAATGAGGATATGTGGAATGTTAGAATACGTTAGGCTGAGAGATTAATTTAGGGAAATAACAACATATTTCTGAAAATTACATTACAGCTTTGGACTGCCCTGCTCTACAATATGACACGAACTGAGACCAAGAGCCTGAGAATCTGAATTCAATTTGTGACTCTGTCACTGACACCCTGTGTGACCTCAGGCAACTTATATAAGCTCTGTGCGCCCTGTTTCCCTTTTGTTAATGGAGAAGAAAAGAAAAACTTTCTGTTTCTCATGTTTGGCTGCTTAGAGTCGGGGCCACTCGTTCTTTCCGTACCACAGCGAAAAGAATGAGGCCCAAGTCTCCTTGTGAGGGGCCCAGGGCTTTACCAGAGAAGCCATTTTAAAAAGAATAAATTCTGTCATATCTGGAATGTTAAATCCCAATGCAAAATTAGAACAAGGCAAATCTGGACTTGTACACACAATGCTTATTTTTTTAATTACTACTTCAATCATTCATTATTTTTAAACATAATACAATGATGTTTACAAAATAAATGACTACATATTTTATTGTCACCAGCAAAGTGCTAAAATGAGAAGAAAGGAAATCATGTAGAGACCTGCTCCAGTGGGAGATCTCTTCAAGAGGGAGCTGCAGAATTGGGTCCAGCATTTACCCAGTACTGATCAGTTTAAAGCACAAATGCTTAAAGTTCTCACGGTTGTAGGGACCGAGTGCTGCCTTGCTCTGAAAGCACAAGGGTGCAGTTCTTCTTCTTCTGCACTTCTACAAAGTCCTGGAAGTTCTCTCTCATGATTTTCTTGGTCTGTGCCCCGCAGGCACAGCCTCCCTGCTGGGCTTGGGAGTCACAGCTCCATGCCAGTAGAAACTGCATTGCCTCTGATCCAGCAAATTATATATGTTCCCTTGGGGCCTGGGTGTTTAAGAAACATGTCTTCTTTCCCTTCAGAGATGCTAAATAGCTGAATAGAGCAACCTAAGTCAGTATATCATGAGATTCCCTTGGATGCACAATCGGCCGTCTGCCCTGGATACAGATGGTAAGGGATGAGGGTAAATCCCTGAGGGTAAAGACCCATATGCCCATATGTGTTTGCCAGTCGTACAGAGGGTCACCCGCTGCAGCACCTCTTTAAAAACTTATCATTAAGCCCGTCTCCTTTGTGAACTTTCTCATTATCATTTCATTGTGCTGTGCGGTTCTGGCCTGGTGCAATGAATATTGACTTCATGCTTGCTTTTCTAATTGAATTACAGGGGAGCAGGCTGAGCCACTGAAGTTTCCTGCCTGCAGTCCTGCTTCCCTGGCAGCCAGCTGAATAGAGGCTGAAAGAAAAGCTGTTTGCTTGGGCATTATGGATAACAGAGACCTGTCACAAAGCTGCTACAATGATTTATTAAAAGACAGAAGAAAATGAGAGAGAAAGAATCTTGCTCACTTTCAGCACCAGCTGTTTGCTTTGCTTGCCTTCTTTCCTTTCTTTCTCTTTCTTTCTTTCTTTCTTTCTTTCTTTCTTTCTTTCTTTCTTTCTTTCTTTCTTTCTTTCTCTTCAGCACTTTCTTGCTTTCTCTTTTACCATGTTTCTTTCCTCCTCTCTCTCCTTTTCTCTCTTTCTCTCTCTCTCTCCTTCCTCATTTTATTAAAAATAGAAAGAAAAAGACAAAACCGCATAATTTGAGCAAATACTTCAAGCAAAAGGCAACATTCTCCAATCCTTAAATAACATTCCTTGCCTGAGACAGATGTGTTTATCATTATGTTCAATTCATAACAAAGCATACAAGCATGTCACTGTAACTGCTCCAGCAAACAACATCCCATAAATGTCTATATAGTGTTAGCAAGTCTTATTTCAGAGAGCATATTGGAAAAAACCCTGGACTCCATCGTTTACCTTTTCTTCCACTGAATTTAATTGTCAGACTCTTCCTGATGTAATCAGGAGTGGAGTAAAGCCAGGTCTCAGTGGCTTTGTAAATACCACATTATGTTATGTAGTTAGCCAACAACTCAATTTACAGTGGTGCAGCACAACAGGAGGGCTCTAAGGGTTGGTCATGGAGCTGCTGTTACCAAAAGGCCCCAGCGCTCAAGTACTGGTGCTTCACCAACATGGAGATCACACTCTTGTGTTGGGTCATCTCCCACAAGACTTTGAATGGCCCTTCCCTTTTTTACATAGTTGGCACTTGTTCTTCTTTGGTTTGTTGTTGGTTTTTGTTTTGGTTTGGTTTTAAACTTTTAAAAAGTTTGATTCTGCTTAACTAATAAGATCAAGAAGAATAATTCTACTGAGTTACTTAAGTAAAATACTTAGCTCAAGGCTGTTGGACAAGGGCAACAGCTGGTTTTGTTTTTAATTAAAATCTGTGCTGGTTTGTATTCATTATGGTTGACTAAAGGTGGTGTTTCTGAAGTTTGGGTGGGGAGAGAAAAGATCTTCGTACCCAGTTCTGGTTATGGCTAAGCCAGGTCAAAAAGTTTCCCTCCAGGCCGTTGCCTTACGAGAAATTGGGCATTCTCATGAGAATTTGGGAAGGAGGCCTTTCTTCTTTCAACATCCGCTTCCTTGGAAACATTTTCACTCCCTCAAATCAGAAGGTTTTTGCCCACAGAAAGCTGTGTCCCCTCCCATCTCTGGCTGGACTCCGTCCTCTGCTCTCCATAATGCAGCAACTCAGCCATCTGCTGAGGATTCTTCTTACTCAGCCTGCCTCTCTGGCACTGTGGGTCAGCCTGTGCTGCTCCCTTGTCTCCAGATTGAAGCTGTGGTGCAGCGCTCACCTTCCTGCTTCCCTGCCTTTTGGGGCACAAGAAGGAGGATTTGGCCTTCTACCAGCCTCAGTCTAACTGGTTGGTTATTTATTACAGTGTACATTGCAGAGAGGTCATTATATCGTGCTTGTCCTGGGTTGCTTTTAGACACACGTGTCAGAAGTACCTTCAGTGAAACCGATGTGCTACACAGCTAGAAAACTGTTGCCATCTCAATTCTGAGACTGTTTGCAGGCAGAATTTACAGTGAGGAACACTTAGGAACTGTTTATTTGAGTGTATGGATGTGAAAATCATAGGAAAATTGTGTAGGATATTTTGAGGAAAAATAAATGGGTTCTGAAAGATATTATGGTCTTATCATTGATAATAAATCTGTTTTACTTTCAGTTTGGTATACTGTTAACTAAAAAAAAAACAACAAAGCCCAAGATAGTCTTCAGCTCTTTTCAAATTATTCAGAGCTGACTTTTCATGGAGCTGAATTTTGTTCCTTTCTTCCCGTTACCAGGTTATTACCTAAACGCACACTTTGCCTGGTTGTGTCATTATTGTTATCTTTCCTGATTGATTCCCTGTCTATCTTGTTGTCCTGTGTTATTTACTTTCTCAGTTTTTACGGCCTTTCACTTTACTTTTCACAATTTTTTAAATCTTCTTTTGTCCAGTTCTAGTTAGCCTCAGCACGGAAGGTTGCAATAAATTGCTGACGAAAAATCTCACTTTTCAGTAGCTGGCATTTCCCTTAATGCCGACTTAACCCTTCCCAATGATTAATCAGAAATTAATCTTTGTTTGGAATAAGTTTATTGGAGACTGCTCTTTGGTAGCCGCTAAGCTGTTTGCAAATAGAAGGGAGGGTTTTTTAGCGACCTCATTGAAGAAAGGGCAGCAGGTGGTTTTATTCTCAGGTTTACATGACTTGAAAGGGTAAACACGAAGCTTCAGCCAATGCTTTGCACTTTAAAGAACACTTCCATGGGGCTTATGTGCGTTTGTTTGGTAGGTACACTCCAGGTTGAAACGGAATGGTTATTGACTGAAGTTGAAGGGCCTTGTAACTTAATAAATTACTTTCAGGCATCTGAATGATTAATATTTGTTGGGAAAAAGTAGATGGTTAAGTTAATTCTCTGATCTGTCTTGTCCAGTTCCTGATTTTTGCAGATATCGGCTTGTGTGGCCATCAGTAAATCAATTCCTCTTTCTCAGTCTTCTCCCATTTGTTTCCCTGCCTTGTCTCATTTATTTTTAAGTGAGTCGTATGGGGTACTGTCCATTAAGCGCTTGTCATCAAACACTTGTATTATGAGGTTCCCGTTTCAGTTGGTGGCACTAAAATACGAGGAGTTAATGTCATTGTAGTAGTTATTGTCTGGTTTATACACTGTAACATAAGTATTTTATATCTCGTGTTACATTGTAAGAACAACAAATAGCGCTGTGAGTACTGGTGTTACAGGACACAGCCACACGCACAGCCACACAGCAGCAGCCAGATCCTTGGGCTGTGTTGAGATGCAGACTTACATAGCCTCCCCTACATGAAACTAGATGCCTTTCAAAGATTGTATGTGCCAGGGACTTACGGTCACGTAACAGAAAACTTCTACATGCAAGTAAAAGGAGTCATATCCTCACCTCCGTCCGTGCTGGAACTGGTACCTCAGCTGGTACTGGAACTGGTACTGTTCCCACAGGGGTTTGACTGCCCTGCTGGTTACAATCTCTGGCAAAACTCCTTTTATCTTCACTGGGACCAGGATTTCATCCACATGTTTTGGAATTTCTATAAAGAAAGGCTATTGGCCATGCATGTATCTGAGAGCAAAATGTAGTTATTGGCACCTAGGATTTAAAAACCATGGCATGAGATCCATAAGCAGTTAATGCACTGAAAAATGGTATTACAACTGCAGTAGAGAAAGAATTTAAGTAAACAATAACAATCACCATGTTTATCTTAGCTATGTCATAGATTGAAGAATTGAATATAGTTTTTTTCATGGCTAACTTGTTGGCCTGAGTAACAATTGAGCCTTTGAAGCAATACAAATGATTCTGACCTTTTGCTTAGGTTTGGGGTCACTGTAGAAAGGAAGTTTTATAAGCCACCTACACACTATTTCCGCCTGGAACTGGTGAGAGAATCTTTCTGGATTATGGGGATTTCAGACCCCTGAACCAGTTTAACTTTGCAATTCATTGCATGAAGCACAAGACAGGAACTGCTTTGTGTGGCATTCTCACATCAAGACTGGTACCCATAAATCAAGATGAATGTATTTCTGAATGACTTGCTACAGTTCAGCCGCAAGATCTGGGCTGGAGGCAGCGACCGCAAGTGAAGCGCTTTGGCCTATGATATTCAGAAGGTCAGGTCTGAAGATCATGATGCTTCCTTAAAAGGCTGTGAATCTTTATATTGTATATTACTCTGTGGAATGGAAGTGTGCAAGAAACAGAAGATTTTTAATTGCCAGTAATTTATTTTCAGCAACAGAAATCATTGTGACTTCCCAAAGTTTGGTATGTTTTCTGAAGGAGACAGAAGGAAAAAAAAATCCTTCAACTTCGAAAAGTGCAATGCTTTGACTAGTTCTTCTTTATGTTGGCAGGGATCCTGTGTTAGAGTGAGTCCCCCGAAAGGCAACCAAATTGCCCACCACAGACAACTGTGATGAATAACATTCCCTGCGTTTGCAAAAAGTGTTGCTTACAGTACTTCATGCAATCCCAGCATCCTGCGCCTTGCAATGCATTTGGTTTTTATTTGATTTTTACAAGCTATTATTGCCATTCAGCAAAATTAATCCTTGAGAGCAAGGGATACTTTGTCAAGACAAGACTCCAGCTGCCCGAGTATGAGTCTGCTTTGCTCATTCTGGAATAACTGTGAGTAACACCTTGGATAAACCACTCCTGTGAACAGAACAGAGAACCTGGCTGGCAGGTGCTGGTCCGAGCTCTGTTACTGGCCTGCCAGCTCATCTCAGACATGTAACCTCATTTATTAGTTGCTCCCATTTCCTTCCTTCCTTTTGTCCTGTTTGCCCACCCTGTCCTGTCCCTGAAGCAGACCTCTTTTCTGTATATTCGTACTGTACTTAACAGAAAAGTCCTTCTCTATGTCGCAGGTTTAGAGTAGCTCCAAAGACAACCCTCAAGACATGCTGCCCAAACCAGCAGTATGCATGGCCCTGTACGCAGGTGCACGCCGTGTAGGTTAGCACATGGCCCCACAGCCTGGACTGTTTTGCACAGCAGACTGGTGGAAGGAGGGAGGTGTGAGATGGGGCACCCTCTGCTCATCGCTGCACCAAAAGGCGATGTGCTACTGCAAAATGGAAAGCAGCTCTTTCTGGGTATCATGGCTGTCATCTCTGGTGGCAGCCAAGCTGGTGCAGCACTTCCAGAGTCGTTTGCTGCCTTTTCCTAAAATACAGTAGCAGGTAAATCCTTGTGTTGCTTCCAGAACAAGGAGGCACAACTTTGTCAGACCTCTGGCATTCAGAACTCCCTGGAGGCTTGTTAGTCTGACATCATCCTGTGGGAAACATCTTAAGAGGCTCTGAATCACCAAAGCAACCTCTCATTTTTAAAAATTCAAATTATATACAGTGCCCTCTGAATACAAGTATATGAATGTTTATCAATCCATTTAATTAAATACGTCTTTCTTAATTTAATAAGCTTTGCTCAGCAGGGTAGTGATAAATGCATACAATTTCACACTCCCGACAGGCATGTTTAAAAAGAAGGGAGGGAAGAAGAAGAAGAAGGAAAAAAAAAAGAAACAGAGCTCCCTAAATGGTAATTCAACTTAATTTTTTAACAAGACTGTTTTGGTTTCAGAGTGATTCCATGACCTACAGCAATGATCAAAGTGGTGCTGTAGTGGTGAGTCTCATGTAGCTAGAGTACCACTGCGTGTGCTGTGGCAGGCTCTGCTGTGTTTAAACAACCTAGTGACCAGGTGCTTTGTTTTCCTCTGCATCAGTGCTGCTGGACCGACTGGGTGCTCAGGTCCTTTAGCGCAGTAGCCCACACTTTAATCAGGACCGTAAGAGCCACAGAGAAGGGGTGACAGAATAGGAAGATAAGGATTTTAGCTGTATGAAAGATCACCTAAATTCACCTTTTTGGGCCATCGGTTAAATACCTGTAGCTGGCCTGGGTAGTTCTATATTGTTTAGATATTTTTTTGTCTAATGGACTTGGGTTAATGCTTAATAGGAATGATGTCTTGTAATCAGAAGAGCAATTCCATTTCACACTAAAGGGAAGAGCTGGCTCTGCATGCTTTGCATCTGTTAGATTAAAGCAACGAGCTGGAGGACAATCCATGGCATAGCTGTCTTGGTACGTACTGTAAGCAACCCCCACAGTGGTGCTTTTGTAATATACTCCATAACCTTTCCAATCATTTCTCAGAGGAGCGTTTCAAGTCACAAAGACTGGAGAAATTTAGAGAAGTTGGTGTGTTTTCTCACTGTACATGAAAACTAGTTCGATACTGGCATAGAATTGCTCCGTGCTTAGACCATTTATTAAAGTCTAGACGCAACATAAAAGCATGTAAATTGGTTCCAGTTGTCTCTAGTAAAAACTTTAGCTTGAGCTGGGAATTGATTGGTGAATCTCAGCGTAATTAAAATTGACTGTTAAAGTTTCTCCCACTTAATTGGTAACACTTTCTTTGGAAGTCAGTGAGTTAGGATTCTTGCTGGATCATTTAAAGGAGTTTCTGTGTATATGATCAGAACTCAAATGCAGTTTTATGGGGAGGTTTACAGTTATGTTCCACCCTGGTGGTCTTTCATCCTGTATCTTTCCTATTTAAGATTTATGCTGTCATTCACCACAGCCTAATTGTGTTTTGATAAAAATGAAACGATTGCTGACGCATTTCAGACTGAAAGCTGGTGATATTTTCAAGCTTTCAGTAAGCTGATCTGAAATACTGTGCTGCTCAAAGACCCTGTCTCCCTGCAAGTCTTTATTTTTAATTCAGCATTTGTTAGTCGGTTTTGTACGGATTCTGATAGGCACCTATAACCACTCTGAGTGCCCTGCCAGTGGTGTGTTATTCAGCGTGCCTAATGGCTGTCCCATGCAAATGTTCTCATTCTTTCTTTAGGAGGAGAAATGAGTGCAGACCTAGTCTTCTGGTTTAGATTTTTAAAAATTACATGGGTTTAAAATTACGCAGGTTGCTGCATTTTATATTAAAGCCAGTTCAAAGAAGCACATCTTATCCTTTGAGTACCAGACAGCTAGAGTTGTAGCGGCTTTTAGCTCCTTAAGGATATCCTTCCACACTCTTGGTACAGACCCAATTCTGGAGGTTGGTGTTATTCAGGATGGTACTACCGGACATACTTAGCTCTCTTTAAACATAAGCTGTCTTGTCCTGACTAGCCATGGACTTAATCACAGCATTAACTGCTCTCGTGAATCAGGCACTAGAGATACACTTAATTCTCTCCAGAGTCACAGTATTTTTAGTGCATCACAGCCAGTGCTTATCATTAGCAAAATGTAAATGTGTCAGGGAATCATATTACATCCATGGTTATGTGCACTTGTCCTGCTTTTGGCTGGGCTAGACTTAATTTTCTTTCTCGTAGCTGGTATAGTGCCGTGTTTTGGATTTAGGATGAAGATAATGTTGATAACACACTGATGTTTTAGTTGTTGCTAGGTAGTTGTAGTGCATTTGTGCATCGCTTGTTTTATATGTACATATATAATTATTATTATCCTTTGTTATCCTGTTATACTGTCTTTATCTCAATCCATGAGGTTTTGTTTTCCATTCTCCTCCCCATCCCCTTGGGGGTGTGTTTTTTTAAGAAGTGTTGTCACCAACTAGACTTAAGAGGGGGGAGCTTTCAGAGTTGGAAATTGTTTTGGAGGATACTATTAGGTTCTTGCCAACATTTGGTGATGCATGCAGGATCCATCACAGTGTGATAGAAAGAGTTTATTGCACCTTGTTAGCTCGTCATCACAACCATGAAAACTGAGGCCAGTTAAACCTTACACACCTCAGTACTGCTGCTAATGCATGCCTGTGTAGATAAATACATATCTTAAACACTTCCTATGCCACCATGGTAGGCTGAGCAGTGTTTGGTGAACAGGAGATCAAACACAGTGGTCGATGCAGCTGGTGCCAGGGCGTCCTGAGGTCAAGGCCTGAAAGTTTAAGAGGTGTTCAAGAGTAAGATGTGGGTATGGCCCCAAGCCACTGAAATCACTAGGGATATTTTGCAGATGGGCAGTGTGGGTCGGGCAGGCTAGGTGAGTCAGTGACCTTTGTTTCAGCTGATTCTAACAAAAGCATTTCAGAGTGATGTAAGGTGTAGTTTGGTGTGAAATGAGTACTTAAATCCTCTCACAAGTTATTTGGCCACCCTGAACCAAGGGCCTCTGATAACAGAATTCCAGAGCTGAGCAAATTAGATCCGGACTTTGGAAATTATTTTCATTATGCTAAGGTTAAGCTGCCTAAATAGGCCTTGCCAGAGCAGTTACATACTGCAGTGCTTGTATTCCATAATAGTTATGTGCGTTATACCATACTCTATTCCTTTCAAAGCCACAGAGCCAAACCCCAGCTCAGCTTCAAGCCACCAAACTACAAACAAGTGATGACTCAAAAAAAATGTGTATTATATTTTGAGGTGTGTGTGCCATTTATACAGACACAGTTGTCTTTCATTACTTCCATCAACTTTAGACAAGTACATTTCTTTAGGAAGTTACAATACCATCTTCATGCCTCTCAGTTAAATTAATGCTAAGAAAGGGAATCCAGGTATTTCCATGGACAGAATCTAGACCTGTAATTTTAACAGTCTTGTGAAATGTATTAAGAGGGATTTCTAAATGAGATTTGTTCCTTCTCTTGCTCATGCCATTGCGGGGTCATTCCCAGTGGCTGCCTCATGGCTGTCCTTTTCTGTATGTACATTTATGTATGCTCATATATAGAATCATAGAATGAGCTGGGTTGGAAGGGGACTTTAAAGACCATCTAGTCCAATCCTCAAGATCATCAAGTTCAACCACTATGCACACACATGAATACAGGCTTGCACACTTACATATTTACAGCATTGAGCTGTTAAATTGTATTCAGAATGAAGAATTATTTCAGGTCTGCAGAGAGTATAACACAAAGGTTGTGTGACAATATATGGGCCCTGCCATCCTTGACAATGACCCCTCAGTTACTCAGTGTATGAGTGAAGTCTTTTTGGCTTTAAAATCAATCCCTAGGATATGAAAAGATGAGTTGTTCTTGATTTGACCATTTTCTCCGCTTCTGACAGGGAATCAGTGGGAGAAAGTAGTGATGAGCATGCCCAAAGAGATTGCTTTAAGCATATTTGATTTTCTTTTCATGTATGCAACATGATCCAAGTCCTTTTCAGCAGCAAGGTCATTTAAGTGTGCCATGCCAGAGGTTTGCCATTTTCCTCTCATTCAGTTTCTTAAATCTTAATGTCAGCCATGTTCCCTTTGACTAGCAGAGCAGCTGCTTGAGGTCTGCTTGTGTGGTTATAATCCCATTAAAAAGCCCTCCATTATGTTGCTAATATATTTATAAAGAAACTAGTCACCTGGGGTTAATGTTTGATTCTTCTCCCTGGACATACTGTACTGAAACAGAATTATTCCCGATCCCCTGGCTTGTTAGATACAACCAGTTGCATTTGTCATGGTGCCAAATTGGCTGAAATAGGTTAGTAATTAATGCAGAACATGCTTTCCTGTGTTTGTAAAGCACTTGTAATCATCACTGACAATCATATTCTCATCAGCTCTTTCCTGATAGCGCTGAGATGGCAGATATGCTGGGGCTTTGGGAGCTTACGGTCTTTCATGGAAAATGTGAAAGGCATTAAAAGAACATCCTGACAGAGCAGGTGAGCAGTCTGACAAAAAAGGGCTCTTAAAAGCCATTTCAAAAGATAATAGCATGTAGGTTTTTCTCAGCCATTTCCAAGCATGCAAAGCTAAGGAAGACAAAGTAATTGTTGGGGGGGGGGGATTTGCAAAATCACTGGATACATCTGTGCTGTGATTTATCGATGTGACTGCAACCACAGGGACACTTCTGAGGTCACTTTCAACTGGTCAGAGTGGGGTACTGATCACAGCAAAGCAGAGGCCACGCGAATTGAAGCAAGGCTGCAAAACCCACCTGGGATGGCTGAGTAAGCGCTCAGGCATTTATCCTGCGGTGAGGCTACTGCCTTTACGTGGCTGTCAGTACTGTAATGGGCTACTCCCAGAAGGGCTGGAGTGATTCTAGCAGATTGCATTTGCTCTCTTTATGCAGCCTGAATTTACAGGCAGGGCCTTTTTCGCTTTCAACGTCATCTGAGGGCTCACCAGCAGTCTGCCTCTCCATGGGAGGAATCTCTGACCTGCTGCAAAGAACTTTTTCTGGGACCGTAGTGAAGCCAAATTATCACCTCAAAACCTGTCTCTCTTTATCCATATGGCCAGCTTCAGAGCAAGAGGCTTCTTACAGCTCCAGCCATCTGGAAAGACTTTCCTTTATCTCTTCATCGGCTCTTCATCTCAGTTGAAATCATCTCTCTCCTTCATTACCTCTGCTGCATGAGTTCCTTCTGCTCCTGCTCTTGATTTCTGTCTGTATTTATAGCACTGATGTGTAAAGCATTTTCAAATCAAGTATTGAGGGATTTTATTTTGTTTCAAGTGATGTCGTAGGATGAGCTCAGCTTGCATTGAACTCTGTTCTGAACAGGCAGCAGAATGAGCCCCTGAAGAAGGCAGTGGGGCTACCTGTGAGTACGTCTGGGTATAATACCCTCCTTTGAGATGGTCCTTAACCCAGGGCAGGTCACAGAATTACTGTGTCCTTCACCTGTCTATATGCAAAAGATGTATAACAGTAGTATTACTTACTAAAACTTGACCTACATTAAATCTGTAGTTTTTCCAGTTGTTGGGGCAGATATGTGACATATGTGTTTTACTAGTGGCTAGTGCAATGGCACGGGCTCCTGGCCTAACTAATACTGGGTTGTGGCTGTCTACTCCTCTGAAGGCAAGAGGGACCAGGGAATAGCTCTGGGAAGCAAAGCAGCCCAGCTTAAGGATGGGATATCTCAGGTGGCCAAGAGGTGAGTACTGTGCTCACAAAAGCAACTCCACTGTAAGAGTATCTCAGCCACGGAGACCCCAGTACAGTCCTGTCTTTTGAAAGTCCATCTCGCTTGAATCTCTGCTTTTGATTCCTGCTAACCGTGCTTTTCTCCATGTACATTCCTACGTTGTTCTTATAACTGGGTTGTGTCCCTCTGAAATGCAGTGACTGAGCCAGCCAGTCTACAGAAGCAGAACATCATTTAAATACCTCTGTTGTGTTTTAAGCCCTGTTGTGATGTGGAAATTTGTGATAGAAAAGTATAGTTTTGGAGAAATAAACTAAAAACATTGCCTGTATTTGGAGCAGTGAGTTGTGCGGGTACGATGCACGCAGAAGAAGAACAAAGCATTCTGCAAAAAGTAGTCATTCCAAAGTGCAGTCTAGCTGCTTTTAACCAAAATGTCTAATACATGGCTTGCCAGTGGCTTCAGTCTCTTTTCATTTCCTCTTAGGGGAAACGGTTCGTTGGAACTGTTCTGCTCTCCTCACAGTGCTATATTGGCAGCGAAACCCGCAGAGCCAGCTTCAGGAGCCTCCTGCCAAAGGTGTTAGGAAAGAGCTGTTCATGTCAGCGAGCTGGGATAACTCCCAGGTCCCCAAGTTTAGCACAGCATGTAGGGCTTCAGTTATCTCAAGCTGTCAGAAAGTCCCCAGGAGGTCCTGAGTCAGGGACACAATTCTGAGTAAAACTGAAGCAGTTCTTCATTGCACCAGGAGGTCAAACCACTCTTGCTGGCCACCAGGACTTGAGGTCGCAAAAAGTTGTCTTTTACCCAAGCCAGACACTCTTCAGTCATGGGCTGAGTGCAGCTTGGTGGAAGCAGGGGATCCAGCCCAAAGGTCTGCTCGAATGTTTCCATTTCATGTGGCTTGGTATTGTAACATTCTCCCGTGGTTCTAGCAAGTTGTGTAAAATTGTGAAGCCAAAGCAGCATTCTTCCTTTAAAGTTTTAAAATTAAGAAAAATGGTTGTGGGGTTGGAAACTTGGGAGAGATGTGCTGTGGTTATCTACTGGTCCAAGAATAAAATTCCTATGGCTTTGTACAAAAGCACGGAGGAGTTGTCTCTCAAAAAATAAAAAAAAAATAATGAATTCAAGTCAGGACACCTTTTTAGTGGCAGCTGGACAACGTTTAGAAGATCAGAGAGGCCACACATTTCCTTCTCATATGCCTCTCTGCGATTCCAGTAAGTGCAAGAAGTGCAAGTCAGAATTTTTCCGGGGGAACTGGACAGACGAGAGGAGCAGCATGCATATAGCTCACATAGCCTGCAGCTGGGCTTTGAAAGGAAATATACCTTTGACATGGGAAGAGTTGGTATGCAGCTGTCCAGACTAGAGTGTCAACCACACAGGGCCTCTTGGGCCAGGGAAAATAGGATGATTGCCATTGCAACCAGAGTATGTGGCAGCATCCTTGAGGGCACCCTAACTGCCTCGAAGGCCCAGAGTTGGACTGGTTGTGACCTTAGTGGTGGGTCTGGCAGGACATACCCTAGAAATGGTTATGTTTTAAACATGAAAGTTTCAGTGGCTTCTAGTTGCTTTACCCAGAAGGAAGGGGCCAGACTCTTGCCTTTGTGGGATAAAGGAGGTTACACATTAGCTACACATGAACAGGGCGATCCATTTATATAGGGGGAATCCAGGCTTTCTATGGGATTGATAAATGACTCTGAGAATGAGTAAAAATAGTTGGAAAAGCTTTTAAGTTTTGTTTAAATTTAACCATCAGAAGTCAAAACATTAGAGGGTGTTTAGAGAAGTGCCTGAAACTTGGAGACCCTGAGAAGAACCAGAAAGGGAATCAAAGAGCCTGGCAAAAAAAAAAAAAAAAAAAAAAAAAAAAGAAGAAAAAAAAGGCGAGAGAAAGAGAGAGATTAAGATTAAACAAACCCATCTGAATAAAGCTAATCAGCTGAGATCGTGCTCTGTTGAGATCAACTGGATGAGTATTAGGGCCTCAAGATGTTACTGGGAGGGAGCCAAAAAAAGAGAAAACCTCTATGTTTTGGGCTGGCTGGAGAAGTCTAAGCCAGGCCAGATTGGGTGATACCCGTGGAGCCTGCTGTGTAAGAAGAG
The DNA here is from genome assembly GCA_013399095.1 of Psophia crepitans. Classification (NCBI taxonomy): domain Eukaryota; kingdom Metazoa; phylum Chordata; class Aves; order Gruiformes; family Psophiidae; genus Psophia; species Psophia crepitans. The sequence continues at coordinate 2,522,555 of VWZZ01000616.1, forward strand.
GTAAAGTGGTGGTGCTGGGGGGCTGCATGTAGAGGAAGGGAGAAATTATAAAGGCCCCAACCAGTTACTTATGATAAAACTGAATAACAGAGTGGTCAAAGGGAAAGGAGTTTCTGGCAAAGGCTGGAGTATTTATGGGAATCCAAGTAGGAGTTTGGAGTATTAGTATTTATTGCCGTGCTGTCAGTTGTCAGTGCTAAGAAATCTTCAGTTATATCATGACAACCTGCTTTTGTTCCAGTGTCCGTAACTCAGTGTGCTGTGCGGCTCCCCTGCCTCCCCTGGTTCTCGAGTCACACGTGGTGGCTGATTAACTTGTTCAGTACCAGCTGCTCGGTGTCAGACTTGCAGATCGATGGTGATCTTAGTGAAGAACAGATTTTGGCTGCTACAGGGCCTCTTGCTGAGCCAGAGTTTCTCATTCCTCTTAGCTCCCGCTAAAAGATTCCCATGGTGCCAAAGAAAATAGTGATAATGTTAAGAAACAAAGACTTGGCTGTTAGCGTATTTGTTGCACTCAATTTCTTTTGGTATATGATTTTAAAAAATGAAAGTGAATTTGTTTTGTTCGTCCTTTGTTTATATTTAGATGATTACTTCTGTTCTCACTGCTGACATTGACCACTGGAACCTCTGGACAGGGACTGTTCTTTGCATTAGGGTCCTGAGCTAGATTTCCTTGACTCCAAGATCAAACCCTCAGGCAGAATATTAAGGAATTCCTGCAAAGATTTGCATGTGCTTCATTTTACATGCTGGGCCCAGCTGTTGAGCCTGGTGATGGCAAGGAGCCCTCTTTCTCCCCTGCATGGGATTTTCAGGCTGCCAGACCCCGCACAAGGGAAGAGCAGATGTGACCGACCTGTTTCTCCCTCGTGCTCGCGCAGAGCAGGGAGTGAGCAGTGCTGCAGCTCCACCCTCCATAGCGTGCCAGCACAGCCGAGCCAGTGAAGGGAGCGGGAAGTTGTCTAGTAAGGAATCAGCACTGACCCGACACACATCATTCCAGAAGGGACTTGTTCCTTTCCACCTTTTTCTGCTTGCTTTGCCTGTGGCTTGGTGCAGCTATGCCAAGCCCTACCTGTGGGCTCGGTCGCAGAGTGCCTATGTTACCCGCCATCTGTGGCCGTGTTGAATCTGAAAGGACTACTCATGGTGTGAAGTGTTAAATATGTGTGTCAGTCTTTACTGGGTCAGGAGCTAGGTCTGTTCAGGCGTGTTACACATCGTACGTCTCCGTTGTGTTATATTCTACAAATAAAATTTATCCTGGAAAACTGAAGAGTCGGTGGTGCCAAGAAAACATCAGATAATCTGAAATGTATCTACCTTTATGAGAAGACCATTGTAGAATGTGTAGAGGAAAACACTCCAGAAGTAATTCCTCATTTCTCATCTAATGGCTTTAATTAACCTGAACAGTTGTGCTCTCGGATTGTGCATGCTTCGGGGACCAACTCGATGGCACTCTTCCTGCTGCTAGGAGAGTAGGAGCATGACAGTTCAGTTATTGCTGTGCATTGTTAATATGGTTGATCTTGGTCCTGCTCCAAGAGAACCACTAAGCAATCATGGAAAATGAAGGGTAACACATTTTTAGAAGGATTCTGGATAATTTTGGCTATAAAACAGGCTGCATAATCTTGGCAAAAAGTGGATGAATTCATTATCTGCAAATAGTGGAAAATATTATAAATGGCAGTAAATGAAATAAATGGGTGTTTCCACTGTAATATGCTATTCTCTGAGCCACCCAGAAAGAATACAGCTTGGTTTACTGGGTGGGTAGTCCTAGATGAAGTGAAAGATCATGTTCGTATGCTCAAATACTTGTTTGGGAGTGGGATATTTTATGCCTTCATTGTAGAGGGAAACCTATACATTTTACGTTTAAGAAGCTGTATTTTATGGCCACATATGGATGTTGGAGTGAAGCTAAAGGTCTATATGTGCCATATATCTCTGAATTCCTCAGCTAACCTCATTTTCGTTTGCTCTACTACACCTTGAGGGTTTGGAGAACTCAGTGACTCACTCTAATGGAAAGTCACCGACCCTCCTTATTAGAAGAAATTGATCTTCTGTATATTTTGGATTCGTTTACAGGCCAGCACTCTTGCTGTGAACACATGGAATTAAAATCCTGGCAGTTGTTAATAGAAAAAAATGTTGTCTGCTAATGAACGGGATTTGGCTGGACGCTCTTCATTCTCACTTCTTTGGCCTTGGGAGGTATCCTCCTTTTTGAGATTCCCTTCATAGCAAAGTGCCTAAGCCCATGTGTGTCTCTGAGCACACGAGTAGTCCCAACAGCGTTTGTAGGCCTAAGGTTACTCACGTCTGAAAGCGTTTTGCTGGATAAGAAGGTAATGCTTGTCTCATTTAGGCAAAACAGCCTTGACCGCCTGCGGTAATTGTAAAGACAGCGGACGTTGAAGGGAGGCTGCAGGCACGCCAATGAAAGCTCGGCGCCATGCTAAGGGAAGGCAATCATGGGTCCTGCGTTTTGTCATCCACTTCAATAGGGTCAAGGTTTAACTGCCCATGTCAGAGTGCCCCTGGGTAACTCCAGCGTTTTAGTGGGAGCCAGCACCAAGGATGAATTGGATGGCTGTGCTGTATTTTTGTGATTAACACCCAGAGCCTTTATCAAACAGGTTGTTGTTTTTGTCCTTTTGCCCTGCAGTCAGGCACAAAGACATGGTGTCAGGTTTTGTTGATTGGAGAGCTGATTTTTTAGAGTTTCTGCAGGTTGTTATTTTTGCTTCCTAATTTATCAGATGGTTCCTGTTCTGGATGCTACTTCTGCTACAGTGCTTCCTTCTATACTGCTTAAATGAAAGCTACCTCCCTATTGCCTGTATTGCATACCTGTTAAGACAGACATTTCCTCATAATCTTTGATAAGATCACGGACATTATCACGGCACCTTGGCCGCCCCTTTTCCCAGCAGCAAATACTATTACAATTTACTGCTTTGCAAAGGAAAAAATGCATACAAAACGAAACAACTGTCTACACTCATGTTCACATCTGGCTTTTTACATGCATGCATATGCTTTTATATATGCATATGTATATATATTTATATATATTATAAGTCTGTGCATATGTATATTTGAATTGGTTTTAATTAGGTAAGCTTAAGAAGCTCTTACCAACTTCAGAGATATTACTAACTCTACTGGTACTTTTACTTTAAGGACAGTTTAAATGTATGGCCACTGCTTGTATACATTTATATACTATGCTATGCATGGACAAATCTCTGTTCTCATGCCATGTCTGCTTTTGCAGCCATGCTTCTGCATTTATAAACAGCTGCACTCATAATCCTGTGAGTACAAATAATTGCAACTAAAGAGGTGAGCATTTATAGCTGCCCTTTTCAAAGGAGTCTAAGGGATTTAAGTACCCAAATCTCATTGAATTTGGTTACCTAATTCCTGTGGCTTCTTTGAAAATTTGAGCCTTAAATAACTATCTTAATTAAGTAATTCAATCAACTATCTGTGAACCAAGCAGTGTAGTAGAGACATAACATGCTAAACCTAGTCAGTTTTGGTTGCACAGTAGTTACCTGAAAACTTTTCAATTGGAACTTTAATTATTGGCTACCTTTATGAGATACTTTCAGCAAATCAAACTGCAGCATGTAACATAAACATTGCCATCCGTCCTCATTTTTCGTGTGGCTCTCAGGGTCTTTGAGTTGACTAACTTAGGTGCTTAGACTTGCTAACAAGGATGGACGGTAAACTTCACAGGCTTCCTTTAGGCATCATCTCCACCTTTAGATGCCCCTGGGAATTCCTTGTTGAGACTACAGAAGGGATAGCTCCTGTGAAGGTTCCCACGTTGGACAAACACTGAGCCGTATCAGTGCCACTTTGCAGTCTGTACTTTGATGGCACCTTAATCCGTGGAGAGACCTCTGTGTTTGATGAGGTTGGTGTTCAAGGAAAAAACAAACAGCAAACAAAGGAAAAATCATGGAATGAAAAGCTTCTGAGTCTTTACATTACTCTGCCCAATACTTACTTCTATTCCATAATAGCTTTGCCTTCTTGCATTTTTTTTTTTTTTTGAAATCCGTGTTTCGAAAAACTTTGATGTGGTTTTTTTTTATTTTCTTCTTTGAAAGCCTATTCTGCTCAGTATGGAAAACCACGGTTTTAACAGTTCCCCTGTTTGTTCAGAAATAGTATCATTCATATTTGGCATCAGAAGGAAGACTACACTGAAGTCCAAATTTACTCCTATTAAATTAAACCTAATTGAAAAAAGGCAAAGGGATTCATTAGCTAGTTAAACAAACGGTATTAAATTTATTTTTTTATTTAAAAGAAGAAAGCAAACAGCTTTAACTAAAGAAACATCAGTGGAAGAGTAGCTATTAAAACATGTGATGGAAGAAGTACACATTGTTGAAAACTTGAGAAGAAACCACAAACATGTATAACAATAAAAGAAATGTACCTTCTTGGCCATTTCTCTTCTCTGTTATTGTGTCAGATGTTTCTGATTTGAATAAGAGCTTTCCTTCATGTCCCTGAGCTTCTCCTTCCATTTGACTTTACATTGAAGTCATAAACCTGTTGCCATGGAAACAACCATGACATCACAGATGTAGCATTAACTTCACCACAGGGCAAAATAATGAATGTGATGGCCTGTGAGGGGAACCTTTGTTTGAACCAAAAGCCAAGCTTATCCGAATCTTGGCCTAGAGCCCAGTACCCCTAGAGCCTTTAGTGGGATCTCAGTCCTGTGTTGTAGGCACGGAACAAACACCGCCTTGTAGCAGAGACCCTCTCTCAAAGCTGATGGTCTCCGTGGACAGGACATGACACAGAAGAAGGGAAGCATTATCAGCTGTGTTTTAAGATTGGAAAGCTGAGGAAGAAAGAGAGTAAGCAACTTTACCCCAGGTCACAGAGTGGATTTGAGGCAGAGCCCAGAACTGTGCTCAGATAACTCAGCGGGAGCTGCTGGAGATGCTGAAATGCAGGAGCCAGAGCCTGTTTTCACACACAAGTTCCTGGAAGTCATTCCCAAGCTCTCTTCAAAACTGAGAAAATATGCAAAAGGCAATAGAGCTTGGTACAAGTTGAAACATTGCTGCAAGCCTTTTAAAAAGTTCAAAATGTCTTTGCCCTCTAGGAAAGTTTGTTTTAGGAAGGTATATATCTCCAGAACCACATGTGGGGTAAAATCTTTCATGGCAATGTTCCCATATTCTTCCATGGGCTTGTCTGTGGCTTTTAAAGAGCAACAACCAACACTTTGAGTTGCATTCAAATGTAAAGAAGAGCAGATCTTTTATAGAGCAGATCTTTTATAGCGCATAAACATAGTAGCTGTTATGGACAACCTGACAAACTAAATGATCTCAGCAATTCATGAATTTTGCTTGCATTACGTTAATGACCTTAAGAGTTGAGACGTTCACCTGAATCTTTGATTGCTGCTGCCGTCAAGGGGTGGTATCGACTGCTTGGCTGTACCTTCGTGACCAGCAGATCAATTACGGCAATGAGCCCAACGTGAGACTGCCCTCTAAGGTCACCCACATGTTAAAGCTGGCACAGTGTGTCACAGGTGGCCTGTTTTTGAGAACAGCTACAAGAAGTGGATTATTCCAAGGGGGTAGAAGCTCCACTTGCCTCATACTTGCAAGGGGTAATCACCATTTGCATAGTGACCCACCAACCTGTCTCCCTGCTGTAGCTAACCAAGGTATCAGGTCAGATTCTTCCCTGAAATCAGCATAACGGCAGTGACTCCCACCAGACAAGGTATGTTTGCCCACTGTCTTACCCCCACAAACATGCAAAGCCTCCAGCTTCATGAGAATTATGTGGAAGGGTGCCATACCACACCCATGGATTTGAACTTCCGTTGACTTTAATGAGAGCTGCGTGGCTAAATCCCACGCAACTCTCAAACTGGAGAGGTTAAATCCATTTCGATTTTGCCTGTTAGTCAGTGGTTAAAAAAAAAAAAAAAAAGAAGAATCCCATGTGTTTTAAATTGTTTTAACTGATAAGTCTGGCCAGCAATGGAGAGTAAATCATGGTATCAGGGCACACCCACACCCTAGCTTGATATATGTCTACATTTTAAAGTGACATAAATGAGTCATGAGAGCAGAGCTTTAATTAAAAGGATTGGACGCGTCTGAATTTTCTTAAATCTTTTACAAAAAAGACTCACCCCTCCACTACACTTTTGTGGGGCAATAAACAACTGTGATTTGTATAATGGAACTTCAAGGGGAGTTTAGCTTTTGCACTTGAATGCTGAAGTTTTATTAAGATACACAAAATTTAAAGCTGGTACATTTATCCCAGCAATTGTTTTATTATCTTGTTATCAATCTTTGGGAGAGTGATACCCATTATATTAGAAGAGGCTTGTGTAACACATGACAGAAAAATAAAGGCACGTCAAAAAACACAATCAGAATATCACAGTACTTCAGGCCAAACCACGTATTCATTAATCAAGCAGAAGTCTTTATGAAGGTGTGTACAGTACTGACTTGGTGAAAGCTGAGGAGTCATGTTAATTCTTGATTTAATAAAATGGTGGCTGGAATAAAATCCTATTGTTTAAAGTCTAAATTCTCAGTGGAGCCACCTTGTTAAAATATAGTAGTCTGATTTGCCATAAGTGTCAAACAGTGAAAAGTATCAATCACAAAACTGAATAAACACAATAACAACATGATGTTATTAGACAATTGTTTAAAAAAAATTAAATTATTTAAAAACTAGTTTACATATGCAAAACTGAGTTTCAGTTGAGTGGTACCCACAATTCATTTATGTTTGGTTTATGACAATATTTAGTGCCCAGGGTTTACCAGAGAAAATATTTGTCAAGAGCAACTGTTAAACTAAAAATTTTGAACAGAAATCCAACCAATATGCTCATTTGATTTTAATATTCCACATTTAGAGATTTCAGCTTAAATGCAGATTGCTTACTTATATGGCCAACAAACATCTCTAGAATTAAAATTGATCATGACAACATTGGAGAGGGAGTACTGAGCTTCCAGGCTTAAGGCAATACCTGATTGTAAAGACAAGGATGAGACCTCTGTGGGAATTATATTACTGCATCTTGCAGCAGCTGAGACCTTATCAATTCCTCAGGAGGATCGGATGCTGACCATTCTAAGAGACAATATATTATGTCAAGCAGCTTGGGCCAAATCCTGTAGGATAGCTGAATAGTTCTTAAATTATTCAGTCTGGAAACAAATGCTATCCCAGCTGATTTTGGTCATACCAGCTAGTGAATGTTGAAGGTGAAGTACGGAATATTTGTAAAAAAGTGTTTGTCAGAGAAGCTTAGAATTTTCAGAATCCTAATGAGAAAGGTACAGTACAAATTTGAAATAAATAAAATGTGAAAGTTTAAATGGAGAGAGGCTGTTAGGAATTTATTTGCTCACGTATAATTAAGGCTTATTTTTTTTCCTGCAGCAAAGATTCTTTAATGTGTATAATCATTGTACTGTGTAACGTATTTTATAGAGCATGGTGGTATTCCCTGCCAGCTAGAAAACCAGTGCCAGCTTGGGAAGCCACCTAGCAGTGTTGGAACTAGCAAAGAGCTGCATTTTCCCAACTGCTTGTATGATCTGCAAAACTGTGTGAGAGATCAGCACGGAGAAGCACTGAACTAGTTCAAAGTGAGAATCTGGTTTGATCGTGCGGGCTTTTGGGAAATGTATGTCTTTCCTGGAAAGCTGAGCTGATAATATACCCACCGCTCCGCTGCCAGCCCTTCAGATCAAGCATCGTCTCTATGTGCCTGTCTTTGAGAGCCCCTAAACTATGTTAATTTTATTACTGAAGTTAAACAGATCTGTCTTAATTTGAGGGACTTTGCCATCAGTTCCTATAGAAGTGTCTGTGTGGATTGGACATAGACAAAAGCGTTGCCAGCTGGATAAAGGGAAGGAGGGTGTGGAAATATTTCTACTTGGTTAAGGGCAGTTCTTCCCCGCTTACTTTCCTTTCCGTGTCTTTACATAGGAACTGGAGGAGTCTCTGTATTTCATCATTACTCTGTACTAGGGAAAAGGATTATCTGGAAATTGAACATTTTTGCTAAAAAGCTTTTGTGGCTTGGAGTATCTAATGGCAATATTCGTGAGAACCAAATCACGATGAAGGACAGAACAAAGACCTGTCAGAAGCAGGAAACACCTTTCTTGTACGCTTGTGGCTGTGCCAGCATGCATAATGTCATGAAGTGCACCCCAAAGGTTATAATTTTTATAGGAAAAGCATCGTATTTATATTGTATCCATCACTATGCTAAGTAACTTAACATGTAGGTCTGTGCAAGTTACAGCAACTGGTACCAGGCAATTACTAGGTACAGCTTCAGATCTCAGATTTACATATAGCCATAAGAAAGTAATTTTAATTTTTGTTTGCCATTTTGTGAAATAGAAGCAGGTATTGCATTCCCAACTTCTTTTTGCTTGTGCTATGGATTTATCTTAGTTCATCCTGGGGTTATAAGGCCCCACCTAGAAGTCTGGCTTGTAGCCAGTGCTAGAGGGGAGGCTGTAGAGCAAACCTCAAGAGCATTGTTGAGGTGTTTATTTTCCTTTACAGGCAGAGGGTCAAAGAAAAAAATACATGGGAACCCAAAAGAACGTGTTGAAGGCTGGTTTAAGGCACCCAAGATTACCTAATGGCTCAAAGGCAGCAATTTTCAAAATAAAGGTCCTGAGAGGAAGCCGGGGGGTTAAAGAAAGGGCTCTCTAAGCCAAGGAGAAAGATGGTCTGGTAGAAGACCATCAGAGGCAGGCATCAGAAAGGGAAGACTTTACAGAAGAATATTTTAAAAGGTCATACTGCAAGTTTTGTATTTCATGAAGAAACTTTTGGTCCCGTGAATAAACCTAGCTAACTTGAACTGTTTTGCTAAGTAACAGACCTAAACGGAGGGACTAAAATGGTTCTCAGGCATATAATTTTAAAAAGTACTTTGCCTTTGTCTTGTTTTATAAGCAAAAGAGCGGCCATTATCACATTGAATTGCAATTTTTGAGAAACATGGGATAACTCAAATTCTCTCCTCTTCATTTGCTTTTTTAGCAAAACAAGTTTCATGTGGCTTCTGTAATGAATGAGCTGGAGCGAATCAGTAAAGGTGACTGCGATTTGCCTGCTGCAAAATGTGTATTAACGCACTGCATTGTGGAGAGCTCGGTCACTCTGCGTTTAAAGACTGATGACAGTTTTCAAGAAAAGGAAGGATGTAAGTTGGAAGCAGAATTACTGTTTCTGACTGACAACTAGTTTGGACATTCTTAATACGAAATTAAACTATCTGCATATGGTTTTGCTCGCCAGTATGGCTCTTCTGTTTGAAATTCACTCTCTGCCTTTTCTCTGAAACAGCTTTCATGTGCAGAAGGTCTCTAAAAGGGCGAGAGTCCCAAAAACAACCAAACTCAACACCAACCCCAAAGATTTGTTTCTTAGTTTAATACTGTATAGAAGCAAGCAATTGGCTAAATACATTAAGAAAAACTTAGAAATAAAACCCACAACACTCAAGCCTTATCCCACATGAGGACTGATCAGTTATCATCTTGTATTACATTCTTTTGACAAATCCATGGTTCAGTGATGAACAATGTCAGTTGCTTCTGAAACAATTATCTGTGCAGACAGTGGGAAACACCTCTTCTTGGAAGTCAGAGCGTAACTGGTCTTCCCATGAAGATGAAGGCTTTGTTCTCAGAGCTGAGATGGAAAGGATCAGGTGGTGGTTCACTGTGTTGACACAGATGCTTGGTCATATCATTTAAGGGCTGTCTGTAACCTTATTTACATGAATGTAAATGAGGAATTTTCTCCAATGAAACACAGTAAGCAAGTGGTGTACAGACAGTCAGCCTGCTTTTTTTACCCTACATCAATTTTCTGTTTGTAAAGTGGGGTGTATTCATAATTCTTTTCTTCAATGGGTTCTTGATTGCTTGTGCAGAGGGTAAATGCTATGGTGATAATCTTCAAAACAGAGCCTACAGTCATTTCCACTTTTTTTTTTGTTTTGTTTTGTTTTCACGCTAATAGACTTATTTCATTACTGTATGTAATGAGAAGATCTCCTGGTTGTTTTATCCATAATTAATCACAGTGTTTCTGGCTTAAAAAACACTTCCTTTATATGTTTAGCTGTTCATTATTGCCCTTTAGTTAGTTCCATACAATGTTTTAAATTCTGGGTAAGTCAATGATTTTTTTGTTTAGCAAAAGGTATGCTTAGACCAACGCCCTGAACTCCACAGAGACACCATCCCAAATTAATTCTCCAGGTTGCAGCTGCATGATCTTGCTAAAGAAGTGAGTAATATTTTGACATTTAATATTAAATGAGTTATCTTTGAAAAATGCTTCCCTGCCCCTGGTGTACCTCAGGCAAATGGAAACATGCTTAACGTGCATAATGAAACCTTGGTAATGGAAAAAATGGGGAATTGAAACGACCTATCAGCATCTAGAAGCTGCAGGACAGAAAAACTAATGGTGAGGTTAAGACATAAACTAATCAAATTGATTGCATTTAATTGGAGCCCTCTTAACAATACAGCTGTGATTATCCTTAATCCTCTACAAGTCTATAAAAAGATTTTTGGCAAGTGTTTGATTTTTCAGTGTTGAAAATTAGTTTGTGAGATTTTCAGTAGCATCAAGCACACAAGGTTTTCCAGCAGCTGACTTCAGGGAGAATTCTGCACTTTTCAATTCCTTTTCCTCAAAGAGCCCTTGCTGTTCATGGAATTATCTTGTCTTATTTTTGTCACCAAATTATATCAGTAATTCCAAAATTTAATTTTAAAAAATAAGCAATCCACTGATGTTGCTTGAGGAGTTTTCAGGACCAAGCCCGTAGATTATGGTAGGAAGAGTTTGAATGCCATCGTTATCTATCAAGTATGCACTTGGATAAAAGGCAGAGGTTAAGAAAAAAGTAGGGGTCTGAGGTAAGTGTATAACAATTTTTTGGAAACATAGATCATCATCACTCCTTGAGGACATTTTGCATAATTCACTAATTGTGAGCAATTCAGCTTTCTCAAGCCTTTGCCAGTGAAGCCTTTATTCCATCACATGCCATCATTTGTCTGCAGCTATATCGAGCTTTATCTGCATACATCAATGCTATGTTTCCGGTAAAGAACATTATTGCATGTGCATATGCATGACTCAGAAACCTGTGGTCTTGATGTTATTAGCAACTCTCTCAACAGAAGAACTGACTCATCTTTAAAAAAAAAAAATGTCTGTATCAGAATATCTGAAATTGTCACAGGGATTTTAAAGAAGTTAAAGACTCGATTCTCTCAGAGGCTGAGTCCTAAATAGGCTTCAACAGACTGAGCAGGTCTAATTCCCATTCTTTTCCTGAGTGGTTGTGATTGTTGACTACTATACCACTCCAGGCCATTAGGGAGTTCAGCTCTTCCTCTTCTGCTAGTCTATGGTAGATAATTTTCCCTCAAGTTAATTGATTGCCAATCAATCTGAGGTAATTTAGACAGTCGTAATGACTACTCCCCAGAGGCTTGTTCAATGCTGCAGATATTTACTGTTTACCCTTATCACCTAATGGGCCAGCAGCTAGGTTAAGGTAGAAAAAACACCATGTAGGCAAATTTTACAATTCTTGCCTGCATATGCACAGTCTTCCAAGGAAAGGGTGTTTTCAGCAGACAGGAGGAATAGATGGTGTAAAATACTATAGATCAAGAAAAAGACAGTCCCCACCAAACAGAAAGCTGGATAGTCTATTCCATTTTAAAGTAATCGGTTACTGTTGCAGAAAGGAAAAAACCACGTTTCTAAAATTCTTAATATTAAGAGAAAATTGCCTTGCTGAGACATACACTTTTATCCAGAATATTTGAAGTAAAGCAAAGGTCCTGTCACTGTTTGTTATGTAAAATTTATGATGTCTGCAATATAAATCTAAACAAGGAGAAAAAGTTGACTGAGTGCAAAATTAACAAATTGTGACCCTTATGGATTATATTAGTCAGGAAATAAGAGAATTACATGATACTGTGAGTAAGCTCCTTGGCTTTCAGGCCTGGAGCTGTTCATTTTTTAATAACAGCAAAAAAAAAAAAATGTGCTGGGGGGAGCAGACCCTTGATGTTGATGGAAAATAACCTAGAGCATTTCACTGCCCGTGCTCTGGCCCACTGGTATGCATGTAATATTGGCTGGGAGAGCTGGAGACCTCAACTCGAGAGGAGAAAACGTTGCAGAAGGAAAAGGGCTTGTGCTGCTACTGCCTGCCCTGTCCCTTGCAGTGGACAGTCAGGGACGGACTGCTGCCAGTGCCTCAAACTTTGAGAGTCGTTTGGGAATTTCAGATGAATGTGGGAGAGTGAAAATATTCTGGCAGATCCACTGAGAACATTGAAAGCAAACTGGGTCACTTGGGGTCTCAATTTAAAACGTGATTGGTGGTGAATGTAAGCATGCACGAAAGTCTAGAGTCCACAGCTGCTGAATCCTGCTCAAGTACCACTTCTTCGGTGATCCCCGTGAGAAATGAACGAGCTCACAGAAACAAAGTGGGTGCTGGATAAGGCTAGCAGTGGGAAATGTATATTCTTACATTACACAGTGCCCAATATGCTTCTGATGCTATTGAGAGAGAATCATAGAATCGTAGAACGTCTCCAGGTTACTCCGTTCAAAATAAAACCGAAATGGTAGAGTATGTTATTTTGCTTTAATGCTTGCCAATATGTAAATAATTTCCATTTTTGTTTCTGATTATATTTCTGCAGTCAAGGGTTAAGCGGGATTTAAATATTTAATTTTATGACAAGTAGAGTCTTATCTGTTTGTCCTAGGAAAAATTTATTACATAATCCCTTTGTATTTATTATGAGGGAAGATAGATTTAGTAGGACAGCAACAGTGTGCAGAAAAAGAAGTATGCTTTTACCTACAGAACTTCCTGCCTAATGGGAAGGGAGTTCTCAGCAGGGCTAAGGAGAGGAGAGTGCATCATTTAGAAGCGAAGAGAGCACTGCACTCCCTAAATCACATACCTGTGAAGCAAGGCAGCGCCACCGGGAAATGCATCTGGAAACAAAAGTCTGGGCTGATTCAACAGATGAAAATGAAACATTCCATCAGTCCTGCACTGAAAGATGCAGCAGATAGCTCTGCAACAGATTTCTTTCAGCCAGAAAGAAACCTAACCCTTGTAGAAATGCTAGGAATTCTCACAGGCAGAAATAAATACAGTGGGTCTTGGGTTTGGCGTGTAGGTTCAAGCTTAATAATAATTTTAACAGTAATAATTTGATGCCAAACCTTGAATCCACTAGAAAATATGCATAATCCTTTTTTTTGTGAAAATGACCTAACTGACCTCTGGGCCTGCTTTGTAATTATCATGGCAGTATAAATTTTGCATTGCATTAAACTTCACCCTGCTGCAGCAGCACAGTCCAGGGGTCATTCTCATGAAACCCCGGCGTTTTCATAGTTGAAACACAGCTGTAGAGACAATGTATTTCCTTCCCGCCCTAACTGGAAAATTCTGCCCCCCATCCCAATAATATTTCAAATGCCGGCGTGCTAATTGTATCCCACTGCTGACTTTTTAATGGCTTCACTTCCATATTGTGTCTTGCATCAGCAGGGTCTCCAGACACTGTGCTGACTGAAGGCTCAATCCCTTATTCATATGAGTAATCCGCATCCATTCAACTAGTCACATTGACGTAAGTTGCAGAATCCGGTGACGCTGATTAGATGTTTGTGTTACAGGGAAAGTTATCTGTGGCACGGTTGAGGCATGTTATGGTGTGTACACCATTAAGTCAAGAAAATTCTGTGAGGACTGGCAGTGTTTCAGACTCACCTTTTCAATGATAAATTCCTTCCTCTTGTTTTCACTAAGACTCTGATGTAAAGTTATTATTGGGGGAGTGAGCAATAGCAGCAGTTGATTCAAAATAATACCAAATCAGAAGTACAAGGTTTTCATTCACCAGTTGCTTTGTACTTTACTGGTACAGCTGATACAGCTAAGCACGGTTATTCCTTGATTTTCATCATGATTCCTTGATTTTCATCATGCAAAGTGTGACATATATCTAGAAGGAGAAGGGCTCAAATGTTGATGTATAGAAGGTTGGGTAGGAACTTCTACATTAAGATAAATTTCACCTAAAATTATAGCAGACAATTCTGAAATTGCAAATGCGAGTGGTTACCAAGAAATATTTCTTGGACATTTTATTTTTCTTCTCCTAGTGAAAACCCTCAGGAGTTTTGCAGTCCTGAAGGTTCATCAAGAAAACTTTAAAATGTAACAATTGAGTTTTTTGCATTCTGGGCACATTTTTTTTCTGTGACTTTTAGCACATCATTTTGAGAAGTGTGGAGAGTTTTGTAAAGTATTTTGATATTAAATGGATGGGTTTTTTCCCAGTCCAATAAAATAACAAATAGATAAAATTCTCTGCCCGTTAAGTGTATCTTCGTTTAACAAACGGGCATACGGTCAGCAATTTAGATGGCATTGATGATATAAAACAAGCATTGACCGTTATTAATTTATTTTATCACCTCCACACAAGAAAGAATACCCTGTAAGTGTGTACTGTGAGGACACATCTATTGTGTGCAATTCCCTTGCTGCACCCACAGAAGGTCCACAGCTATCAGTAAACTGTGTTCCTTTCTGCTTTTCTGAAGCGGCTGAGAAGACCGTGCCATGCATGATTCTGTGCGTGATACTTGTGTGAGCTGATTTCCTTTCTGAGGAGATTTCCATAGAAAAAAATGCTTGAAGAAGGTGATCATGTAGTCTTGCAAAGGAAAGTTGTTAAGCATTCTGCAAAGAGGTGGAATCCTGCATAGCTTCTCCTCAGCAAAACTGCCTACCCCATTTTTGTAAAATTAGAGTGGATTTGCTTCCCTTTGCTGCATCATAAAGGGTGGAACCGAAGTTGCTCTCTAGCTCTTGAAATCTTGAGGTCGCTGCTTTCCTATCATCACTTTCTGGGGATGCGACATCTTGTAGTCATGATGTGTCACAAGAAATATTTTTTGTAGAGGTGGAAGAACTGATGCTTTTCTTCTTTGTATTTTGCTAACCGAACCAAAATATTAGGAAATAATTTGATTGAGCAGGAACTGAAGCAGACACTTTCTGTGTCTTTTAAGAGAATGTGAACTTCTCAAATTACATCCATGTTTTGGTATGAAATGGAATATATATTTTGGATTACAGTATGACTTTACCCTGCACTTTCTTTTTGTTCTAAGGATATTTTGAAACAAAAGGTAGTGTTTTGAAATGAAAATACGTTGAAATTCCATTATTACTTTTTTTTCCTTAATATGACTAAATGAAATATATTGTCGTTTCTAGACTGGGTCTTGAAATTTTGAAAATATTTTCCTCTGGTGGATCTGATAAATATTCTGGGGGAAAAAACTTGTGGATAGTTAATCCTTCTATTCATCTCCATTCAAAATCATGCAGTTCAAATTTTAAACGTTTGCAAACTATTGTGAGTCACTGACATATGACAACTGAGTAGTAGATTAATACTCATAATCCTATGTAAGAAAAATAATGTGTGTCTATTGGGATACCATTTTTTAATGCAGGAGTTAAGATCATAAAAAAATAAGTGATAGGAAAAATTAAATGGGAAAAAATAATGGAAAATTAAAAGTGTTTGAGAAAAGAGGAGATTTTTAGTGAAAACTTAGCCATATTTCAGGAGGAAAATTTTAGCAAATGTAGTCATTTGAGCTAGCCTTAAATTCAGATATGAAGAGCAGTGAGGGGCAGAGGTCCAAGCTGGACTTTTGCTTGCCTTCTGCTCTAGGTTACATTATTCCAAGTTTTACAGAGTGCTGCTTGCGCTGCTGGCTACCTGCTATTTGCCCACAAAATGTCCAGGCAGTGTTGCCTGTCACCTCCTTGTGCAGCTTACCCATGGCCAAAGGAAAAGCTGTTGTTTGGGCACTGCTGAATGGAAATCAGAGAAACATAGTCACAAGAAATATCAGTGGACGCATGGATAAGCAGAGCGTTATGATGGATATGGCACCATAATGTATGAGACTTGGGGTTTATTTTTAACTTCCTCACTCTCCTCTGTTGTATGAACTTCACCCCACCCGCATTCTTCTCCAGTTTTGATCAAGAACTACTTGCATCTGCCTACTCTGTGGATGCCTCCTCTTTTGGGCTGTGACACCTCTTGGGGTTTCCAGGAGCTACTCTCGTTTCAATAATAATAAAAACTTTCATTATTACCGTTTTGTCATACCTCAGCCCTTCACACTTCAGAAGCCCTTCATTGGTTTTTCGTGGTAACTTAGGGCCCTGACCCAATGCCAAAAGGGAAGAGTCAACTCAACATCATTGAATCTTCAGGGTCCACAGCAAAGAAGTCTGGACAGTAACAATAGTGTTTTATGGCTTACAGACTCTGGGATTATATCCTGTTTGAAAGCTGTAGTTTCCCCTTGGCTGCCACATTTATGCTGACATATCTGATGAATGAACCTGGCCTATCTTCTTTTTAAGGATTTGGTTCTAAGTCCTGGCAGAGGACTGGCATAATTTCAGAAATTTGTTGGTTATGCACTTTGGCATTTTAGCTGTGTTTCAGGTGTTTGTGTAGACCTGAGAATTGGTCATCACCATCTCTTTGATGCATTTGCTCTCATAATTCTTTTGTGGGGTAAATGTTGTTAATTTCCATTCTGCAAAAGCCGAGGGACAAAGACGTGGCAGGAGTTTGTGGAGGAGCTGGGTTTTGCACCCGGTCTTTGGTAGCTCTGTAGATCCC
The DNA here is from genome assembly GCA_013399095.1 of Psophia crepitans. Lineage (NCBI taxonomy): Eukaryota > Metazoa > Chordata > Aves > Gruiformes > Psophiidae > Psophia > Psophia crepitans. Next base: position 2,539,444 of record VWZZ01000616.1, read on the forward strand.
AGGCCGTTATAGCTGTGGGTCTGGTAGTCCTTCCTGGGACAAAGCACCCATTTTTGTTATTAGTAGTGTTGAGGGAACTTGGGCTGAGGCAGGACTCGAGGAACTGGCACGATAACCCTAAATCCTGCCTGAGCAAACTAAGAAATGTCATTGTGGGAAAAAAATGTTATGAAAGCAATTACTCTACCTGCTCATTAAGTGCGTGTGTGTGGGAAGCTGGGGCGGGCAGTGGGGCTGGGTGTGACAGGAGGCCGCCAGAAGAGACATGCATGGCCAATGGCAGCGGAGAGGGGAAGAGCAGGTGCAGCCCTAAAGGCTGAGAGATGTGACTCTGGCACGCCTGAGAGGGAGGCAACCTTGAAAGGAGTGAGAGAGGAGAGTTAAGATCAAGCAGCATTGGCAGGCAATTCCCCCCGAGGGCCAAGCATGCAGCAAAGGAGCTGGGGGTGGCACAGACATGTTTCTGTCTCTTATCTCTCTGCCCCCTGCCTTCCACCCCCACCCCATGCACCTACTGTGTGTTGTAGGGTGTAAACAATTCTATTTAGGCCGGAAAATATATCTTCTTTTTTCCATCCTGAAATTTGACTGGGCTTGGTTCTTTTTGAATGGTAACGAGGAAGAAAAAGTCAAGTTTAGGAACGTTTGGCACACTTTAAAATGGTTTTTTCAAACCTTTTTTATTTGTGGAAAGCTCCTCCAAACTAATAAAAGCCATGACCTCCTCAAGGGACTTTCATTGACACCCTTTTACCTTTACTGTACCACTTCATAATATCCTCTCCCCAGCATTTTCAGCATAATTTAGGGCCCTGACCCAAAGCCAGTGGGAAGAGTCATATCAGCTTCGGTGAATTAGGTCCTTAGAGACCTTTGCACAGCTGCCAACTCACTAAAAAGGGTGTAATATGCAGGCTAATAAGCTACTTAAAAAACATAATGTGAGCATAATTCTCCACTTCATTACACTGGTTTTACATGCCACTAAAGCCAACAGAGTTACACCGGTGGAAAACCAGGGTCACAAGATGAAGGCTCACCCCCTGTATCAGCCTTTAAAAACTGGTTTCAAAAATCAGAGGTAGTTAGTCTGTATCGTATCCTAGTGTTGGGCCTGATCCAAAGCTCACTGTACTCAACTGGAGTTGTTCCATCAGGCCCTAGGGATATATATGTCTATGTGTGCAGATGTGTATACGTCTCTGTGTCAATCTATCTGTGCAATTTATCTATTTTTACCGTGCTCGTCGCTGGAGTGACTAAGAGCCTGGGTGATTGAGGTTAAGCAATATGTAAAGTCCCCAAAGCCTTGATCTAATATATATACTTGCTGATCCTGTAATATAAAAATAAATGTAGGTTAGCGTATAATCTGTGGGACACATACAGTCAAGCATGCAGAACACACAGAAAGAGCAGGGCTGTTTCCCATCCAGTTGGACAGGTTATGCCATTGGCAGGACATAGCAAGCGGCTGCCAAAAAGGCATCACCCATTTTTTGATTCTCAGACTCTGTTTTTATGTGCTGCTGATGGATATCGGATGGATTGCTCGTTGTAAATCAATAATACTTCATCTTCAGATTAATGAGGAACTAAAACTGTTTCTAATAAATGTTTAAATGCTTAGCATTTTTTAGAAACCAAGCCTTTTTTGAAGAATCCCTTTTTCTTTTCCTGTCAGGCAAGAACGGTACAAAAACTTTGCGATAACCTTGTGAATTGTAGAAAAGTGAAAGAGCAAATGGGTGGTCACATATTCTGGTTCTTTGATTTATAATTTCAAGTGCATAGAACCATGCTGTGCAGACAACAGAATCATAGCAGTTAGCACATAAGATGCAGTATCTGTTTAGATGAACACAAATGCCCTTCAGAAGAGCAATCATACTGTTAAGTAATAGTGCTGTAGCATAGCTGTGATGTTATTACTCTGCTTTAGATCATGTCCTGCTGAAAAAGATCTGGAGAAACTGTAAAGCGGAAAAAAAAAGTGTCATAGTGTGCCTCGTGGTAGTTTCTGAGTCTGAAGTTTTGCTCATGAGAGAAAAAGAGTGTCATCTTATTGGGGATTTTTTTTGCAGTTTTGTATTCAGGAATTCTTTCTGTGAAGTAATGAAAGATGAGAGTGAGAGACAGACTTAAAATGAATGAGGCAGAAACAATTAATTTTTATAAAGAACAAATGTTTTGTCCTCCAGAGGATCTATGTGAAGTGAAATTGTATGTCAGAAGTAGCAAAGCAATGCAGTGGTCGGTAAACTGCAAACCTTTGCTGTTCATCAAAGCAAAGCAATGAAATGTTGTCAGAATTTCCTCTTTACTGTGTGAGGAATGAAAACAGCCCAAAATAATGTGGTGGGCGAACTGTATACACCGGGCAATAAACTAAACTTCCTGTCTCTAACAAAAGGCTTCTCTTTATAAAGTGCCAGCACTTTCAACTGCAAAACATTGGTATCCAATTCTCCTTTAGCTATTTAAGAATGTTCTCTGAGAAGTTTCTAGTTTGGCATTTAATTTTTTGGATTTTTTTTAGAAACATAAGCTGCTGATAGATGAAGAGCATAAGCTGTACTGTTTGGAGGCCTGGATTCCAAATGTTTTGGAGAGCAAACTACTTGTCAGCCTCGTGATTCATCTTGTAGACCCTCTGCACAACTGCATGGAAATGAATTTATGTTTTACTCTCATGAGTTTTTGTGGCCTCATTACAGATCTACTCAAGCACCTATATTTCATAGTTCGAGCTGTATCAACTTAGAGGTTCTTTTCTCCCTTCCAGATCATGCAAATAATTTATGTTTTTCTGTCAATCTTGCAAACAATCACGTTTAGCTACTGATGGCTTCTAGCATCTCCTACTGGAAAAAACCCCATCATATCTCTTCCATCAGTTGCCTACCAGCTGACAGGGCTCTACCCTTTACCTCAATGGTAGATTGACCTTTTTTCCTGAAGAAAATTAGAATTTATTCTCATTTAGGGTTGTAGATGTGTATGCTCATGGTTGTACACGTAATTTCCTTTCAAATGGTTATTCTGCTTTCCAGAAATAGTATGGGAGACAGACGTATACTGCTGAAGACTAAAGTCTATCTGTTCAAGTAATGATCAAAAAAGTTTGGTCCATTATCTCACGATGACAGTTTTGGAGATGCTGAGAACTGTTTTCTGTAGGCAGCATAAAAATCTACCAGTTTTTGTCACCACAGCAGCAGAGGTGACAGGGATTGCTAGTTGTACGGAATCCAAGGGGCAATCTAGATTTGCACACAGGCCTAACTTGGATACATATGAACTTCTCCATTTGTGGAGCTTTGGTTCACCATCTTCAAGAAGCACACAGAGCTGAATTAAACCCTAAACGGGCAAAGACTTGTTGGGAGCCACTGGAGAAGGGCAGAAGGGCTCAGTGGTGAGTGGCAACACCTGTAGTGGCTAACACTTTAAATAGGCACACCTGGAGAAGAGCTGGCTTTTCTCTCCTGGAGAAGAGTCCTCAGGGCTGCTCCCTTAAGAGATGGTTGTGGTTGTATTTTAGGAACAAGTCTGGTGCAGAAAAAAGGCCTCTTCTGAGTTAGTAGTCTTCAGCTTGATATTTTTTTGAAGAAGTTGTTTTAAGATGCATCTATGTGGGGCTGCAGTTTCTGTGGGTGGTATACATGGTAAGTGTTTTGCAGTTTCGCTGACCTGTGTGGGAGAGAAATTGAAAGCATGTATGTATTGTGTCTGGAGTTACTGAGAATTAATTATTTTGTGGTTTTGTGTGTTGTTTATTTTTGGGGTTTTTTTTGGTTTTTTTTTTTTTTTTTTCCTCGTGTGGTTTGCACGTAAGCTGGTATGTAGAAGCTGTAGAGATATGGGTTGGTTATGTGTTGGCTAGAGGGCTGAGTTGCAAAGATGCAGACTAGAGTATACCTGGAGCAGTGATTATCAGCAGACTGAGATCAGCTTGGTCTCTAACTGTAAAGAGTTGGTCTTCTGTACCTTCTCCAAAGCTTGGTTTGCTCACAGTACGCTTCTGGTCTTGGGCTGAACTTCTGGAGTCAGGTACTCCTTGTGTCCCTGACTTCTTAATGGGATCTGCACTTTCCTGAGAGGGACCTTGTGAGCATTGTGAGCAGATTTGTAAACTCTACGTACGGGCTCGTGAGGTCAAAGTATTGCTGCATGGCTGTGCTAGTGCAGTGTACAAGATGACTCCAGGTAAATAGCCTTGATAAGAATGCTTAGGTGTTAGCAGGCTTTTTGCTCACTTTAAAGGAGATATTGGGGCCTTCCTGCAAAAGGGTGCAACAGATGTTTAACGAATGCTTAATTTCTGTGTGCTCCAGGAAACTGTGTGAAGAAGAGCATGCTGTCCTGCTATCTTTAACTTGCTCATCTTGACTTCTTTTTTAGCTTGTGTTTTCTTTCTTTGTGTTATTTCTATGCAGCTATCATGAAAGATTCCCCTCAGTTCCCTCATCTGTGAAGGACTTACAGAGGTGTTTGAAAAAGGAATTATTGTTGCTTTGGGGGGCAAAATCAGAAATGTGTTTTTCTTATTGGAAACTAAGAATGAGGGTAGAAACCAGTGGGAGAGGCTGCCTCTCTCAGAAGTAAGAGCATGCCAGCACATTATTTCCACAAGAGACAGTAGGTCCCACTGAGTTTGGAGCTAGTGGGAGTGGGAACCTTGTCCTCATCCACTAATTCCTCTCTGATGTTCTTTGGCCTGCTGTCCAAAATAGTGATACCTGCTTGGGCCCTTGTGCCACAGGCTGCCGATCCTGCCCTAAGTGATGCATGGCTTCGTGTGTCTTCCAGCCTGCCCCAACTGATTCACTAGGTGTGGTACCTTGGCGACGCAAGGCCCTAAATGAGGGCACTACAGGCTTTTCGCTGGCGTGCGAGTTTGGGTGGCTGTCCTCTGAGAGCCTGCGCTGCATACTGAGTTGCTGGGGGTGCTTGTAGCAGGGAAAAGGCGCGGTACTTGAGGCACGAGGGAGGCAGCGTCTCCAGCCCTTGCCTTTGCTGGGAGTGGAACGGTTGTTTGTTTCCTTGCATCTGTGAAGTCCAGCAAGTTGAAATGGTGCGGACTGTATATGCAGCTGTACACTAAAGAGGGAACACTTCACTTCCCTATGCAGCTGGCTTCTTCAGATGCTATTTAAGGGACTCGATTCTGACCTCCTTTACACCCATATTAGTTGACAGTGGTGAAAGTTACTCTTTACTTACACATGCAAGACCAGGTTCAGTTGCAACCTCTTGGTCTAACAGCAAAAAAAAGACTACCCAGCAGCATTCCTGCTCAACTGAAATCTTCAGAGATTCATGTGTTTGGCTCACCATGCCTTGATGTTAATCTGCTGTTGGAATATCTATGGGAAAGAACAGCCAAGCAACTGAAGAATATAAGAAATCTTAGTTTGTCTGGCACAGACTAGCCTGCCACCATAAAAGATGAAAACAGAAGAGAGGAGGTAGGAGGAGTCCACTCAGCTGTTTCAGTTTTCAGCATGCAGTCTGAGCTGGTTTCCTTTTGATTATCAGGGAAAGTTAAGAAAAGTAAAACAGTGTTGCTACTCTGTAAAAAAACCCACTTTTTTAAAAATCAGCTAGGTCAACCAATCAGCCTAGGGGTCAGTTGTGAAGGAAGGTAATGTACATATTAATGATAAAGAGATAGCATTAGTATAGTTTCAAAGTGTTTACTATTTAAATGTGGCTCCAAGTTTGTTGTGCATAACAGGACAAATATAACTAAGGTGGGGCTGAGCACAAGAGCTGGATTCCAGCCCCTTTTAGGAAGCCAAAATAAACACTCTAGTCCATGTGAAATGTTGTATTTGTTTTTGTGCTAATTATCTACAGTTTCTGATGCTGGCTTTTAAAAGGGTGGGGGGAAGACAGTGAAATATCCAGAAAGAATACTGGTGGGAATACTGTGGGCTTTATCCTGATCTTGCTGTGTGAATCGTGTCTGACTGTTTAGAAGCTCAGGATGAGGGTTGCCTGGCCTTTCTCACCAGGCTATATCAGGGTAGACTTGAATTTTTAAAAAGTGGAACACCAGAAGTCACTGGGTAGATGCTAAAGTGAAGGTCTGGCTGTCAGGCTTCTCACTGCTAGCTGCTCTGCTGCGTGATTTAGAGCAAGCCTCTCTGTCTTTGTTTCCCATTTGCCCTTTCTCTTGAGACTGCCAGCTCTGAACTATTTATTCGCCTTGTGGTACTATGTGCAGGCATAGTCTCTTCAAATTCACGCCACATTTTGTCTTACCCCTCCCTCTCTGTTACTTAGCTTATTTTTTTCTAGCTCTAGGTATTCTGCTTTTGTTTGATGATCTCTGCCTGCGTGTCCAGCCTTGGTGTTCTTGTTTGCTTAGACTGTAAACTCTTCAGAGCAGATTGGTTTGCCTCCTGCCTCTGTTTTACATTATCCATTGTAATAAACAGTATTGCTAATAGTAAGGGATGAGTGTCACCTCAGATGTTACCCTTATAGTGTAATCCCTTACTTTGGTTGATGACAGCACTTAAAGGTTTAGTATTTGCATCTCTGAAGCTTTTACAATGCCTCATGCAGCAGGACTCTGGCTCTCTTTGGAGTCTCAAGGTGCTACTGTTATACTACTAATAAAGTGCTTGTAAAACAAAAATGTTTAAAGCTACTTTCTGTTCTTGGTATGTTGTCTCCTACAAACAAACCCTCCTCTCTGTTTCTGCTTGTTCTTTGTGGTAGTAAAAGCTCACTGATGTGCGTTAAGCTCTGTAGAGACGCTTTAATTACTGTACATCTGAATGGCTGTGACATTAGGAGTTAAAGATCTCTGTTTCAAGGAAAGAAGCATTTTTATGTTTCTAATATAAATGAGTGTGCTTCAGCCTTTTTACCAAATTCAAACTGCATGTAAGGATATTTTATAATAGACTAAGAAGGCAATATAAAATTAAGTAAAGCTGGGTCTGGTGCCTAAAAATATTTGGCAGAATTCCCTGGAAAGCCACATTTGAACATTTTTAATATATATTACAAGGCAGACAAGAATAATTATCTTCTCTTGAAGTTCCCCAAGTGAGAGAAGTGTATTGTAATGCCCTTTGAAAGAAAATATTATAAGTTGCCAAATGATTATGTTTTGGAATTCTTCCCCACCCCCTGTCTCTTTCACCCATCTGATTGTATGCAAGAGAGGAAGAATATGGTACAAATGGATCTGCTGTTCCTACATTCCTCTTTAGAAGACAAAACTTAGTACCTTTGAGTAGACATACTTGTTCAATGTGCAGGGTAGGCTTTGCAAAAAAAGAATTAAGGCAAGTATTTCTAAATGACTAAAACATTGCACTGCTCAAGATGAGGCAACTCTATCTTTTAGTTTTATGTTGTGAATTCTTGGGAAAACGCAAGTAACATTACGCTTATTTTTTTCTCCTCCCTTCTACATGCAGTATTCAAAACCAGGGATGTAGAAGCCTTTCTGATTTGGCTCTTTAGATACTGTTAAAAGGAACAGCAATGTCTTAGCAGTGGGAGCTGCGACAAAATAGGATTAGATGAACCTGTCCAACCATTATTTTAAAGAGACTTTGGGAAATGCCCAGCTCCCTCAAATTAATTTGTCCTTCTGAAAATCTCTGTAGAGACAGATAAAGGGAGGGAGATATCTTTAGATGAGAAAGAGAGCTTGCTTAAAACATGGAGATCCTTTTAGAGTCAGTAGAAAGACTCTCTTCATGCCAGGTATCATGGCTTTTATTTTATTTTTAGTCTCATTGTGCCCGTTAACACACAGTTACAAGGAAGGGCGGTTGTGTCAGCATCTTCCTGTGGAGCTTATCTTGTCCGTCATAGCCTGCTGATGAGGAGTGTAGAGGTAGCCAGAGTAAGTGAACCGAAACGTGATTCTTGGAAACTCAGTTACATGCCAACTATACAGCTAACTTCAGAGTGTTTGGGATCGAATCTGTGATGCAAGAGGAAAACCTGAGCCCTGATACTGAATTCCTAGAAGGAGAGAGAGACATGGGCTCATGAAATTAACATGGGGATAGAGGGGCTGAGGGAGAGGCCAAATTCTCTGCTGTTATAGGCTGGAATAGCTGTTACTTGGATAAGAAGTTACTTCTGATTCATACCAGCCAAGAAAGGTCCTGCAGGGTCTTGAGAGAGCCGCAGATATTCAATCCTGCAAGTGAAGAAAGAAAACTAGAAATATATGAAGGGACAGAGAGAGAGTTTGGCAGCAGTGTTTAGAGTCAAAAACAGGGTGGGAGGCAAAGCTGTGATGGGAGTGCTGAGGCTGAGCAATCCTACCCTGGGAAATCTGTCTGACTGAGGGGCTGCAAGCTGCTTTCTTAATTATTTATTTTTTCAGACTGGAGGATGTGAAGTTAGACTCTTGTTTCAAGGGGGAGCTGGGAAAGCTGAAGGAGAATTGTGTTTATTTGATTTAGTGGGAATTTCGTATGAAATATGTGCATGTGTTTTGTGTATATCTATTTTGATGAAGACCAATTAATCAGGTGTTTGGGAGATGTTATTTAGATCTCTTGGGAAATGTTGGTATACTGTCTTCCAAATGAGCGTCCTCATGCCTGGCCTGTTGCACAGAGATATGGTACTTTGGGAACATCTGCAAAATTAACTTTGAGATGTTCTAATTTAATCTGGATGGGACCAGTAAAACTGTGGTTTCATTTTATGGGTAACAAATTGATCCTTGGAGTACTTCTCTGTTGCAGTCAAACATGTTGCTGTGAGTGTGTAATTCTGCCTCCCTCTGGCACTGATGACAGTGCTCCTGGAGCACCGTGGGGCTCAGTACAGCCTGCTCGCCATATATTTATCCTCGTTCTTGGGAAGGTTTTGCAGCTGACATCAAGCTCCATTTTGCAGCTTTAGTTCAGCGAGTGCCACAGTTGTATTCTGAGCACATATAGCCATATCATCTATTCATGTTTTGTCTGGGAAGCCGGCTCAGGCTTGTCATTCTTGGCTATATGAGAGGACTAACTGCCCTCATGCAAATTACTGTGATTTATGTCATGCATGGCATCAGAGGTACTGCAACTCTATGTTGTTAATTGCTGTTATGGACCCATCTCCACAAGCTTTTAGTGAACTGATTCCTGTAGGCTGCTGGTACTCGGGAAGGTGAGGGATGATGCACTGTGGCTGAAAGGGAAGGCTTCGTGGTGATGGCAGCTTCCTTCTTCTCTCTTTCCTTCCTTTCCTGCTCTGTTGGTAGAGCACAGTGGATTGGAATAGATCGAAAGACACTGCACAGTTTGCAAATGTTAGGCGTGGCTCAGAGAGGCCAAAATGCAGTGCAGGATGGTCCAGTCCTTCAGGCAATTGGGTCCTGCAGAGAATCCGAGGAGGTGATGCTATCACCTTCCTTCTGGAAGGTAAAGCAGTTGTGTGTTTTCCACCTATGCCAAATCCACCATGTGTAACTCATATACCTCAGTCTGCTCCAAACTTTCATTGGCTTAAGGAAGAGAGATTCTGCAGCCAGCTGGGAGTGCAGGAGCTCGGCTGCCTTAGCGATGCCACTACGTTGGCCATGACCTGTTTTTTCAAGTCCATTTTTTTAATGTGACAGATCAGAGCTTGTAAAACAGGACATCTTGGAACATGAACTAGATGAAAACATGCTACGATGAAAATAAAAAGAACATATCGTTTTACTGCCGATTGAAAATTAGGACCAGATGAAACCTCTGAGGCCCTGGGCATTTAATTTACTGGAGTCGGTCACTCCTCTGTGAAACCAGCATCAGTCTGCATTCTCTGTACATAAGTGATATCTTTGTTTGTTTGTATTTGACATAATTGGTTGAAGAAAATAATGAGATGTATGTAAAGTTTATGCAAACAAGAAAACCAAAACAATCCAAGTGATTTACTTTGCAAGCCACTAAGATAGGGTGTCGGTAGTTTACATGGCCAAGAAATTCTGTAGAACAAAGCTATCTAATGAAGTGCTGCTGTGAATCTAGAGACTAGCTTTCTAAATAAACAGGTTAATGCAGCTTGGCAAAGGGTTTTTTGTTGTTGTTGTTTTCTCTCCATTTGCATGCATATGAGTTTTATCAATCATAGCCAGAAAAAAAAGTGGCTTTGCCATCCAGCCTCCTTGGTTTTTCCATGAAGTAAACACACCTTTTCCTAGGGACTCCTTGCCTAAGACTTTCCTTGTGTGGTACTCACTGACTCAGTACCTTTTTAGTTTGTGGTCATGTATATATACATATCTCAGCTTATTCAGTTGTCAGTCTAGAAGATGGCAGGGTTGTAATGGACTTCACACATCTAAACATCATTCTCCTTTGAAAATGAATTGTTCTTTGATTTTTTTTTTTCAGGCTGACAAATCAGTTGTCCAGATATCAAACTGAACTACTTTTTTTTTGTACTGTTTGTTTTCAGATCTGCTTCTATCTGGGAAATCTGACTTACAGTCTGGAATACCTGTGACTTAAGAGAATTAATCATGGTCACAAACTAGGTAAAAAGAGAAGCTCCCTCCATATTTGCATTTGCTTGCAGTATTTTATATGAAACGTGTTTTGAGGCAAGTTTTTGGTGGTGGTCTTTTAGGGGAGTTAGGGTCTCAAGCTGTTTTAAAATACCTCTAACAGCCTTCATGAGGATTTTATGCACTTAATGGCAAACAAACAAAACAACCCGCTCAAACATGTAATGAGTAATATGAAATTGAAACACACTTAGCCAGGGAGTAAGTGGGATTTTGATACCATGGTTGATATACTCTATTAAAAAAAAAATCTCCTTCTAAATCAAATTTTTTAACTCTCACCAAACATGTTTCAGTAGAAATATTTATTCAGACATGTTGAAACTCTTTATTTGGAGAAAGTAATTTTGCTTTGTGTAGTGCAACTAAAAGGCAAAGCCAAACTTTGCTTTGACTTACTGGAAAAATATCTTGAAATAAGTCAGGAGAATATTACTGAAATGAGACATTTGGATTTTTTTTTAATATTAAACATTGTCAAAACAGATACCTCGCACCCCAAAAGAATAAAGCTTGTTTTCTGGACAGCAATTTTTTGCTGAGATATTTGATGAGTGTTAACAGCAAACATTCAGTCCTAGCCTCGTATATTGTCGGGTTCTTGCCAACCTGGTTGCAATACCAGTTGTGATGCTGAACTATGGTGGTGTTCTCTAGCCTTGGGAACTGAACCCTGGCCAGGCTTTTAGGACTGAGGAGCTCATGTGTATTGGGAAGAGGCAGTGATGGGAGGCACAGAGCACGTCACTGGGTGACTTCTTCCTTTGCTTTAGTCTGAATAGTGTGCAGTATGGCTGATAGGACTTGGAATAAGTCACCTATACTGGGAGAGAGACAGATATCTAAAGATGTCAGAGAAGAATACATGATATTTAGGGAGGGAAATGAGAAAGATTCCCTCTACCACTGAACAAGCACAAGATAAATGCTTTCAGTCTCAGTGCAGTTACTGTTACGTGTGAGCCCTGCCAGTGTGTGCTTTCTGCACTTGTGCACAATATGTTGGTATCTGCACTGACTTAAGTAAATATCTGACTTGCAATATATGTATATGCAACAGACTAAGCACATGGTCATGGACTCTGTATGGAGCTCTCCAAACATGGAGGTGTTTGTGAGCTGAGCCTTTGGTTACCAAGGCCAGTCATAGCTGTCCTCTGGAGCAAGTGGAGAAGAAAGATGGTGCTGCACAGCTGGCAGGTGTCCAGACTGAAGAGGTGCCGTGAGAGCTCTTCAGCCTTCCTGTGGTGGTTTCTTCCCAGCTGTTCCTGCTGATACAGAGTGTGAGCAAATTGCACTTGCAGGAGAAAATTAAGCCCACTCGGAGTGCTTGTGTGTGCATAACACTTTTAAACAGAAAAGCTTGAGAACTGTTTTCTTTTGACTTTGTTCTGGGTAAGTTTAATGTGGTCCTCTCTAAAGGAAACAAAAAGTCTGGAAACCCAAATCTCCAGGAGACTCTGCTCTATTAGCTAATTTGAAAATCTTTAATGATCACACACATAGATCTGAGAGATCTCAGGCACGCAGCTGTAGTTTCACAGCACTGGCTGTATTTGCCATCTGTCTCTAAGCAAGCAGATTTTGGCTGAATGTTCTGCTTCGTATAGCTGTGTTACTTGTTTTGCTCCTTGTCACCTCTAGACTAGGCTTTCCAAGATTAATGGAACCTGAGAGAAATAACCCTTTGCCCTTCTGAAGAAAGCAATATAATGTCATGGCAGTTCTATTAAGTCAGATCAAGTTGATGGTGTTCTGATGTTTGCTGTTTCTTTTCTGGGCTGAAACTCCCTTTTGGTCTGAAAATGCAGAGATATACTTCTGTTCAGTAGCGTTAGAATTGCTCGTGTATCTGTTTTAACCCCAAACCTGTGTAAACTTCTCACCAGTGGAAAGGCAGAAAGAAAAGTTGTATTTGTATTCTGCTGGCTAATATGGCACACTCAGAATGCCATTAAACTGTGAGGGAGAGAAAAAATGGATGAATCACGGAATCTCTCCTCAGTCTCCTATTTGCCAGTGGGTTAAAGGAATGTGTATTGATTTGGGCAATGGAAGAAACCTCTGGTTTTCATTATAGCCCTTAAACATCTTGGGCTGACAGCCTCAAGAGTGCTATCATGTCCTACTGCATAAATGTGTTCTACCAGGTCAATTTTGAAACAGATTTTTGTGATGACTCCTTACAGTATTCAGTGAAATCAGGGATGACTGGGCAACAGGCTGCCAAACTCTCCCTTCTCCTGGGCTAAAGTGTGTGGATGGAGTTTGAAGCTGAGATTTTTATTTTTACTTTTTTTTAAATTGTGCTTACCTTTTTTCATTACTGTGACATCAGTAGGAAGGTGGCATTTCTCAATCTTGCTTTTTGTTGACATCAATGGGTTTCAGTCAGGCCCTAAATATTAATATGGGGATAATGCTGATAAACTGCTGGCTGGAAAAATGGTGCGGTAATTAAGGAGTACATTTATTTGATTTTTTTCAGATTTGGGGTTAATTATATAGGGGAAAGGGGTGTGTGGGGGGGATCTTGTGTTTATTGCCAGGTTTTCAAGCATCCGACACCTCTGTAAGGCAGTAATACTTAACTTCTGTCTCTCCTTTAAGAGTGGAGGTGATAATCTTTCTTCTGTAAGAGGTTCATTATTTTGAAGTCTAATTTGCCTGTAAGTCAGAACAAAAATTTAAAATGTTAGTAAAGCAAAAATTCAAGCAGTCTGACATTTGATCTAGATACAATTAAAACTTATTTTCAAACTGCTGACTTGATATGCTTTTATTCAGTGATTCTTCTATTTTTAAAGAAATAAGTACAAAAATAGAAATTAATATTTCTGGATGAAACAAGTCTACTTATTTTTTCAGAGGGAGACCACTTCTGTGAACAGAACTCTGCTATTCTCCAAAGACAAAGTTCATGGTGCAAATTCCTTTCATGCAGTACAGGTAAGACTTTTGTGTGCTGTGGCTTGGTTCCTACGCTTCTCTGTTTACACCTATTGCCACGCTGCTCTCCCCGCAGGAATTTTTCTGTAGTTTGCTTTTCACTTTTATCTCTCTGCTCGTGATTATTTCTTAATAAAATGCTCACATCAACAGAGCAATTAATTCTCAGTAATTTCCAGGTTGCTTTGGATTAGTGAGAAGTCTGGTGCAGCAGGAGTGTATCAATAGGTCAAAGTGGTCAGTGCTGAGCTCCTTGAATCTCTGCTGTATGTGCATCAGTGCTGGGTGATGGCTATGCTTTGGACTGAATATATCCCCATACCTGTGGTCCAGAACTTTTGAGGGCAGATGCCTAGCTTGTATGCCATGCTAAAGCATGCTATGGCAAGCCTGGATGTAAGGAGTGTGGACAGTTGGTGGATTTGCTTCAAAATTGCTCTGAACACAGTTGCCAAAATGGATGCAGCAGTTGGTTCTCACAAATGCTGTGTCTATGGTGTGTGGACTAAAGCCTAGTGATAGACACAATGTTCTGTATCTTCTGGAAACTAGACTACAGTTAACTAATAACCTCCTTGGTTTTACTGGCCAGTGTGTGTATCAAATACTTCCTATAAATGTTAAAGGAAATCCAACTTTGTTAGAGAGCTCTGTCAGTCAACTGGGCTATCAATGGCATCTATGGATGTGATGGGATGTCTTTGATTCAGCATCCTGGGCCATGTTTCCAGTTAGCTGGGAGACAATCAAGACAGCTCTTTTTCTGTGGGTTTTAAAATCCCATAATAGTAATTCCTAAAAGCCACGATTGCTGGGGTTTCATTGTGCAAACCCACAAGGTGTGTCTTCCCTGTACAAGGCACCTACACAACCAACTCTTGGGTCATTTGTGCCAGTGTTGAGTGATTCCACAGCAGAGCCTTACCTCTGCCGCGCTCTGTGCCTGCCTGTGTGTGGCTAGGACCATCCTATACTTGGGGTTTTTTCCTGTCAGCCAGGGGAGAACTTCTTTTTCACTTGAAAAAGATTTAAGAAACAGAGGATGAAAAGTAAGCAATTCTTTCCCTTCTCCCATACTGCCTGTTCTTGTGGTTGATCTTTAACCTATTTGAAAGCAATGCTTAGGTAATAAACTGAGCCTTTAGCTACATAAGCTGTTATGAGCTTGAAAAGCCTTCAGGACCACATTACAGACTTTGAGTAGTAAGAGGGTTCAAACTCAAGTGTGGTGACTGTCCACAGGTCAGCGTGAAATGAAGATGGATGTGGTCGCAGTCCTTGCCCCAAGGGAATTTCGGTTTGGAAGTAATGAAGGAGGAGAGTTGGGGTGACTTGCACAAAAGTAATGCAGCAAGTCATCAGCCCAGTTAGACTTAGATCCTGAATATTCTGGCTCTTAGCTCCACTGTCTTTGTGTTTGCCTACGTTGTTCTGCTTTCTCTAAAATCTGCAGAACTGGCCTTTTAAAGTGATTATTTAAGCTACCTCTTCTCCTGCTTCACTCAGTGTTGATCAGGTAGAACCATAGAATGGTTCTGGTTGGAAGGGACTTTTAAAGGTCATCTAGTCCAACTTCTCTGCAATGAACAGGGATGTCTTCAACTAGATCAGGTTACTCAGAGCCCCTGATGGTAGTGCTCATCTGCCATGCTTGCCTGTGATTTTTCACTGTGGTCCTTACTGACCTATCAGTTGCCAGCCATCTCCTTACTTGAACCTAGGGAGCAGGATGTGAGCACTTGCTTATAGAATGCTCTTTTCTCTGTTGGACTTATTCAAGAGCTGCAAATAAGAGTTCTACCCCTCTGCACCTGTGAAGGTGTGGGGACCTCTTGGTAACCGCCATACAAAATAGCATTGACCTATATAAACTCTCACACAGCTCCACAGTGTGGAGACCTTGTCTGCAGAGAGGAAGGAAAGAGGGTGGAGAAATATGGGCTCATTTTCCCACTCTGCAGTAGTCTTCCTGGGTGGCCTTGAACATATCACTCACATCTTTCCCTTCTTTCCTGCCCCTCCTTTCCTTCCTTGTGCTTCAGCCTCCCACCTGTGGAATGAGGATGGTAAAACTTCCTCTCACCCTTCCTCTGGCTTAATCATTCATGTGGTCAGCTCTTCACAGCCAATACTCTCTGTATGGTGCAACAGCACTGAAATCAATGACGTTGACCTTGGTTGTGAGCTGAAGGGCTGAAATAATGTGTGTAACATAAATGTTCAGAAGCTGGAACTTACTGTAGGTTTCTGGGATGGGATTTTCAAAGTTTCTGAAGACTATATCTGTATATTGGGGAGCCTTATCAGATTAGTCACTTATACCCTAGGAAAATAAAATATTAAGCCATATTGAGGTTCCAGAATCATTGATTTGACTTTAGAAGTGTTCCACGCACAACAGTTTGCCACGAATATGGTAGATGTGAATTAGGGGGGCTCTATCTTCACAGTTGTCACAGATTTATAGATGGACTTAGCCTTGCTGTAGATGCATGAGGTGGTGGTGGGTCTGTGTTCTTTTTCTCTTAAACCAGTGCTTCAGTTCAAAATGTAACTTGTTCACAGGGACAAAATACATGTACTGTGACCTGATTCATCAGTAGATTCCAGACTGCCAAATGCATTTGGTGGTCTTGGTTATGGTCCAACAGAGAGAGTCAGAGACCTGACAGTGTGCATGTATATTTTTGCACACAGATATTTTGGCATTTTAGCTAACTGTCTGTGTTCACTCAGTAGAAATGTGGACAGAGCTGCTGCAGGAGCGAGGGGGTGGTCCCAGCAGGTCAGAGTTCGGGTTAGTGGTAGGGCAGGGTGGGGAAGTTTGGATTGCAGCTGCCTACACAAAATTTGACCTCAGATTAACCAGACAGCTTCAGTTTCCACTGCTGCTGTCCCAAAGCTTCCATGAGCAAAAATAACCGAAGTACAATAAAAGAAAATAGATTTTTTGGAATCTGTACAAAATGGGGCAGAAAAACTTAAAATGAATTATCTCTCTCTTTGACTAGTACCTGCTGACAGCTGAAAGCAAATGTTAGATATTCTGAGGCTAGTAGAAAAAGAATGCGTGCACACATCAGTGCTAAACAGGTTAGACAAGATGATGTACCGATGTTAATCAACAGGTCTCTGTTGAAGTTGTGCCAGTTTACACCAGTTAAGGATATAATCCCTGAATGTAATAATTTACTGCATTATTCCCTTTAACATTTAATCTCCTCCTCTTTATCTTCTTACTCTGAAGATAAAGCTGTTTTTTATTAGATAATGAGTTCATAGGAATGGGGTGTTTTTATTAAATATTAAAATTTCCACTTTTACCTTAACTGAAAGTCTTGGCTTCATTTAGTCCTGATTGAAACTGACAGTGAAGAATATACACCGTTCTTGCCAAATCCTGATACGGTAGGGCAGCAAAGTGGTTTGCAAGTGGTGGTGAGTCTCCCTTCTCGGAGCAGAGCTTACTGAGTTTCTGTAATCAAGGACAGACTTTCAGAAAGGTTCAAATACGGCTTGTTTTTCAGAAACTGCTGAGTATTGAGTGCTAATCTTCCTTTGAAAGACTTACGTTCCATTTCATGCCAGAAGCTTCTGGGTGCCAGGCACACTTTAAAAAACCTGTCTTTGAGTGTGATTTGAAATATGTTTCTACATAAGTAGAGTCTATGCATTTGTAGGCAGTCTTACTTTTTTTAAACGGTATCATTAAGTAGAGGATGGCAATGGTGTAATTAGCCTTGACGAAAAGGGGAATTATACTAAAACCTCACTTGTTTCTTGCAATGAACTTAGCTGAACTCTTGGGATAATGTGAAGATGATCTGAGGAGAAAGAAGCTCTGTTTGATGCTTTCATATATCTATGCACCCTCTGTTTTGTTAAAAATGGTTGAAGAATTTAACTTTCTGGCCTTATAATAAGGGAGATGTATCATGCAATTCAAATACCATGAGATTTAAGCCCAGCAGACTTAAATATTTTGGGTAAGGATTTATGAAGCTTCCAATATTCCCTCAGTAAAATTGGATGTTGTTCCCACTGCCTGTTTTAGCCCTGCTGATTTTGTCGATACTATATTCAAATAATATGTTGGAAAAATACACTGTTGACCTGGTCCCACAATGCATCTGACCTGAGCTCTCCTCTTAGCCTTGCTCTATCTAAGAGTGCTCCAGGTGTCATTCAGAGTTCTGTACCTTCCAACAAATACTACGTTGAAATAAATTTGCTTTTTTGTTTGTACATAAGGATATTGTTATTTGACACAAAGTAGTAAACCAGGTAATTCCTTAGGGTGTCATAAATAACTGTCACTCACATGGTGCCACGGACTGAAGAATCTTCAACTTTATGTAAACAGATTTATTCACTACAGAAAGGTATCTGCAGGCTGCAGAAGCAATGAATAATGTGTTTGATAAAGGTTGTCAGTAGCCAGAACATGAAATATCATTGAATTCTGAGCTTAAGTTATCTAAAGATAGAGAAAGCAGAAGCTGGTGTTATACCAGAAATTTGAAGGTAAAACTTCCCTTGACTTCAGTACAGAGTTAATAAAAAAAAATTAGTGTTGTCTTTCAAATCGATCCCCCCTTTGGTTAATAGTTGGTATGTAACAAGCACAGAAGGAGAAAAAGTCAGTTAGAAAAGCTTAAAGGTAAAACTCTGAATTTGGTTTCTAGGAACAAGTTTTTGCATTGCTATGTCTGCAGGCTTCTCCAAAAGTTCAAAGTTATCTTCTGTAGTCATCAAGGAGAGTAACAGCGGAATAAGCGCACTGGTGAAAGATACCCGAGGTGAGAGCTTGCCATTACCGCAAAGGAAGGATTAGGTTAACTTTGAGGTACCATCTTCCTGGGTAGGTCTGGGTAAGATTTCAGTGATCTGCCTGGGACTAGAGGGGCTGCCTACTGTTGCATCCTTTACTCTTCTCCTTCCACAATGCCAGGAATGATCAATACATGAATATGTTATTAAAATACAGAGCTGCACCTCTTCTGGTGCTCAGTCCCGTAGTCATCCAAATTAGGATGACTCATTGGTGCTGGATTGTCAGTGAGGTGGATTTTGAAGCAGGCTTTGAATGGATGTCCCTGACTCTTACTAAATTGCTGAAATACAGGTCTAGAAACAGGTTTTCGAAACAAGTTTGCACCCAGTCGTGACTCACTTGAAGCCCATGCTAAAGCTCCCTTATACTCACTTCAGCTGATGCTGAATACTTCTGGATATTCAATCTTTTCTAATTGTGTTTCCATCTTTAATTTTTGTCACTTATGTTTGCATTGAATGGTATAACTACAACATGGGGTTAATCCTCCTATGTCTTAATTATTTGTAACTGAAAGAATTGATTGCTGCTGCCCTCTGCTCCCTTCTCTTCTTAATCTGTCTCCATTTGTGATTATCTGCAACCACTGTTTTAGGGGATGAAAGGCTGAAGATGATGCTAATTTATTTTTCCACAGATGGCAGAAAATTTATAAGAGGTCTTCTGTCTGTTATATTCCCACTTTCTAGATAGCTATGTCAGTGTGCAAAGATGCCTTTCAGACTCCAGATGCTGAGCAATGAAGGGAAAAAAACAGTTTATGTTGTGGTTGACATGTAGAAAAGTATTAGTTTTTAGAGTATGGAAGTTAAGCAGCTGCTTAATATAGAAAATCACCATGGTTTTGAAAACTGTGGTGTTGAACTGTTAAGTTTGTTTGTATAGACTGAGGCAAAGCTAGAAAAATCCTGGGTGGGAAATCCATGATCTGAATAAATTACTCATCCCTCCATCTGAATGTGATGACATAACCTTACAGAATATCTTAAAACAAAGCAAATAATTTTGCTGCTTTCTCCCTCGTTGCTCTTTAACTTAGTAACATCTTCCTTCCCATGACTTGTTCCATTATCTTCAGTGTGGCGAGTTTAGCATGAATTTACTCCCTTTGACATGAGTGAAATGACTAAATCTGCTCCAATAAATTGTTTCAGTGTGTTAGAAGAAAGCTGCTCCTCCTCCTATCTTCTTCCACACCCTCCCCCTTCTCACCCATATGTTTTTGATGCAGCTGCTGTAATGGCCTGGGCTCTGCAAAGCATCCTAAAGCACACCTGGGGCAAGGTGTTTGGACTTACCTCGGATGTACGTTCATATCTCAGACTTCTTGCTGCGTTCAGTTTAATGGCACAGGTTTTTTTCCTTCCTGTCACAGAGTAGAAATGAGGTCTGAACATGCAGCTTTCTGGGTGAAGGCCCAGGGCCACAAACTATCCAAGCTAATTCTGAAACGTAGTGTTGTGGAAGTTACCACATGTAAAATATCCATGGGGTGAGGCGCTAGCTGTCCGTGTAGACCTATGCATGACCTTTTCCTCTGGAAAGTGCTCTGCAGCACGAAGTATCTGACAGGATACACCAAGATTTAAATTACTTCTAAAAATCTGTTTACTGGCTTACACTGGTATGTATGTGTACAGGAAGTAAAGATTTTGATAGTCATGAAGGAAACTATAAAACTCCTCCTGTTTAGTTATTCTGGCTTCGGATATATCATTTTTTTTTTGCTTCTAATGCAAAGTGCACTTAAATCTTTGAACCTGAACTTTTCAGTGGGACTGCTGTTTCGGACATAACTCTTCTGTAAAGGAAGAATTAGTAGTTATTAATAGGCTTTCACTATTGTCTTTCTGTCTTTGTTTAATGTGCTTGAATGTTGAATCATGCTAAATTATGTACATGTTAAGTGATAAATTATGTAATGCCCCAGTGTGGTGGGAATTAATAGTGGAACTGTCTTAATTTGCTCTTTTGTCTTTTTGCCATAAAACTCATTAAATATCTCTGTTATGTAGATGGCTTTGTCGAACAGTATTCATAAGAAAGAAGGAAGGGGTGGAGGAGGGAAGCCCAAACCCCAAGCCAAACAGAGCCTTGCTCCCTTTGGACAGATGGTGAGGGCTGAGCCTTCATGAATTTGTTATTGACCTAATTGAAATCACATTTGTGTATTGTTCTCAAGCTCTGCTAGGGATGGGGCTGGCAGGGGTGGGGAGAAGAGTGGCACCACAAAAATGTGGTGCTGTGAAAATCCTCTAGAAGGTTAAGAGGGATTCCAGCACCTCCTGGGCTCTTGCCGCTGCCTGCACGGGCTTGCTGCTGACCCAGGGTCAGACATGGGCAGACACCTCACAGCTGCATCCCTTCGTTTCCCTTTTCTCAGTGGAAATTACTACAGGGAATGGATCGCCTCAAATAGTGGAGTTGAAGCCTGGGAAAACACGTGCTGCTTCTGAGCAGTTAGTTTACAATATGGTAAATTAGAGGCAGGACTTCTAGTCACAATACCCGTTAAATTAAATCAGGACTGTAAGTTTGTGCAGCATATCAGTATAAGGGCTGTCCTTTTTCACTAGTTGATGAGTTATGAAGAGATGTTAATGGTGGGTGGGATAAAGAATGGCTTTGATTCCTAGGGCACACTGTGGAGGTGGTGCTCTAGGATGTTCTCTTGATTTCCATATCGTACCCAGATGTGCAATGTGGTTTAATCCTACATGCTGGCAAAATTCCCAACAGCATAAAAGGAGCAAGTGCAAGCGTCTATGCCTGTCTGCTTGATGTTGAAGGAACAGTTTTATGCACAAAATAGAGGATTATTTTTTCCCCCTCTTAGTTAATGATATTTACCTGTGATTCCTGAGAGTTTTGACCTTAACCTTACGAGTGCCCTCTCACAAATATTGGTGTTGAACATGTTATTTCGCCACGATTCTGGTGTTCTTTTGAAGCCAGAGATGAGATTCTGGTCATCATTGCAGGCCTGTGCATCCAGGGAGTTCAGTGTTTCAGGTTTACTTCCTTTCTTCTCCAGAATGTCAGGAAAAGTTATTCTGTAAGTCTGAAGTTTAGAGCTAGAGAAAGAACGTTCTTTTGATCATTAATCATTGGGAATGGGGCTATCTTATCTTTCTGCCAAAAAAAGTGAGCTTAGGTTTAAAAACCAGTAGAGGTATTGGTGTGTCTAATTTCAAAATTGTGTTGCTCAGTCCTCTAGAGTGCAAGTGGTATGTGCATGTAGAGATCAGGGGAAAAAATGCCCTTTCATCCCAGGGACGAAGATCAGTGTGACTGGCTCTTTTTCATACAAAGCTGATGTGTTTTACATAGAATCTTCCAGCATTCTTGCATTTTCAAAATCAGTAAATGACAGGAACTTACGTTAATTAGGTATACATTATACGATGCTAACAGATCCTCTGCCCTTTTCTACTAAAACGAGGCTATTTTTTTTTAGTATATATGTGTATATATTGTACTTACAGTTGTGGAGTCCTTGGTGATGACTGGCACTGTTGCTGTAATAAACATAATAATAGCACTAATAGTGCAGACTGAGATAGTAAAGTGTTTTTCAGAATTAAGAGAAATTCAAGTACTCCTACTTAGAAGTCGCTTGTTCCTTTCCTGATTTTTTTTCTTTCTCCTTTTTGTTTTTGCGTTTATTCCCATCACTCTTTATCCTTTTCTACTTCCAACATGGAGACAGAAAGAAAGAATAAAACCAAAAGGGCCTTTCAAATATTGAAACTTGAATTTTCTGCTTTTGTGAAAAGTTTTTTTTAAAGTTAGATATAAAGTTTTTCCATGCCCTTGCTGGCATGAAAAGCTGTATGTATATACATATTCATAAACCTATGATAGCAATGTGGAAATTCACTCTGCATTAGAACAATGTAATTATTTCATCTTGCTTTGTTTAAACAAACCAGGAATACCAAAGAAGAAATGGGTATCTGATTTCCAAATCTAATTAAAAGGTAATTCTGGAGACAGAAATATTATCTGTTGTCTTTCCAATCCATCATCTATGCAGATGAATATGCAGGTTGGAAACAAAACTGTATAATTTTTATATAGAAACCCATTCAACATATAGATGGGAATGATGACTAGGGATGGAGAACAAAGTTGGAGATGAACAATTAATGGAAGTGTATCTTTCAGGAGTACATCGCATCGCTTGCAGAGTAATGTACGTATAACCTTCTCTCTGTCCCTTGCAGGACAGACCTCTTGATGGCTTTTTGACACTTTTATTGTAGTCTTCATACACATAATCTGAGCCCATCTGATGGGATGATGCATTAGTCTCGAGGAAGAACTATGCCGCTTATTTCTTAACCAAATGTGCCAGAAGATGCCACAGTTTCTTAGGCTGTGCTTTTGTTAAAAAATGGCAAGAAAAAACTCGTTGTATAAGCCCATGGTGTGGAAAGCTCACTACTTCTGAGCCAGACAAGTTGAATTAATTTATTTTCCAACTATGTTCTTGCAGTGTGCTTTGCGTATACTTTTGTTTGCTTTGTGTCTTATAGTTGTTGGGGTTCCAGCTAATTCCATGCAGTGCCTATGGAGCCTTTGAATATTCTATGCCTTTCCACAAAGGTTGAAGTGTTGTGTTTTTTTTAAGGTCTTTGCTGTAGACAAGTCCCTACTCCTCTCAGGAGTCTGCTAACTTCCCTTCATGCTCTTTGCTTGCTGTTTAACAATGTTAGCTGGACCCATCCTGTCCTCTAGAAACTTCAGGCTTGGTTTATTCAGTCACTCTCAGGAGAGCAGCTGTCTTTACTTTGCCCTAGAGGATCCCATCTGACCCATCCACGAAGGAGCAAGATGTAAGCACATTTTGATTCCCTGGTTTCTTTTTTTTTTTAACAACACATGCAACATGTAGTGTGGATACAACAACCTGGAGACAAATTAAGCATTTTTTCCATCTGCTCCATAATCTGAAAACCTTTCAGGCAGCAGATGAGGCTTTGCATTTGGATAGTGAATTGCCCTGCTGCATATGAACGAGTCAATAGGTGCAAGGATGTGAGAATAAGGGGCTGGGGGAGTCATGGGCTTCTAGGACTACTTTGTCCAGGGAGCATTGCAGGAGGGCTCCTGTGCTGGGAAAGCTGCTGAATTTGCTTGCTGCGGGAGCTGAGGTGATAGCTATGGAAAGGTGGCTGATATTATAAAACATGGCACACTCAGCAAGAGGTTTAAAGTGGGAGGTTAAATGAGTGTCTGCAAAACTGGCCTTAGGCTCTAGCTAGAAATGAGGGAACTGACTGCTATCCTGAATTTCCTGACAGCTCATCGAAAGCCAGAAATATGAGGTGGAGATATCTAGGTAGATTGGTGGCTAAGCTGACACATGCACTTATTTTGAAGTTGTTATGAAAAATATGAAGCTTAACTTACTATGCCGGTTGTCAAAGTCACAGGCCTAGGAGGGGCACAAGGATTAACTGCATGGTGTGTGTATGTGCTCCTGGAGTGGCACATTCCACAGAGGACGGTGGTGTCATTGAGCACAGTGCGCGCTGCTGCGGGGTGTTTCTGAAGGTGGCCTGCCGCTCTTTTAGCACTCAGCTGAAGTCTTGCATGCTGTCTGTTCTCTCTGTCAAATGGAAAACTGTGCTCTAGGCTCTGTAGGTGAGACAGTTCACATGGCCCTCAGAGAATTTGGTTATGGGTGGAAAATGTCAGTTCAGAAGTTCTCATGGGGGAACAATTTATTTACAGGTGCTGTCACCCAGATTATTAGTTCTTGGGTTGTCAGTATTCTCTATATATACATACACACATATAGAAAGAATAACTAGAAATATTAGTAATAACTACAGTGATATTTTATCTGGGAACCTACTGTTAAGAATTATGGATTGCAATGACTCAAATGTTGGCAGGACTGCCTAATGCATAGAAGACTGCCTTAGCATTGGAATATTTTAGTTCAAATTCCAGCTTTGGTGCGTGTTTCTTTTTGACTTGAGTAGGTCAATAGATGTCTATTCCTCCATTTCTTCTCTCTGCTCTACACAGTGGAGGTTGCTTTGTCCTGTTTACCTTTTTGAATGGTAATCCATATTGAGGCTGGTTTCTCTTCAAAGGAAACCCAACTGGTATGGGGATGTAGGTGTGTATTCTTAGTGACACTCGCTCTTATTACACAAAATACATCGGTCATATCATAGTGCCTTTGTACAGAGTCCCTACTTGTGCAAAACTGGCAGAGCTGTTACCTACTGGATGAGAACTCTATGTAGATATGAATGGAGAGAAACCTTCCTTGCTGCTTGCAACAGCTTTTTCATTGAACATGTCTTAAAAATAATGACGGTGCAGATTTCTTAAAGACTAAACATGACTCACACAGCTTGTGAGACTGTAACAGCTCCATCCAGTGGCTTCTGCTATAATATGAATGCAAGGCTTGGCTCACAGGGGTTCAAGACATTCAGGGTTGAAAAATGCTCCTGTAAGACATGTGATTTGACAGTTATCACCTTGCAGAAGAAAGCATAATGAATTTAAAAATGAAAAGTGGTGTTTGTCTTGCAGTTAGTTGTGAGGAATTATTCTACTCTTACATTCCTCATACCAAATGGCTTCCACCTGTTGGTGTGCAATGAGACACTAACCTTCTTCAATGGCTGGAACTAAAATTGTGCTTGTTATGAAGACGAATAGGGTACCTGTATCTGTGCAATGGGGTTTTTTTGAAAGAGCAAAATGGCCTAGGTGAACTCACTTGTGCAGGAAAGAGCCACTCTACAGTTCAGGAGAGAAAGTTGGAATTGTTCCAAAAGCTTTTCATGTCACATTTTTGTTGAAAAATGCCAATTGCATTATACGAAGTCTTTGATTTTGAAAGTGTGAGTTTTCATTTCAAAGTTTATTTTTTTCCCTTTACTTTTAAACAAATTACTTGAATCAGATTGATTTATTTCTTTTTAAATCTTGCCTCTCTTATGGGAGTGATGCAAATAGATTTTCAGGTTGCAAAATCTTAAGATTTCAATTTCTTTTTCCTTTCAGGATGGGGGAAAAAGCTTTCAAAATCTCAAAAATTCTCATGAGTTGGAAAAAAAAGTTTCCCACACAGCTCTAGTCAATGGGAGTGTTACCATAAACTTCACTGTGCTTTGGATCAGGCCCTGAAGAGCGTATTGGAGATTTTGTCAGCCTCATTGATTGCACAAACCAGCCTTGTTATGAGGAAACATTCCTGGGCCAGACAGCATTCTGACATTTGTCTGTAGTTTTCACATTTAGGAGAGATTATTGTCTCCAGAGGGTCATTCTTAATGATTTAAATCTGAGGTAGATCGTTTTTTCTGGCAGCATGTGTGTAATCTAATCCATATATTGTTGAAAATAATTGGAATGAGCATTGAGTTGCTATATGGATGTGGTCAGTCAATATTGACGGCATCAAAACTTGCTGAGTAGGTGGTATAAATTATAAGAGGACCTGGAAAACCAAAGCAAAAAAAAAAAAGATATTCAAAACAGGGAAATGTGGAAATAGAAATGCTTTCCACTGGGATTGCTTTAGAAGCAAAGAGTCTGAGCTTTAGAAAATTTGCTCTTGTTAATTACATGTTGGATAACATCACATAGACCCATATGACCAAGTATATGTAAAATTTTTGTTTGTTCCCTTTGCAAAGGGCTCGACGGTGACTTTAGGCACATCCTCTGAGCGAGGGATGGTGTGTTAACCGTACCACCCAAGGAGCAGCCCCGGGAGGCAGCGTGAGTCACAGACATGTTGCTGAGACAAAAATCCCTCCCTGCTTTCCCTTGGCTCTGTAAAATAGAAAGATACTGCTGGTTGTTGTTTTTACCACGGTAGAGTGCTGGCTGTGGCACAGCTATACGGATTAATAGTTGGGAGTGGGGGGAGGATGCTTGGAGTTCTGGCTCTTCATCTTCAGGGAGAGGATGTGTGGGCAACTCCAGTTCATATTGTAGCCTAATAGCAGCGTAACTTGTGGAAGGGAGTTATTTCTTGAGCCTAGCTTGGTAAAGTATTTCAACACACTTTTCTTTTAAATGTTGACTGGATTTAAATATGTGCTTAAAAATAAGTGCTCTAATGCTCACCAGAGAAGAATGTTGCTACAAGATTATATTCCCTTGCATATGTGTATGCTCCAACTTACAGTTCAGCACATTACTTCTAGCTTCTCTGAATTACTATCCTGTCCTGTGGAAAAAGAGCTTTTTGCTGACTTCAGTTTTGGACACCTTGCTACTTGCTAATTAGAAAAATATTTTGAACGTTGCTTATTAGGGCTTGGCACTATCTATTAGCTTTACTTCTGTATAATAATGATATGCTCGGTGTAGAAACAAAAAAGGCCCGGGTGTGTGAAATATTCTAGGTAGTACCCTACATAAAAAGTAGAAATCAACAGTGGTGTTTTCCCCAGAGGTGCAAGGTCCAGTTTGATATACATCTTACATGTTGAACTAATTAAGAAGGTATTTTAATAGGAGGAGAGCCAAATTTTAGCCAACAGGTTGAATTTTATTTCAGCCCCAAGAGTTAATCTTGCAAAAGAAATTAGGCCTCCCATTTCCCATCCCTTGGCACTTACATTTCTTTTCTTTCTATGGTTGCATTAATTGTCAACTGAGAGAGACATTTAATCCAGAGGATAATTTCTTCAATGTGAGTAGTTTTGGATACTGCTCTTTAAACACTCATCTTACTGCAGGCTTAGCATTATTAGATCAACACTAGAGTCAACATTTTAATCTGTTAAAAATGTAATCATTTTTATTGATTCTTATTTTTAATCAGCATGAGCATGCTGAAAGAGGCTTTATCCTGCAGCTTGTGGTGTTTTGGTTTGGTTGTTTATTTAACCTTCTGCCTATAGATTCTGGTTATTTCTCATTTGAATTCAGAAACATTTGGGTAGAGAAGTGACAGATACAATCTGAGAGCAGACAGTTTGGAGTGCACGCTCAATCTGGCGTTTATGTATGCGCAGAACTTGTGTTCATACTAGCAGAAATTCTTTGCTATGTTACTGTGCATAGCTACATGAGCTATGTAAAGATTTAGTCTTCCAGAATTTTTAAAACTATTTTACTTTCCTGGAGGTCAAACTCATAGCTTTGTGCTTGACCCCACTGCAGAGCAGTGCATGATGTTGCTGCTGCTTAACCAGACCCTGGAGGAAATCCTGTTTTAGAGAACTGCGTTTTTTCCACTGTGGTCCATTTGCTTCTGGATAAAGTTTGTCTCTCTCTGTACCCTGGTCCCATAAGCAGCAGGCTGTTTTCCTCCCTGTGCTAGCACAACAGGGCATGGGTAGTAGAGGCCTGCCAGCTTGCTCTTCCAGTAGGGACCCCCCACCCAGTGAAAGCTGTCTATCTCCTTTATTGCTGGCTAATGCAGGTAGACTGTATCGGGTACTAGACAGGAGGGAGGAGGCATCTGTTAGTTACTTGAAAGTAATCTGTTATATACTTTCTTCCTGAAATTTCAACAGTTTTCTGTCAAGTTTTTTCATAGCATGCCAAATGGGCATAAGTCATCTGTGATCAATGTGTGTTACAAAGTCTTAAAACTAAATAAGACACTCATGAGATTGAACGCTATGTATGTACCTAATTATACCTGCCTACGTTGTACTTCGGAGGGATTGTATCCAAATGAAGCTTACCAAACATCGACTGGAAAAGTATTATTTCCCACTCAGCCTATGGAGTAGCTTACAGTGTGGAACTGATAACATATAGGCTAGGTTTAGCACAATAAAAAGGTGTGCTTCCATTGGAGAGTGTAGGAAGCTCTGGAACTTGTGATGTCCTTACTGGAGAAAGGAATTATTTCAAGCAAACAAATGTAGCTATTTCCCTGCCTAACATAAATGAAGACTGAGCTAATGCATTCCACCTGCGGGAGTCATAAGGGGAACTCCAGAGATGAGCTTCAAGCTGCACCTGAAAGACTTCTAGTAATGCATATATTGAATTAATAAACAGCAAAGTTATGTGCAAGACTGGGTTATTGATTTTTTTTTTAATTTATCTTTAGGGTGATTTGCTCAGAAAAGAAAAGCTGCACTCATAGCTAACAGAACACTTTGAATTTTCTGATATCACATTGGAGCTAAATGTCACCAACCTTTGGGTTTTTTAACTTTCAGAACGGGTCAAAATAATTCTTGCACTTTATTTAATGGAATATTTATTTTTTAAAAAAGCAATCAAGGATTTTTTTTGTAACAAATTTTGCCTCCTCCTCCATGTTCCACCCCACCTTCCATGATATCTCGATAGCTTGAATATGCGCCTCCTTGTACATAGGACCTTTCAGCAATATGTGGCATAATGGATGTTAGGAATTGAACAGTAAGTCTTATACTTGCACATTTTGTATGTGAGATGTCCTCCCCTCTGCCTCGTAGAGTCTTGCTTCTGGGGGTGAAACTCTACTGTAGTCTCAACATCAGTGTTGGCTGATATTAGAGCTGCAGACCTTAGGCTGTAACAAAAATGACAGAGCTGCCGTAAGGAAGGAAGAGGAATGGAGAGAATTAAGCTTGTGTTGACTGCATTGTGGGTATCTCTTAGCATGAGGTAGCAGTGGAAAACAATGTTTATTCATTAAGATATAATTGCTTGGAGCTAGATGCGTTTCTGCCTTCCATGCTGGTTTTCTTTGAATGCCTTCTGTTTAGATTTTTCTTTCTCATTGCTGTAATTTGCTATGCACTGATGGGGATGAATGTCATCAAAGGTCTGAAGCTTTTGATGTTTCTAATATAAGATGCAAATGTTTAACAGATGAAAATTATTTGCTAATAAGTATCAAAAGCAGAAACTCAAATAAAAAATCCTTGTGTAATAGTCGCTAAAAATTCAAGTGACTTATTTAAACAGTGGGCAGGCCATTCTTTGATGTACATAAATATATTCAGACAGAGGCATCCTCGTATTGTTAGAACATAACTGCTATTTTAATTTTCTTTTAAACCTCACTTGAAACATTCTGGGGAAATGTAGAACCGGTGAGTCGTCTTAGATATATTGGAACTGAGGGATAGAGGCAGGATGGAACCTTTCAACTCCTGATGATTCCCATCCCTTTGTCTGTTTAGTTTGGGAGACTGTTCCTGACTTGCAAATCTGGCAGAAACTGTGTTTGTTCTGTACAGGCTCCTACAAATTGCCTGTCTTCAATATTGAGCTTAACAGGTCCTCATGCATGTCTGAAGTTTCTGCAGGCTGCTGTAATAAATACTGGGCAGCTTAAAACTGTCTACAGTCAGGATTTCAAATTGTCTTTACTATATCACTAAAGACCCATCTTGCTGCTAATCATTGCAGCCGATAGAGCAAGCCAGAAGAGTTGCTTTACCATCTTTTATCATGACAGCCTGAATCTTTGTAGTATTACAGCTGAAATCTGGGAAAGCATGTTGGGCTGGACATGTTGCATCTTGACTGTTTTTTGGCTGATCAGTGTTGACGGGTCAAGGTGCTTTGGCCTTTGGATTTATTCACTTGCAGTTTGGAATGGTTGAAGAATTAAAACCCTTAAGTGCATTTCTTGTCAAAGACCTCTTAAATCAAACACAGCTTAAACGAGTTACTGAAAAGAAACAGTTTCCACTTCTTCCTTAATCTGTCTCCCATGCTCAGTAATTGATGTCTAGTTTCATGAGTCATATTTAACTAGCCTCAGGTTAAATCTCTTACAACCTAATCCTGTACATCCTTCCGTAGTCAATGTCTGTGCTGGGAGTTGATGGAGGTTTTGCATGAGTAAAGACTGCCAGATGGGTTTCTGCAGGAACTTGTATTGTTTTTATCTAGAAGGGGAAGAAACTTCAGGAAAAATGAGCATCTGAAGTCTTTGCCTCTTGGGCGAATGGAGGGGTGCCCTGGGTTGATCCGGGGATTTCCAAGGAACGAGAGGTTCTGTTGTATGGACATGCAAGATATGGAAGTTTTCAGGATCTGATGTTATGACACAGAGGAAGCCAGCCAAAAGCAAATTTGAACCTAACATCCCAAGGAGAGATTTCAACAAGGCTTGAGTTAGAGGCAAGACAGTCAGAACTCGCTGATCACCACAAGTGAATGTGGACTTCCTTACGTAGGAAGATGGAGGTGGGAATGTGTGAGTTATGCTGTTTTGATTTGTGTCACTACTCTGGAGAGGCTCTCCTGAGCTGCGAAATTTATGCTCAGAATCCATTTTTCAAAAGACTTAACAGCCATTCTGTTCCCTGACTACTTTTTCTAGTATTGTGTTATGGAAAAGAAAGAGAAAAACAGGAGAAGAAAGGCATCTAGTGATGAGAATTCACGGTTTTGTTTGATGCATAGGAAAA
This sequence comes from Psophia crepitans, assembly GCA_013399095.1. Lineage (NCBI taxonomy): Eukaryota > Metazoa > Chordata > Aves > Gruiformes > Psophiidae > Psophia > Psophia crepitans. The sequence continues at coordinate 2,570,120 of VWZZ01000616.1, forward strand.
TGCAACTATAGCGCTAGTTTTCATTACAAACCAAGTTTTCAACAATAAGAAGTCATCATATAATGGCTGTTTTCATTATTGTTGCTGCTGAAGAAACAAAATATATTGGAAGACAAAGGAACATCAACATTTTCCTGAATACTGTCAACCACTCAAATTAACAAAGAGGAAGAAAGTTGTACCCTTTTGTCTTTACTTGGTTTGTTGTCTCAGTGCTGTACGCATTAGAGAGCCTGTAAGTGTCTTGCCCCTTTTGTTTGTTTGCTTTTTCTGTTGTCCCTGTGATTGCTTGCTTTCATAATCAGACCAATTAACATGTTGACAGAAGAGAACCACTTGTGGATTTTTTTTCTTCCCTCTGAGTCTGGAGTAAAGTTTAGCAGATAGACTTGCCTCTGAAAGAGGGGAAATTGCAGATGGGAATTTCACTAGACACATGTCATTAGTTACTCCCACAAGTCTTACAGGTGTGACATTAATCAGGTTGTGGGCCATGTTCTTGGAGTCTCGGAGGGATCTGACACCATCTGTGTGGCTCCTGTGTTCGGGGTCACTAACTGGGTATGCAGAAAAAGATCACTTCCTGAGGTATCTGTGCCTTTGAACAGGCCTCTTCCACCCCATGACGGATACCTCAAACGGCCAACACCTGAAGGGCATAATTTTTCCAGTATTGACACTGATGGATGTGCCCAAAGCTAAGCTAGTACTTCCTCCTGGCCTGAATCTCTGGCCCATCCATGTACAGGCACTGCATTTGGCATGGTGAGCCAGTGTTGCTATATCCAAGGAAACCAAGAAGGATACAAAAGATTGTACCTAGAAATTTGTCAGTTTTCCTACTGACTTAGAGAATTGTTAAAGCTCGTTATAAAGGGGGCAGCAAATAAAAGTTTGGGACTTGGTCCTGAAGTATGGCATACCTTAGCAAGACATGGAAAAGAAATCCCTTTAAAAAAGTATTGCAGTTCTTGGTTGTACTTCTCCATGTTACATCACCTATGGAACTGGAGCCAGGGACAGACAAAAGGGTTTCATACCCCCTCCTTGTCCCACTCCTGTCTTCCATGTGGAATATCAGTTGTAGGGCAGATAAGTAATAAACTTGCATTCTTTCTGCGTAGTCATTCTTTTCACTCAAATCTGGCTGTGTAGTTGGTGGTTTTAAATCGAGCACCTGCATGTCAGACGTATTACTTTGTATGCAAGGTAGCACAGAGGGTCTGTCTTTCAGACCATGAGTCCCCTCAGTTTCTACCACAGCCAGATGCTTTAGGGAGATGGGCTCATCCAGCCCCAGACTGTACTGTGGAGACAAAAAAACATTCTAGAGGGTAGTTCTCTATATTTTAATTCAAGAAAATAACTTGCTGAATTTCTTCCCTTGGGAAAATATCCCCTGATATAGATTTAGTTCCAGTTAAGCCTTGCAGTTTCAGTATCTGAGAGACCTAGTTTCCTTTAGGCTTTATGAGTCTAACAACTTGGGAAATGTTTTTCCCCCTCCCTTCCCCCCCCCAAGAGATCATGCTTGCTAGACGGGCTTTCCCAAATTCTCACAGCTCTAATCTGGATACCATTTAGTGTGACAGCCTTCTTCCCGGGTTCCCACAGCTGGTTAGTGTTTTGAATTCCAGCCTCATGAACTCATATCAGGCTGCATGGGCTAATGCTCCGAGCACAACCTAGAGCAGATATCTCTGATGACAGAGTAATGGGGAAAACTGTGGTACTTTCTCTGTGTTTATAAATGCACAGTCATTTGTGCTGTTCTTCAATTTCTGCAGAGAGTAACTGGCTGTAATGCCTCATAGAGGCAGTTAAAAATTAATGGGGGTGAAAATAAAATCATTAAAGTATGTTTGATTGAAGGCCAGCAAAACAACCTGCTACAATGGGAAAAGTCTATCAGCTCTCAAGGGTCACAAATACAGCTAAAAATATCACTTAATTACTGTTATCTCCAGCTGAAGTCTTACAAAAGAAAAGTCCAGGAAAAATGCCCTGTTGTCTCACAACACTCAGGCTTTACCTTGAAAAAAGTGTTTCAAATAACAAGCGGCAGTAGTTGTCAAACAGCGCGAAGGGTGTAGCGCCCCCAGTTCAGGCCTGATGTGGATAATGCCATTGAATTTGGTGCCTTGGACTTGTTTAGGGCTGGTTTTGGAAGCAGCCTCTAGTTCAGTGGTGTGCTGCTTCCCCTTTCCCCCTGCTGATTTGTGGGGGCCTCCAGCATAGAGCTGGATTCGGGCAGACACTTGGAACCCCCAACTCTACTCATGCATTTGAGAATCCCATGCTCAGCACTGCTGTTAGACCTGTAAGTGTCTAAAAACCCGGCACTTGAAGCACTCCCAAAGTAGTGCTCTCTTTGGGAACAGTACTTCTGAGATCTGAGTAGAGGTGTGAAAAGTTGTTGTACAGAGCTGGGTTATTCCTGATACCAACCACAGCAGCTCTGCTGGTTCTAGGGAGGGCCTGGCAGTCTGTACTAGTGCAGTGTCTAACCCACCTCCTGACTTTGAGCCTTCAGTTGTGCTTTCCTTAAATTAAGCCAGGAAAAAACCTCATTTAGAATTAAAAGCAACTATACATCAAAATAGAAATGACTGGTGGCACGTGCTGAGGGCATGGAGAAGCAGTGGGTGGAAGACAAGCATTTTGTCTGCAATTGTGCTCTTCAGAATACTATTAGGGAGCTGTTTTACTTAAAATTTATGAGTGAAGCTACACTCAGGGCACGTGAGAAACGGGATTTCGCTCTGAAGCGTTTTCAAAACACTTGAATGTTTGTTTTTCCTTTCTTGTTGACACAACTGCATCCCATGACTTGCCCATCCTAGTCTCTGAGTAGCAGTCAGGAATTTGAGTACTGTTTGGATGGGAGCTAGCTTTCTTTCATGGAGAGGATGTGAAGAAGATAATTTACTAGGAATCTGTAGGTGAATCTCTCTATTTAACATACAAGCCTGCTCTGAGAGGATGTCGGATACCTAGGATGTTGTTCAGTTTGTGGTGAGCTCCTGGACTAGATCTTTGCCTGGTAGAAAGTCTGCAGAGATGATGATGTAGCCCAATAAAAGATTATTGGGGTAGTCAGAATTTCAGAGTCTGACTAGGTATGGTAAAACTCAAAACTTAATGCAAGTAAGTGGATCTTTCTGTCTTGAAAGAAAATATGTTTTTCCCTTTTGTTTTTTGTAGGAAAGCAGAGGCTTTTCCACATCATGCCCTCTTGTGTAATCAGGTGGTTAATTTTGAATATTTCTGCATCTGAGAAACTTGACTTATGTATGAAAGCTGAGGACAGGACTTAGATGGGTTCTGTCATCTATGAAAAAATTAAATAATTCCTGGCAAGCAACCTGCTCTACTATCCCATTTGTGAATTTATCAGACTGTTTAAATTTGGATGTTTGCTATCTATTGAGGGACAGTTTCAGAACCACGGTCCTTTTACTATTCAAAAACCTTCTCATTTCCCTTCTAAATGTGATAGCGCTCAACCTTTTCCAGGTGACATGATCATTCTGTAAAAATAGGGGTGCTTAACCTGGATATCCTTCAAAATGTGATATATTTCCTCAGCGTTTACGTCAGAGGAAGAAGGTGACTGGTTCCACTACTGAATTCTACCCAGGAATTATTCAGACCTGTAGGAAACATGGGAGAGCAAATGTTTACTGACCGTGTAATTAGCACGATGATTTGCTCTGTCTATTGGCCCTTAGCACCATATTTCCTGTCTGAGCAGTGGAAAGCAAAAATATTAGTTGCTGTTTTACTAGAGGAACAAGTGTCTTCCAAATGAACACATGATCTATTACCAGTCTTGCAGACTCTTCCCATGGGAATAGGCATTTTGCTTCTTTTTTTACAGCTAATTTCTTTCATACAGCAGGTTCCCAGACACATCAAATGCCTCACATGTTAAGCTGTTAGTTAAGATTTATAGTCTCTGTGTTATCAGAGTGAATTACACGACGGCTGGTAGTCAGCTCTTCTCATGGACTCTTATAAAAAGGAATAAATTAATAAATTGGGTTTTGATATCTGTCTAATGCTTTCTAAAATACAAGATGTTCCTAAGTCTCCTCTTCTGTTGAGAAGTTTCTTGTATTGCTGGGCAGGCAAGATGTAAACAGATGCTATTCCTTTGCTTGTTGAAAGAATAAAATATACGCGCAGCATTGGTGGGTCTTCCACAGATAGGCAACGGGCTGTTGAAGAGGCTTGGATTGAAATTCAGTGGTTGTCTATTACTTTGCTGTTAATAGAGCTCAGCTGAGTCATGAGAGGAAAATATAGACTTAGAATGGGAAAAAGCACTTTCTACATTAGTGTATTTTTTTAGTCTAGATCTTTGGCATACAGTGGCAAAGTTGGAAAGGTGTTAGTGCTTTATACTAAGCTAGGCCATGTGAGCCTTCCTCCAGTAACTTTCCTTTCTGGCTATAGATATATCATGGGAACTTCTTTGCAGCAGCTTTAAATATAAAGAGAAAATTTTGCTTTTATTCTCTGAAAAGCAATTTTTTTTTTTCTTTGAAAGGATAAATAAGGTCTTAAAATGTTTCTGGGAAACTTTCTTTAAACTGTTTTGCTATTTGTATTTTTATGGGGTAGCCTGGAGTTGAATGGAATGTCATTTCTAACTGAGAATCAAGAACGAAGTTGAGGTGTAAGCAAGTTATTAGTTGGTGGATGGGGGCAAATGGGGAATGGAATCGATGAGATTTTGCAGTTCAAGCTCTGCGGCTTTTTTCTAGCCAAAAGGAAAAATTTTTTTCAAAATAAGCTCAGGGAAGCCTACACTTACTTTCCCTCACCTGTTTAATTCTACCTTGACTAACAAAAAAAAAGGAGCTAACCCATTTCTTAGCTAGCATCTTAGCTCTGTTTTTATCTGTTTCAAAGTGATATTTCTCATTAACGCCTGCTGTTGGGTCAGCAGCCCTGATAGTGCATCACATCCGCTACTGCTTTGAGATACCTCTGTTCTCTGAAGTGAGACCGCAAGGTCTATTAGACCTGATAGTTAACCTCAGGTTTGAGCTGATCCATAAAAACAAAACTTGAGTGCTGAGACTTCAACCGCTCATTCGCACGGCCCCAGTGCCTGCTGCCTGCCTTTTTCTCAGGGGAGGTTTCGTATTTGTTTCACTCCCAGGAACGATACTGCTTATGTAGTTCATAGTGATTACATAGCAAGTTGTACGTATTTATCTATCATTCAGTTACCATAAGACTTCTATAATAGTTACATAAAATATTTCAAATTGTAGGGCAATTACTAAATCATCCAGATGACTTACTATTTAATGCAGTGATAATTGCCTGATTTTTTTACTATTGTTTAATCAACATTTTACAAAAGGAAGTAGATAATCTTTTTTTAGAAATGTGTGGTCTAAAATGGGCTCACTTTTGCTTCAGTGCTGAGCATAACAGCAGAGTCTGTTTTTCATGTTCTTTAGGTTAATTTTTCTGTAGTAGAAAGAAAACTACAAAGCTCTGCTACCGTACGGTGGTTTAGTTTAATTGCTTTTCATCTTGGAGACCTGATACCAATTTAAGTCATATGTCTAAATGAGTCTGTCTCATTCTAGTCTTTAATAGCCATGAATCTGTATCCCAGATCTCATTCCCTGCCTGCTCTTCAGCCAATTAGTGAATTTTCAGCACAAGAGAGGGCTGGAGGTTGTAGGTAGGTGTGGTGGTAGAGCCATTTATCACCTGCCTTGCAGCAATTTGCCTTGCTCTCGATTGTCTGCCCAATAACCTAAGGTCCTGATGTGACAAAGCATTAAAGCACCTCTGGAACTTGGATATTCCAGGTAGTTGTACTGAAAGTCAAATTGTCACCAGTGATGCGAGAGCCAATGTAACGCTATACCACTGGGTGGAACAGCACAAGTTTACATCTGTTTAAAATCTGGGATCAGCAGGCAAGGTTAAAATGATTATGCTACAGGCTTAGATACTGAATGTCTTGCTAATTGCAACAATTAAGAAGAAATTAAAAAAATCTAACATTAAGTTACTTGACTATAATAAAATATTTTAAAAAAATTAAATGTCCTGGGCATGATTTAAAACAAGAAATTGTTTTATCCCTGCTTCAATTATTCTACAGTTAATATAAAGGCAGAGCTACCTTTTTGTTAGATTGCATGCAGTCTGATCTTTCTGCTTCTCTGACCCTCTGGGTACACATAATTATTTATTTACTTTTATTCTTTTTTCCCCAAAGGCAGTGTCATATTTCAGGTTACCCTTCTTAAAGTGAATATAGTTTGAGATCTTGTTTTCTTATATTGGAAATACAGTAGGATTTTAATCTAGAAATGTTTACACATGGATATAAATTTTAATAAGTGAGTGACCCTGTGTAAAAATGATCAAATTGTGTTATAAAAATACAGCTAAACCTTGAGCTTGGGTAGATCATCACCTAAACAAGCATTTCATATTGTTGAAGCCTCATGGCACTACAGAAATAGTTCTGCAATGTAAAAAGTTAACAAAGAAGAGATATGCAAGATTACAAAGGATTTATGTGTGCATAGGTTGTATTTATTGGAATATTCATGTTTACCTATATTCTGCAGAAGTCAAAATTCAGATCTCTTTCTTACTCTCTAATGTTTTGCAGCATGGTGTTACAGTGTAAATGTTGGCAGAATTGGACAGTTAGATATACCTATTTTTTAAACAATGACAAAAATATGTATTTTTTCTGTTTTGGACAAAAACCAAGTAAAAAAGCAGTGTGTTTTTGTTGTTGGCATCTCCCCGAAGTAATAGTTTGAAAAGACAGTAGGTGACAATAGCATTACGGTATTCTTCTGAGATGTGACTGTGGGATTTTGAGGAGGACAGCAATGAAAGGGCAGAAATGTCTGCATCTGTATCCAAAAAGTGTATGAGAAATTCCTGTTCTGAGTTTGTTTGGAAATTTTTCTGTGGAAAGTTTTGTACGCTAGAGAAGTATTTTTTTTCCTTGCATCTGGGGAGGTACAGCAAACAGATTAGAGGTCAAATTTTCAAAGCATCTCAGTAAGTGAAGATCCAGGGGTAGCCCCAAGTTTTGTGAAAGCCTGTAGTGTAAGTAGAAACCAAGTTGTGTGAAACCTGAACCATAAGTTAAATTTCTGAGTGCCATGACTGGACCTTTAACGAGAGCGGGCCCTGTCTGCCTCGGACAGTTAAGCTGTATTTCACAAAGCTTGACAAGTTTATAAGCAACCAAAAAGGAGTTTCTTACGATGCAAAGAGTTAGGCAATCCTAATGATACCTGTCACCTCTCCTGGAGATAGTGGACTGAGAACAATGCTATGTCTTAAGGTATTGTGCCATATGAATCACTTCTTGATGTGAGAGGGTGACTGAGAGTGAAAAGGGAGAAAGTAATTGAATGGAGTGGAGGTATCAGCAAAAGGGAGAATCCTACTGTGTTTCAAGGAGAGAACACCCTAGGAAAATAAGAACTAGGACAATATAGAGAGGACCTTGAACCTCACTCTGCTGTGACTGATGGGTGAGTCTCTGGCAGCAGTAGTGCTCTTCCTACACCCTTTGCTTTGTAACGATCAGCCGCTGATACGGGAGAATGGCAATGTTAGTGTGATGTTTCTTTACCTTATAGAAATAATCACAGTGATTAGTTTAAGCAAGGAAGTGTGCGAAATTGGTGATTTTTCCAATTCACACCAGCCCATGCAGAGTTTACCTCGCTATCAGACGAGATAAACCCCCTGGGAGAGAAAGCAAGAGAGCAAACCACTTCGTCTTGTCAGGCAGCTTCTCCGACACGTTCACTGGAGTGGGATTCTTTCCCTACAGCAAACCCACACGTCTTGTGTCAGGGTCTTTCCAGAGGGTGGGAACCTTTCTGGCCCCCACTCCCTTTTGCTTCTCAAAGTCAGAGACACCCAGAGAGCGCTTGTACACATGTAGTTAGTTGGTGGTCTGCCCGCTGGCTTGCACATTGGGCTCTTTTCAAGGGGGGTGTGTGTGTGGTGTATGCTAGCATGTGGTTTCCATCTCAGGAGCTCTCAGCGCCTTCTCACAGTGCCATAGGAGTATGCTTTAACAACTTGGGAAAAGCGCAGCTTCTTTCAGGTACTTGAGCTTCGGTAGCCCTCCATTTGCTTAGGTAGATCCCTGGCAACACATGTTTATAAAATGTTTGTAAGGCGCTTTATTCTTGTTTTGAATGCTCTCTTGGCTGTGACTGGCCAGCAGTTTTTCCCTCTGGCATCTGGTCTGCAGTCTCCTGAGTGTACTCCTGCACTGTTAAGGCTGCAGCAAGGGCTGGTCAGACATCCCTTTAAATTCTTCTCTGCTGAGCTGGTTTTTTTTTTAACATGAAGTGGTGTGATTCACTGGGGAAAGGCTTTGTCCTATATTATAACTTGAGGAAATAATTTACTTTCCTTTTGTGTCTACCTCCTTCCCTTCTATGTGTGCAAACACCAGAAACCATGCCTATCCTAACATGGAGAAATTATTCATTTAATACTCATTCATTAGGAGGCATCGTCTCATCCTCCCGTTGCGTGGCTAGGTGTCTGATAAATGTTGACCTTCCATTCTAGAACCGGCACCTGGCTGAGGATGGCAGAGCCGAAGAGGTTGCAGGGCTTCTGATTCTGGTTCTTGGCCCTGCCCTAGGCTGCCTGGTCCAGGAGGTGAATCCCTCTGCTCTCATTACTCACCTGTAAGATATGAATAATAGTTTTTATTTTTTCCCATCTGTGGTTGTCCATGTCTGCCTTGACTTGATGCTTGTTTACTTGCGTAGTGCTTATCACCGCCCGTCCGTCATTGCTTGTAATCTTGTTAATTACTCTGATACAGATAGTATTTTTTTATGGATAACTCTTCTTGGTATGAAAAATCACAGCCCTGTAAAAAGTTCAGGCTTTCACAATTAGAAACTTTGATGTGCTGCCTGGATGACACAGATTGTTGTGGCGTTAGCCAAGATGTCTCTGAGCTTTTGCCATACTCTGAATTTTGTTTTTTTTTCTTCCCCCCAGTCCTGCAGCTACAACACGTTGCCTCTTTCTGGTTTTATGAATGGAATGTCATGATCTGCATCGGCATAAAGGTCCTTTCATTAGATGCTCCCTCTGTTCTTAAGACATTTATGGATGTTAATTTAGGGGAAAAAATTCTTTGCAATACACGACATTTTCCTTCCATTATACTTCAGCTGTCCCAGATTTATGTGGAAAGATTACAGATTCTTATAAGATGTTATGTGTACACTCATCATTCACACAGGAAAAAAATATTACAATGTATTCTTTCTACAGGGGGAGAGCTCTGGCTAGCCAGAGCAAATTACATCATGGGACTAAACAGTTTTTATCAAAATCCCGAATTGGCATAACTAATTTGCAACACTTCTCATGTGCTTTCCAAATCAACATTACCAGAAGACCAGATGCACAGCTCAAATCACTGCTGACTTTGCCACTGTCTTGCCTTTACCTCTTTTACAGAGTTTCTGGTAACACAAACATTTGCAGCCCAAACCTAGAAAGTCTTGTGGGAATTTGAACCAAGGG
>VWZZ01000616.1:2579743-2632764 GCA_013399095.1 Psophia crepitans
CTTCTTTTTTTTTTTTTTTTTTTTTGTTCCCAACTTGTTAACAGATGTAAATATGAATCATATTTCATTCTCAGACTCCTTACAAAAATACACTCGGAACCAAAGTTTGAGTAATAAAAAATTTTGGAAGCATCTCCAAACCACAATGAAACACCCTATCCCCAAACGAGTCAAGGCTTGGCTTGCACACCTCTGTCTGAAAAGGAAGAGCAGAAATCTTTTGACTAGCATTGTTGTTTATTTGCCTGTCTCTCTGACAGATAAGCAGCACTGATAAACTGGTGTATGTATGTAGATGTGTGCTGCTGTGTGTGTTTAGGTGTATGATTTCCTGTCTTCCTTATCTCCCCCGTCTGTTCGTTATGACTGATCTACACTGTAGACATTTTTGTGGTTTTGATGGCTAAAATGAGCTGATATTCATTGTTTTCAGTCAGCTGCCTCCTCCCTCCTCCTCCTCAGTGCACTTCAAGTAAGATTCAGAATTCAGCTTTGAGCTTGCTTCTATACCAGTAAAGTCAGGATTTATTAGTGATCTGGGATTATATGTAGGGTACAGTGTCTGCTATGAGTTCTAACATCAGGCAGTCCGCAGGAACTGGTGCTGAGTTGGGTGTGAAGCTGGTCTGAGTTATTGGAAGGAATCTTGCTAGCTTCAGGCTGGTGGTAATGGCATCTAAGACAAGACTCTTCATTTAAGTTCAAAATAAATTATTTACTTTGGTTAATGATCTCAAGGTGGATGGACTACGTACCATTCTAATAAACTGAAAAAGGCTGGGACACGGGTCTGAGCACAGGGTTGGGTTGGTTGCTCTTATTTTGGAACTGTTGGACAGTTGAGCAGAACTCCTGGCACAGCGTTGACACGTAGCAGCTAACAGTCACCCAAGCGACTTCTGGGCATGTTTTAGGAACAGCACCAGCCAGGACCTGGCCCCAGTGGGCAGTATGAGTGAGGACACTTAGATGAGGAAAAAAGTATTCGACTTACGTGGATGGGAACTGTGCTGTGCATTCATTTGGCCTCAGGGCTGGAGAACAGGCCCAGCCCATATTATTTGCTAGTACAGGCATAGCTATCAATGTTTTCAATTGAAGCTTTGTATTCTGAGTGTTCTAGTTCTGGGCTTTACATCCCCTTTTGTATGTTAGCAATACACACAGCGTGGACACCCACGTTTAAGGGTTTAGATTTGATACTATGAGCTGGCAAGCTTCAGTCTCACCTGCTGAAAATATCGGCTGCTTTGAACAGAAGACTCTTAGAGTGGGCTTAATTAAGCATGGACTGTTTGACTTAACTGGGTTTTGATTGTAATGGGTTATTTTTTCTGGCATCAAGCCAACGTAGCAGAGGTTGTTCATTAAGTGTAAGTGTTCACTTTCATCCTCCCTCACCATTTCACAAGCATCTCGCTATTGTGTGTGATCCTGCAACACTGAAGGATTCTTGCTTTCTCTGTGGACTTTGTGTGGACTAAATGTGTGTGCCTTGTGTCCCCAGAGCTACAGGAATCCAAGCCAATAGTGGGAACAAACAGTGGTAATGGGAGGCTGGGGTGTGTAGAAGCATTTCTGAGGTGAGGAACAGGCCATTGATCCATAGTACTTCCTTCCATGACTGAAGCCTCCAGTCTTTGTTTAGAAATGAACCTTTAGTTGCAATGGGTTTTAATGAAAACTTCCAGGAAGAAAAAGGGTATTGTTATTACTCAGCTGTAAATGCTTTTCAGGGATTTCTTGTACATATATCTTAACGAAGAAAATAACTATCCCACTCCCCAATCCAACTCCCTCCATAACTCCTTCCCTGAAGTTACACAGTCAGGAACACCAAGAAATGGTTTCTGCTCCATTGCGCTCTTTACATGGCCGAGGCATGCCATATATGCTGGCTCTATCCTCTAGATAAAGCCTTTGAGGAAAAAAAACAGCAATGAGTCACTTACGTAGGAAATATGCTTCTTTGCTTATTTAGGGGTTTAATGTTACCTTGGAATATGTGTCTGCACAAAGAAATAAGGAGATTAAAAGAGGTTTTTTTTTCTTCTGAACTTGGCTTTCTAGATGCAGATAGATAAGGGGTAGCAGAGTGTCATGCCTGCTTACATAGCAAAATGGAGTAGACTAAATGTGTCCTGCTGGTTTTCTCTCCGTATCAAATCACAGTATTCTGGGAATGCCTAGGATATCCCAGGTTTTATGTCATAAACTGAGTCATTTGAGGATTTTTCTGCTGCAACTATAGCAAGAGTTCTTTCTATATGAATGTTCTAGTGTTTGCTTTGTGTTTACCATGAACAGACAAGCCAGAGGAGTATGTGGTCAGCATGATGAAGGTTTGAAGTAGAGAGAAAAGCCAAAATTGAGTGTAAACTATGGTCAAAGCTTTTACTCTATCATGCATGCTAAACACTTTGACAGTATTTACAGGAATTCTATTTAGGACCCTATGTTACCAGGAAAAAACTTTCAGCTCAGAGAAATGTTAAATATGTCCTTATGTTAAATAAGATGCTGGAAGTGAGGCCATCATTACTAATTTTCTTTTGCTTAGCTAATTTTTTAATCTATGTTGCTGCAAAACTGTTCTAGTTTTCTGCCTATGGATTTGATTTTTTTCTTTTGATGCATCACGTTATTAGTGCAGGTGAGAGTAGGGATATTGGGCAAGGAAGAAGGGCATGTGGTCAGAGGTTCCTTTCTGGAAACACTATCTGGCTAAGCTGACTGGGCTCAAAAACTGGCATGAGTTGTTTTTACAGGGAAGCAGCAATTACTTCTTTCACGGTGAACTGGAGGAAATCCTACCTCAGCAATGTGATTCTTAGTCATCGTGTTTTACAAGACAATTTTTGTAGAGCTTTTGTAACAACTGTTTATACTCAAAACTAAAATCTAGAGTTAGTTTTATTTTTGCCTGTGAATGGCTTGATGTGATGATGAGTTGGCTTTTTTCCTCTAAGGAAAAGCTTTCCCTTTTTTTTTTTTAACTCCACTTGCTATATAGAGGAAAGAGGGTGTCAAAATCAGGGCTGAACATTTTTTTCTTAGCACCACCCTCCAAGCTGTGCATGAAGCTCTTTGATATGCTCAAGGTCACTACATTTCCAGAAGAGAGTCATCAGCTTATTTTATAATGAGACAAAGCTGCTTCTGGGTCTGATTTTCTCCAGGACGATGAGCTTCTGAAAAGCATGTCTCTCCATTAATGATACAGTTAAGGAGGATTGCTTATAACTTTTTTTCCTCCTGTCTCAGGCTCTTCAGTAATCACTTTATATACTAGAGGTGATAAGAATTAGAAAGAGGTTACAGGCTTGAGGAAAATGCTCAGTGTAGCAGCTAGGCCAATAACCTCTTGCCTTTCCACACCTCAAGGTGCTGAACAGCTTTGTATAAGCTGTAGCCCAATGGTAGGAAGAACTGGTGCTCTGTGCCATTGGCTTGGTTTTGTGTAGGAGGGGGTAGAGCAGAAGATATGGTGACATAAGTTTCCTGTTTTATCTTTCATCCCCTTTCTATTGCTGAACCAGCAGAATTTGTGGAGTAAGTAGTCCCCCACAAATTCTGTCTTCCATTTATGGAATAGTTTTCCTCCACTGTTTAACCTGCCTTGAGAGTAGCAGGAATTCTCCTCTCTGCTCCCAGAAAACATGGTAAAATCTTTCTTTGTTGTATTGGAGTTGTTATGCTATGATAGAAAGCAGCATTGGATGATGCAACTCAGTGTTCAGCCATTCCTGTGCTCCTGAAATACTGTTCGTGTATACCTTGAGGCAGAATTTAGCATGGTGGAGCTTATTCAAATTTCTGTCTGTAAAATCTTGCTCAGCATCTGTTTGAAGTTCTTGCAACTCCACAACCCACCGTACTTGAGGGCTCTCATGAGGGTTACCTTTCTTTCCTGACCTGAGATCTTTTTCTGCTTGCTTTTTTGAAGACTATGGGAGAACATGTAGCTCATCTTTGCCTCAAACTCACACTATTGAATGTATCTATCAGTAGCTGATACCACCATGCATCTGAGACATAACATCATTGATCCACTTTCCCTTGCTGTTTAGGTTTCATGGTTCCCAGTTCATGGATCTGTCTCACTGGTGAGAGACTTCACAGCTTCCTCTGTGTAGTTTTCACACATGCTGCTCCTACACAATAGTCTTCAAGCTGGGATAATTCAAATATTCTCTGCAAAGTCCCAGAAACTGCATTGTTGGGAATAACTCCGCCCTGTCATGGGGTCTACATGACCTAGTAGGCTTTTCCATCTCTAATTACTGTGATTCTATTGCTCACATGCCTTAAACCAAATAGCCTGAGGCGATGCCATGCAAACCCCCTTGCAAACCCCTTCATCTCTGGGGTGGTTACTGGAGATACATCCTCTTTTTCCTAAAGTTGCATGACAGTGAGATATTAATGGGGAAAAAGTACTGGAGGGAGGAAAAAAGCATCCTGACTAGAGCTGCATATAATTTTCCACTGGTTTTCTTTTTCACTTAGAAATGCCAATTTGGGCCAAACAAAACTTTTATGGACTCATTGTAAGTTTCCTACTTTGTTCCATGTAATCAGAAAATAAAATATGAAAACATTAACAATTAAATATTCTTAATGTCATGATTCAGCTCAATTTTTATACACTCATGTAAAAAGATATAGTGTATACAGGGCTAGATTCAAGGAGACAACATAAACAAAATATCAGTTTTTAATATTGCAAATACTCCAGAATAAAGGGGTTTGATTTCTCTTATGACCATAGATGTTTCAGAGCTTGTTGTCCATAGGGTGCTATAACAGGTTAGTGTAGGGAAATGTATTGATACTAATGCATTGGCCTTGGAGACAGAGGATGACTCAGGAGCTCTGATCACAGTACAGTTCTCTGCTGTATTTAAAGGCAAGGCATCTCCATACAGTTATTCAGTCTTTAAAGATATGTTAAGCAGGATGATGGTGTGAAACCCACCCACACTTGATGTGCCTACCTTTTGTTGATGAAAGATGACGCTGCTAACAGCGTAGCGATACTAGCTAAAACCAGATCTGGCACCGTCACCCCTGTTTGGCTGAACAGCCCTGCCATGGCACCCATCAACAGATGTGTCTCAGGACTGTCTTGATTTGTCACCTACAAGAGGCATTGCAGGATTAAGGCTATAGGAAACCCAGGTAGCAAGGACTACTAGCAAACTCCAGCTTGAGTGTATTTGCCAGTATTATCTCAGGCAGCTATCACTCTGACAATTTTAAATAGCTGAAGCTGCATTGTACAGCAGTGCCTGGTTTTTTGTGCTTCTGATGTAGTAAATTCCATGTAAGAAAACTTTTTTGCACTCATGCTGTAAGATTATGGCTATATATATATTTCTAGCCGCTGTTCTGAGCGAAGTATGGGAACATAAATGTACAAATCTTTCTCCTCTGCAATTGTGAAAAGTCTTTGTTACCACATGTGCAAAGTAATTGCACAAAATCGTCTTCCACTGAAGTGCATAAGTACACCAACTCCTTTGTCCCAAAGAGGAATGCACAAATGGTCATAAACAGAGAGTCTTTCTTTGAACCTGAGTAAGCGGTCTGAAAATACAGTGAATAATTCAGATAAAGCCAAATATTCATAAGAGAAAACAAGTAGCTGGGTATTAAGAATCTATTTCAACTGCAGGCAAAGCTTTTTATGTGAATAGAAACTCTTAAAAGAAAAATTCATTCTCTTCTACCCTCCTCAAACCGAAAAGCATTCCCTGAACCTTTATGTCTGGCAACAGACGTTATCTCATTTTAAATGGAACAAATGAGACAAGTACGTATTTCTTCTTGGGGAGGAAGCAGAATCAAATGGAGTTGGGAGGAAAGAAGAATTTGAGAAAGTTTTTGTTGAATGTGCACAAGTTCCATTAAAGGTGTGGAGGCAAACAAAGCCCTGTGCCCTGTGAAAGCATGTGTTCTAATGCAGCGTATCATCAACAGGTATAAAAGTGAGTAGCTCTTTGCGTGTTGATGACTCCTGCACCAGGGCATCTGACTTTTCGATTTAATTAGTCAAGGGTAGCAAGCTGTTATGAGCATTTGTGTAGTATTAATTTGATCCCTAGGATACCATCAAAGCTACCTGTGAGAGCTCACAGCACCCTCAGTTTCTGGTCAGCTTGTTTCAGCAGTATTTTTCAGGTCAAGCTTTGAAGATTTTGTCAAAAAGTTAAGAAAAAATATTTGGGTGTCAGGCTACAGCAGGTAGCACCTCTTGGCAGTGGACTTCAATGCCCTATTTGGGCTGGTCCTGTGTGGAGCCTGGAGCTGGACTCGATGATCCTTATGGGTCCCTTCCAACTCTGGGTATTCTATGGTCTGATCCAGGAGCATTGCAGGCAGGGGATACTGGGATTCAAAGATTCTGAGACCATCACACCCCACAGATGTGACGTGGCAGCTGAGGACAGCCTGCTACTAAATATATCCTGGGAGACTGGTCCCATGCAGGATGGGAAGACCATGCGGATCTTGAGGTTTTCTGCAGCATGACTTGAAATGTTTATCAAAACAGCAAAAACCAGTTTGAGCTCGGAGACTGTACTTTTCCTATAATTCAAACCCACGGTTGGCTTAATTTTCTTTTCCTTGCCCCTAGAAGTGATTCAACTTCAAACCAAAAATATCGTTTTCTTGAGTCTATACTGGGTTAGGGTTAGAAAGGCATCCACAAAAAGTGGGCTGAGAATATGCCCATAAATATATGCCCACCTTTCTATCCACAATTTGATTTTTTCACTGAACTTGTCTGTGTTTCTCTGCCTTTTACATTCATGCTTTCTTGCCTCAAGACCTACTCAATTCTATTTTTAATCAATTTGTCTATGACTTAGAATGAAAATCCAACTTACATAAATTGAACTTTTGAACCACGGATACAGTACAAAATCAGTAGAATAGAGAGGATTTCCCCTCATTATTTTAAAGTGACCCTTAATTATCCTTCAGTTAGACTTTTTTGTTCTGAGGAGCAGCTCTCCATCGTAACTGATCTATTGCTTTTGTGTGTGTGTACGTGCAAACGCTGGCGGTCTCCTTGGTTATTTATTTGCCCCAGAAAGCTCTTATGAGAAACTGTATCAAAGTCCCTTGGAAAATCTAAGTAAACTACAATTCCGAGTTCATCCGTATTTATACTTACATTAATTTCTTGAGAACTTTAATATGTTAGAAAGCAAAGGTTTGCAGAATTTGTCCTTGCTATGAATTTAGATGTTGTACAGCTCCATTTCTAGGAACAATTCTGGTTAGCTCTAGCTCAAAAGATCTGAGTATTTGCAATGGTCTCCCCCTCCACCCCTGCCTTAAGTTCCTTTCTTAGGGGAACTTTCCAGTCTCCAACAGCATTTCAGCTCATTTAGCCTTTTATTTATTGGATGGTTTGCTGGTCCTTAGAAGAAAAAGTCTGATAAGCTTGCAGTTCTAATATTGTCTATGATTTCTTGAAAGCCACTTCATTTATGAATGTTTGTTGTTTGTTTTTTTTTAAACTGATTCTTCTGTGGAAAAATTCTCAGTGGAATATGAATTTTTCCTAAGATATTAAAGAAATACAAAAGTTGTACTTGGCCTGCATCTTGATTAGCTTTTGACACTATTAATTCAGAATTTTGGAAGGTCAGAGTGATTCAGAGTGTGTGTCTGGAAAGTTAGAAGTGGCCTATTTGCTTCTCACTGCTTTAAGATTTTTGTGCCATCTGTCTTGGTGTCTTGGGACAGCTGTTCTTCAGGTTCTTTGAAGCATCTGGCTACCTTTTGTATTTCTCATTTCCCATGAACTCAGCAATATTTGTGTCGCATGCTACTTAAACTTTTCAGGCATGATTGCCGTTTTGTATTTAGACGTGAATGCATTTGTGTTCTTTATCAGCCAACCAAATTTGGTTTATTTTTTCAGCCTCTCCTTTGTGGCAGGGGCTGGGGGATGTCTGGAAGGAGGGCAAGGGAACATTCATGCTCCATAGTGTAGAAAACAGAGGAACCCGGCTGTCAGGTGCCCAATTCAGCCTCTGCAGTTGTGACCACAGCAGGATATTTAACCATTTTCTTTTTTTCATGGAGTACAAGACTTGTGGATAGGAAAAAAGTGTGAGGAAAGTGTTATATAAATGTTGATTAGCACATTAGTTACTACTTGATCATCAGTGTTGGTGAAGGTGATGTTTACAGTGTTATGACCTGCTGCTGAAAGCCATGCCTAACTTGTTTTCCCAGTGGCTGGAAAGTAACTGTGGACTTGAGTTAGACGACAAGTACGTTAACCTGAATTCCAAGATTAAGTCCTTGCAGCTGAAGTGGAGAATGACTGGCTGGCCTTCAGTGTTTTGTTATGATCTTTTAATTAATTTTGTGTGTTAAACACACTTTTGGATGACAGCAGTTGCCTGCCATATGCTGGTTGTTTTCTAGTGCTGGTATCAGTAATTCTGGTGATTGGCTTTCTGATTTTAGTTGATATTGGCTGTCAGCATTAACGGCTTGGTTGTTACCTGCCTCTGCAAGAAAGACAGTCTACTCTATCCTAACTGGTGTAGGAGAAACACTTTTACTGACAGGTAAAATATTGTACCTACGCATAGGATAGTTATTTCTGGATATTATGGGTAACTGTTTTGTCAAGACTGCTTTCTGTAACTCTCACCAGCTTTCTCCTGAAAGCTTTCTATGTTTCACAGCCTCTGTTTTGGTTGCTAGGAAAGACAGTTTCTTAATTAATAGTATTATGACACTCAGTTGAAAAAGCCTTGCTTCTCACTGATATTTCTGCTAATATTTGGATAATATTCCACATATCTTTGATCCCACTCTCCAAAAATATCTGAAGATGCAAAGGTTCCCTTTGGCATGAACCTCATTGAGATTAACTCATACGAAAAGCTTTCATGCCACATGATCCAGCCACAAAGACTATAGACTTTCCAGTCTCCTTTGCTTCCAGCTGTATTTTAAGAATATATTCTGGTGCTTACTAAAGTAACACAATATTGTGTTAGCCAGGATTTGTTAATGCTGGTTAGGTTGACAGAACCTCCTGACTTTACAAACAGACCTACCAATAGTATCAGATGAGCAGGACCATTGTAGAGCCTTCTGTTTGAGAAGACTGTTCAGTAACCTGAAAAGGCACCAGAATTTGCTATAGTCAAAAGAAAGTGCCTTCTGAATTACAGGAGACTTTAGTTACCCTAAGAATATATTCTTAAAGGAATTTGGTTTCAGGGCCCGATGTGTTGCTTATGAAATTTCATCTTGGTTTTTTGATCATAATAAAACACAAAGTCTGTATTTAATTTAGCTGTAAGGAATGGTCCTTCATATTTTCTACATATATCACTTTAATTTTGGCCTCCACTTTTTCTAGAAGTCTGCGTAAAGCACAATATGTGTGCTTAAAGCAAACAGGTTATGTGATTTATAATTCATGGTTCGTCCAGTCTTGTCTCTAGCTGGTGTCCATCTCTTGACAGTCTGAATTTAGTCAGAAAAGTGCGGTGTTTCAAAGATCACAGCAAAGTTGTAGAAAAACATCCCTGAAAAGGCTTACTCTTTCCTTCTTCTAGCCCTCCACCACCCGCAGTTTGTCTTCTAAAAGGAAAATCTAAAATTTAATGAAAAGGGAAGAAGTATCTAATACTGTTCTGAATCCGAATGTTTCTTAAGCCAGCTATTGTAATGTAGTGCAAGTTCACTTCTATGACCTTCAACATAGCTGCAAACAGACTTCAGAAATCGGTATATTGAAAAAGCTGTAAGAATTTTATGATAGATTAAAGGTTTGTTCAAAAGATGACAAAACTTTTTTGTTCTTTTCATTCAATTCCTGCTATCTACCTGTTTTGCAGAAGTGTTCTGTGCATGGCAACAGGTGAATGCATCTCTACAAATAATTTTCTATTTCTTTAAAAACAGAAATAAGGCATCTCACTTTCATGTTGATTTTTTTTCCCTTTGTCTTTCCTAATCAGGTTTTTGTCTGGTTTATATGTGTGATTGTTGTAACAGAGGCATTTCTCATTTGTTGAAAATACTACATCCAGAAAAAAAGTGTGTAAAATGCTTTGCAAGAAAAATTTCCCAAAGGAAAATGGAATGGAAATTAGAAGCTAAGTCTGTCTTATTTGGGATATTTTAGAAATCTTGGTTTGTAATACAGAATATTCCTCACACGGTCAAAAACAGTGCAGAGTTCTGTTTCCCTTCAGTGGGCAGATGATGTAATTATGTCCGAAGACAGGCAGTTCCTAGTTAATAACATGTAGATGTTATCTTTTCTGTGCTAGCTGAACCAGTGGGCAGCCATTGATCCCGCTGGCATGCATCTCAGCTGAGCCTTATAACCCTCTGACTGTGCTTTATTGCTGCTCTTCTATTTAAGCTGTTATCTTTTAAGATCTCCTAAAGACAGTACAAATGATACTCATAAGAGTACAGAGAGGAGTTCTCCTGAGAGCCCAATGGAAATTGTGACTAGGGGCATGTGCTGTTCAGAAAAAGGGAAAAGACTGAATGCTCTTCAAAGCCATTATTTCCTTCAAGGTTCGGGGTTTGATGCTTATGAAATTAAAAGAAACATATTTAATGCAGCTCTGTAATGAATGCTTAGAATAGCTTCTGTCTGTTTCATGCTTAATTTCTCAAGTGTCAGGTCGGTGTTCAGTGGAGAATGGATCTAGAAACTCAGCAAGGTAGGACAAGTAGTTGGAAGTACAGAATCATAGAATAGTTTGAGTTGGAAGGGTCCATTAAAGATCACTTAGTCCAACTGCCCTGCAATGAGCAGGGACATCTTCAACTAGATTAGGTTACTCAGAGCTCTGTCTAACCTGACCTTGAAGGTTTCCAGGGAATGGGGCATCTACCCCACCTCTCTGGGAAACCCATTCCGGTGCTCTGAAGGTCACTGATGAAAATAAGCATTCTCTAAGAACGCCTGAAGCGGGTATTATTGCGAATATGTTTTATGTTTAGGAAGTATAAAACAAGTGTGAAAACGTTTTTAGTAGTCTATTGTTTTTGTATCTTTGAAGTGATTCTAGTACGATTCAGTCTGTTGTAACTGCTAACGGCATAGTCTCTCACCTCAGCTAGTCATTATCTGGCTGATAGTAACTTTAGCTAAAACCATGTCTTAATGCTTAAATAAACCATAGATTCTTGGTGCATGAGATAACCACAAACTGACTTGCAAGTCTGCCAGCACAGCAAAGCCATTTTTCTCTCTACCCCTTCCCCTCTCATCCGCTCATATCCTGCTCATATCCTCATTACTCAAACTGATAGGAGCTTTAGCTACAGATCCCCTCACACCAGCCAGCAGTCATCTTTCATAGCAAGAGAGCTCCTTGGGGACAAATGCACTCGGGCAGTCTTTGTATTGGCTCCATTATGGGCTTGTTGATACTAGCTAACTTTCACCTCATTGGATCCAGCAGGCCAGATTCCCAGCTGATATGGAGGAGCTAATCCCCAGCTCACTTTCTCTTCTTAGATTTGTGTGTGTGTTTGAGTACAGTGTTCTAAAGCATCTTGAACTTTTGGGCAGTGGATATTTCAACTGCCAAAGAGATAACACGTTTACAAAACTGAATGTTTGGCAGGTTAACAGGTTTCTGGCAAGTTTTCTAAAAGTCTTGTTAGCTCTTGCTGTTGAGTTGAATATAAGATTGTAATTAATGGGAAAGAGACACCCATACTTGGACATACGGACAGCGACCTCATATGAAATTAAACTCCTGCAACTTACAGATATTCAGGTGTGTTTGTTGTAACAGCCTCTGAAAAGCCATGCTTTCTGAAGAACACAGCCGAACTTCTGAACGTGGTCCCTTTGGTTACTGCCTAAATCTATCTATAAAAACATGCATCGTTCTCAGTTACCTGTGCAGACATAAACTCCTATGATATTACCTGTAAATACTCTGAGATTTGGGGAAGGGGGAGGGGATAATCTGTGTTTGGTACTGTTAGTTGTGGGAGCTCTGGAATAATAATCTATTTCACTTACTGTAATTTTATCTTAATTTTGTAACGTGTTGCTGTTGCCCCACATCTTTCCCGTTTCTCTTCTACTCACTAGTCACGTTGCAGAAGGAGGCAGAAACGTGTTATCAGAACAGATTCTGGTACGTATAATCACATTTTGTCCTTTACTACCATAGCATAGAAGTTTGCAGGGTGTATTTAGGCAAGGTTGATCAAGTAATATCTCTACTGTGGATAACCACAGATCCGATGAACCTAATCTTCCAGATTAGGAAGACATGTCCGGAGACATTTCTGACTTTTGTCATGCTGAAAGCCCAAGAGACAGAAAACTCCACCAAGATGAGAACTTCAGCTGTCTGAACTTATGAACAGGTGCCAAACTTTGTCCCAACATCTGTGACCTGTACCTAGACAGGTAGGTACAGGTACCTGTATCTAACAGCTAGAAGAGCTGTTTTGTCTGCTCCTATCACTGATAAGCCACCCTAAATATAATTGGGTTATTCTTTCACATTCTTGGTGATAATTTCTAGTACAATATGTCCCAAAATACTTCTCGTACTTTTGGAAGCTGTGCTTTCAGAGTCTGATCCAATACTCACTGAATTCAATAAAAGTCTCCCCATTGATTTCAGTTGACTTTGGATTAAATCCTTTTTAGGAGCTATAAATACATCACTGGAGGGGAAAATCCCATCACAGACGTCTTGATAATTTTTTTCAATTTTTCTTCTTTCTCACTCCTGTATTTTTGTCAGATGAAATCTGTCAAGCTCCATTGCATTTCCTAATCTTCACTTTTCTGACAGGCTGCAGGCCAGGAGAAAGACAAGCTTAAAACCATGAAAACGAAATGCATTTTTTCATTATGCTGCCTAAGATGTTTTCAATAAAGCAGAGAGAGATATCACTTTGCCAGACTGGTGTCATGATGTTCCAAAGGTTTTGGCTAGTTAGCAGGCTTCCAGTAAAAATTCATGTTGTTCTTCAGACCTCTTGTGGGTGATCCACACCTCTCTTGGAGCCTCCTCTTATTATCTTGTGGCTTCAAATGGAAGAAAGTCTAAATTGTTTTGGACCTGTACTAGCAGTTCTCGGTATTATTAATAGCACACTGAATTGAGCTTATGTAAAATACTCTGACTCTTCTACCTCCCATATAACAAGCACTTAGCAAACAAACAATATTGGTGAAAACATGACTTGGTTAACCAGCTTCACATGGAGCCAAAAAGCAGGTGAACATCTAAATGAGCAAGGCATTTCTGTGAAGAATAAAGCGCACATTCCTGAACTGTGGTGAGCAGACTGACACCCCTTCCAAGTTATCATGCCACACACATTGGCATTGGATTAATGCTATTCACAGCTGTCCAGCTGATACTTTCTCAAAAAAAAAAAAGTAAGAAATTTCTCTGCTTTGCCTTCCACCTCCCTGAGATGAGGTTTTTCTCATTCTACCCATTCCACTTTTGTATTTTTATAATTTGGAAGTTAGTCACTGGAAGCTTTGCAACCATCAAATTACTTCTGGTACCTGTTTTCAGTGACAGTAGTAATAGACCAAAATATCTGCTAGACAGGGTGAATTTTTAGTGTTTGTAACACATGGTATTGTGTATGTATTTAGTTACTCTGACAAACATTATTATCAGGATGTATATAAAAAAATCTAAGGCTTTTATATATGTGACTAATAATCATGTGATTTTTGATACATGGTTTAAAAAGACGAAGGTGAAAGTAAAGGAATGTAATTGTCAGAATTAAAAAACAACACAATACAAAAGCCCGGACATTCCTGTGTCTAACTGCTGTGTTGGATGGATTTAAAACAGAATTTTCCACCACTATCTGGAGAAAAGAATCAGAAATGTAATATTACTTCTGGCACCACCTTTCACAAATAAGGCAACTGCATTCAGTTAGTAGGCAGTTAAAATTCTGCAATAGGATACTTGCAGCACACTTCAGAGACTGCAGCTGACTTCAGAGACATCCTCAATGGAGCCTGGGAAGCAGCCAGTATCGCTGGGAAACATTTACAAAGAAAGCAGTATTAGAATGACTTGCTAAAAAAAAAACCCCTAAACAGCCAAAACAAAACACTGATCCCAGGGCTGCTTTCTCCATATGGGCTCAGAGATTCAGCCAGGTCCTGCGTGGCCTGGAGTGCTTTCAGTGTGGCCAACTGAAGCTGGCCTTGAGGAACCTTAGCAAAAGCTCTTCTTCATGTTGAAGGCTAGTTCTGATTTTGAGCAACACTCACCTTGAAGTGTTTGTAGCTCTTTGATATGAATGATAGACTACAGTGGTGGAAGGAAGCTGGTTCTCAGTATTTTGATGGATCCTTTGATTCCAGGAGTGGTCCCTGTGCAAGTGTGGAACAGATACAGAGCATAGATTTAACTGATAGGAGCTGAAAACATTGAAACTTAAAGAATTGTCAAGAAACCCTTTCTGTACAATTTTCAAACTACATGTTTGCATAGACTGTGCAGGTAACAGTTTGGAAAACTAAAACATTGGAAAGAGTGGAAGTCTGCATGCTATGAGGGAAATGAAGGACAAACAACATCAATTATTGCTGGAAATATTCACCTATGCTGAAAGCCATTGCATAAGCTGCCTACCCGAATTCACAAAGTTCCACAACTTGTACAGCCCTCAGTGAACCAAATTTACGTTACTGAGGCTAAGCAAAGTTTGAGAAAAGCCAAACAAGCAGAGCTGAATCTTATCTAAGTTTTCAATTTTGAAAGTAATGTTCAAGTGCTTGTTAAAAGCCCAAGGCTTGGCTGCCTTAGTGTAGCTGTTTGAGGAATAAACAGACCACTTCAACCTCTAAGTACAGCCAGCCTCAGTCGTTCCTGCTCTGCTGAGTCCGGTAGTTACCGAGGTCAAGAGGTGGATGTGAAACTGCAATTTGACTTCATTCTGAGTTCACTGTATTTACTGCAGTGCAACTGCTCTACTTGAGTGCTGGCTTAATCACAGAGCAGCAATTTTTCAGGAAAGGCAATATGTTTTCGAGAAATGGATGAAAAATTAAAACTGTCTTCAATGTATGAGAAACTTTTCTCCTCTTTTATTTTGGAGTTTTTTAATGCATGTAGAGGTCTCTTCAATTTTCTAGATTTTTCTACTAGAAAATAAAAACAGCTTTTAAAGAAAGTTTCCTTTTGCAAGAAGTTGTTTTAGACTACATTTTCATGGAACTAGTAAAATTTGAATACTACTTAAAGTGACTTGATTTTTACCTAAATTTCTTTTTAGACTTTGTAACTCTGTTCATATTTCTTCAGTTCGTAAGGAGCTTGTTTCATTAAATCAAGTCCAAAAAGCCTATGCTGCTTGGTTTCCACCTGTGAAGTTGCCCTTGAATTCTGACTTTTTAGATGTTGAAATTAGCAGTAGTTTCTGTATCAGAAGATGCGATCTGCGAGAAAGAACTGTTTGAGGCAGTAATTGGCTCTTACAGCCTTGGCTACTCTCTTCCCTTTACCAGCTGTTGGCAGAACTGAGTGTCTCAAAAAAAGTAGTAGTGCACCTGATGATGATGTAGAGTGGAAAATCTTCCTTTTGAAACCTGATTTTATTTTCCTTTCTTATATAGAACTAATGAATGCTTATTCTGTTGTAGTTAAGGCCAGTGTCTTCTCATGGATTATTCTGTAGTAGTCAAAGATAGGTATGCACAAAACTAAAGGAATGCTACAGCTTTTCTGCTATTTTATAATCTCCACATTTTTATTAATTTCAGTGTTGGAAGCTTGTGTAATTCAATCTCATTTACGCTTTGGATGTTTTCTGATAACTACATTTGAGAAAGCTAAGGGTTAATTACAGCTTCAGAGATAAACTTTATACGTTTATTATCAGCTTCATAGTAGGTAGAATACAAAGCCACATTCACAAAAAAGGTCTCAGTGACATCATATGCACTTGTGACATCAGCAAATCTTCAAGAGTGAATTACCATCTTTGTCTATATTGGAGGAGCAGGCATCGCTGTATGTAGTGCTTTGTACGAGAGAATGTTTCGCTGGTAGCTTGAAGTGGAGAATGAGGATTTCGTTTGGGCCCGGCGAATCATCGCTTTGCTGTATCTGTTATTTTTTTTTCACTAAGTCTATGAAAGAGAGCAAGCCACAGGTAGCATTTTGTTGGTTTCAAGTGCGATATTGAGGTATTCTCACAGGATGTGTAGTAAAGTTAGAAGTATGTACAATAGATGTTAAGACAATATGTTAATTGTTCAGTGAGGAGGGGGAAAGAAAAGAATCCTTAGAGAGAGTATTCCAAGAGAAGCAAAACAACCTTTGCTCATCATCAATCACACTGTAAACTGCCTGGCATTGAGAGAACAGCAAGCGCTTAGCAGAAGAGAAATATTTTAGCACTTTGGGAAATCTGGAACTTGTTCAAAACATGTGGGATGGCAGTGCAAACAAAATATCGAATGGTGTTTTGAATAACTGTTTGATGCTTCTTGGTGGACACCTTCAAGGGTCTCCCTTTCATTAGAATGGTGCTTTTTTCCTGTAGTGCTTGTGTTACGTATTTTTCAGGCAAATTTGATGTATTGTGGTTCCAGGAAATTCTGACTCACGAACGTGCTCTCAAATATTTAACCTCTTCAAACAGAAAATTTTAACCACTCCTTTAAAAGAATTTATTGTTAAGCAGGAACCAGTATGAAAACATGTAGTTACCAGAGACAGACATCAAGCCTTTAAAGATTAATCTCTTAATTTTATTTACAGATTAATCTCCAGCTCCATCAAAATAATGATGATGATATTGCCACAACTGCTACTACTAATTGATTTATAGATCACCTCACACGTGTCTCAAGGTGCTTTAAAGCATAGCCATAAAAATGACACAAAGCCACAAAGGCATAATAAAATATAATTAGAACAAATAATAAATCCAAAAGCTACTAGAATAGTCACATGGGAAATAGTTGTAGTTTTAGGAATTACTTTGATCAGCGAAGGGGCAAAGGGAGCTGAATTTCCTCCTTTTTTATGACTTCAGCTATCTTCTCTACTTCTGACTAACAATATTACTGACTTTATAACAGTGAGACTCAGACTGAGACATAAAGGACCAAGTATCAAAGCCTCTCAAATTCATGCCTGTTCATTTTCATGTTTTACAACTGAAGTCTAGTTTTTCAACAGCACTTTCCCTGAAATTAAGTAACTCATTGCTCAAGGTCACAGAAGGTGTATCTATACCTTGAGATTTATGTGTAACAGGCTCTTTTTAGGTTTGAAACCTCTTAGCAGATAAGCAAGAATTTGTTTTCTAAGCACTGGATCTACCTTTTCCTTCTTTTTCTTATGTTTGTTTGCTATTGTGAGAGGGTTTATAAAATAGTAGAACTGGATGAATTTTTTTCTCTTAATTTTCTATGTAAGTGTTGACAGCACAAAAGGGGTGACAAGGTTTACAACATTATCTTCATAAACAGGTACATCCTAATATCCTAATTCAGGAGCAGGGAGGTGATTGTCCCCCTGTACTCAGCCCTGGTGAGGCCGCACCTCGAGTACTGTGTCCAGTTTTGGGCCCCTCACCACAAGAAAGACATCGAGGCCCTGGAGCGTGTCCAGAGAAGGGCAACGAAACTGGTGAAGGCGCTGGAGCACAGGTCTTATGAGGAGCGGCTGAAGGAACTGGGCTTGTTTAGTCTGGAGAAGAGGAGGCTCAGGGCAGACCTTATTGCCCTCTACAACTACCTGAAAGGGAGTTGTGGCGAGCTGGGGGTCGGCCTCTTCTCACAGATAACTAGTGACAGGACAAGGGGAAATGGCTGCAAGTTGCGCCAGGGGAGGTTCAGGTTGGAGATGAGGAGAAATTTCTTCTCGGAAAGGGTGGTTGGGCATTGGAACGGGTTGCCCAGGGAGGTGGTGGAGTCACCATCCCTGCAGGTGTTTAAGGAAAGGTTAGATGTGATACTTAGGGACGTGGTTTAGTGGGTAATAGGTGGTGGGGGGATGGTTGGACTAGATGATCCTTGAGGTCACTTCCAACCTTAATGATTCTATTCTATTCTATCCTTCCACAGTATCTCGCAATACTCTTCCATAACTGCTTATCACGTCTTTATCAGAAGAGCCTTATTCTTCCCTTTGATAGCAGGGTGTCCTGAGATTCCTTTTTGATCGCTTAAAATGTTTTAGTGCTTCATGTAAACATTGAGCTCATATTACTGTAGCTATAGACTTTTATCCTGAAGTTATCAATATCTATAGGCAGTGCTTTATGCAGCTCTGCTTGCCCTCTTCACAGACCTGCTATGTTTTTGCCAGCCACTGATAAGGCTGGAGATGCGAGGCAGCAATGCTCTTTTATTTCCCAATCTAGCTGGGGAAAAATCCCACGTTTGACCCATTGGGACGGAAAAGTGCTAAGAAGGAACCGATGGGATGACTAGCAAGATAGATGGAGGGAAGAGCCAGGATCCTAAGCTCTTAGATATATTATTAGTTTGATTTGTTGTGTTCATATGTCGAACACCTTTGCATTTTGGGGTTTTTAGATCCATCTGATAATTCTAGTCTTGGATGCTGAATCTGAAGGTTTTCAACTAAACATGAAGAGAGTTAGGGTTCAGGCTTATCAGTGCTTTTGCAACAGTGGATTGAAAAAGCCAAACCTTAAATACTGTGAAATCTTTATCACAAACTTTCCTGGACCTAGTTCCAAAGATGGCATTTGTGAAACAGGAACAGAACAATAATGCATGACAATGGTTGAAATTGAGAAAAAGCAACAAAGCAATATTAATACCTATTCTGATCTACTTCTTGCTTAATCTGACTCTTTCAGAGTTATTTTAGAAATGGTAACATATGTGTAACTAGATATCTTGATAAGGGCATCACTGACTTTGAACTGGCAGTCAACCTCAGGAGTGGAATGAAGCCCTCCAGTAACTAAAGACCAGTGCAAATTTCTCTCTGGTACAAGTGTAAAGCTGTGGTTTTTTTTTAATCTTATGCTCTTTAACTTGGAATCGCATAGTGTATGTACTCAAAATGTAAATAAAACTGGGACAGAGTAGGATGGTGGAGTAGTTCATCAGGCATGCAAATGTCCACATAAAAAATAAGAAGGACAAAAGGTGGAATTAAAGATATGCTTGTTCGGCAATGTCACTTCACGTATTTTGGGAAGGGTCATAGCAATATTAGCATAAGAGCCCACACAGACTGGAAAAGTCTTTTTAAATTGCTGATGTAACAAATAGTTGACTTAAAAATTAGAAAACCAACAGCAAAACTACCACCTCCTTGAAAAAAAAAATAAATCCCATTTCCAACTACTGTGTGAAGGCAAAAATGGATTTGCTCTGCTGCTGCTAACACATAAATTTTTAACCATGTGAGAGAAAATGCAGACATTGCAAAATCCAAGGAAGGTTATTATCTCATGCACTACATTCTTCCAATCTGGTGAAAAAAGAAGACTAGGGTAATAAAGCTTTATGAATCAAGTCAAAGACATGACAGCAAATGTTGCATGATTGCAAAATGCCCCAGTTCTTGTACTGTTTACGTTCTGCCCTCTGTGATTCTATATAAATAGACGCAATATATCTGTTGTAAGTATCTACTGGAGCAACACTTTGCAGGGTGGATCTGAAACACTTTGAAGTCTATGGAAACATTCCTGTCTGCTTCCATGAGTCTTAGAGGAAGCCTAAACCTTCTGGGCTATCTCTGGTAATGTGCTGGATTTTGCTACCCCTGTCTAAGGGCTGTAGCTAGATGCTCAAATGAAGCAATCAAGAAATTGCCAACAATATTGAAAGAACCCTTCTTCTGACCTTCTGTGAGGTCCTGATGTGAGATGGTGCTCTTTTGTTGGTAACAGATCAAGCCTTGAAATCAGGGAAGTGTAAGAGTGTATGCTCTACATGTGCCAGGAAGGATGTTTGATACCATGTTTTGACTAGTATTACAAATGGTCTTCTAATTCTATGATGAGTGCTTAATTTTATTAATGATTTAATTTTTTTTGACTTGTGTCAGGCTTTGTCTTATGTGGTTTCTGGTTTTGGTGGTGGGGGTGTGTTTGGTGGATTTTCTTCTTTTTAAAGCTCTGTAGATTTGAGTCTTGTAAAATGTTAAGTGAAAATCTTGTATGGCATTTAGAACTAAAGGATGTTTGCCTTTAAGCCTTTGCTGAAGGGCTTGCCAGGGAGGGATGAGATTGGTCATGTAGCTGGATGTAAGCACATGCTGGAATCCTTCCTCGGTCAGGATTGTGGCTGGGTACAGGGAAGCACAAACAAAGGATGAAATCAGTGCAATTGACTCATTGTAATTTTTTTACCTAAATATAGAATTGATGATAAAACTATGTGCCAGAGTTTTCTGGAAGGAAGTGAAACCTTACTAAAATCACATTTTTACAGGGGATACAGCATTTGTGAGAGAAGTTTGGCCAAGAAACTATCAAGGGAAATAGTTTTGGTTTTTTTCTTGTTTCATTTTTTTAATATTGTCAATGATTAAAAAAAATTCAAGTTGTTTTGACACTTTAAAATTTTGTCAGCTTGTAAAAAGTAGGTTTTGGTATTGCTTTATTTTTTTAATTTATATTTCAGTTTTTCTACAGTATTTCAGATCCTACAATAGAGTTACTACATTATCCTGTCATTTTTCTGATTGGTTCTATACACTTATTTCTCTGATTTAACTGATCAATTTTTTTAATTGAAATATTCTGATGTTAAACAAGTAATAGAATAAATTCGGATCATTGACTCTAGGCTGGTAATTTCTAGAACAATGTAGAAGGATGTTTTGATCTTAATATTTTTCGGATAGCTTCCATTTTTCCAACCCCAAAATCTTACATCCTCCTCGTGCTCAAATCACTGTATTTTCTATTAGCTGTAAAGAGAAAACATGCCCAAATTTCTCTTTGTATAGCCATATGTGTCTAGAACTAGAATCAGATGTTATGCTTTCACTCCAAACTTGTACATAGTACCCTTGCAACATAATACTGTGCCCCTTTTATGTCAAGATGTCAAATCTCTCTCTATTTTTACTTTCACCTATATGAAAATGTCATCAAGGCTAAAACTGAGCTGTTTTTCACACCCTGTGCCCTATAAAACATAGAAACATTACACTCATTAAATTTTATGAAAGGAATTCTTCTTTCTTACTCCACCGCAAGTAACGTTTTGTGGTGTGTGTTTCGTGGTTAAAAGGCAACAGCAATTTGAGGACTAACACCCCATTCTTCCCTTACTAAATCAGGGATATTCCACTTGTTTAAAATTACAGCTTTGTTTTACACTCCAAGAGTGCCTTGGAGAATTCTTGACTCGAGAAACATGGAGGATGTAAATACATGTATATATGCTTTTAATGATAACCAGAGCATAATGAAACATGGGGGACGTAATGAAATTAGAAGTAAAGGACATAAATGATGTGGAGGAAACGGAACAAGTTTGGATAATCGAGATTTAAGAAACTTTGAAAAAAATGCTCCATATAACTTGGGAAGAAAGCAAAGGGGTATCATTGCGGTGCTACAAGGCTGTTCATTGGAATGCAGCTATTTCAGCATTTTGCGATGTGGAGTAGTAGGAAAAAATTTTTACTAGTTATGGCTTGCGTATTTGAGAATACTTATTAAAAATACCTAGTGATGTGAATATTATATCCATTTCAGGATTAAACATATAGGAAAAAATATCTCTTGTTCTTAATGCCTCACTTACTCTGCTGCTATTGAAAAATATAAATACATACAATGGCTTAATCTGTAGGCATTTTGAAATAGTAAGCAACAGAAGTAAGCTCTATCCAGCAAACTCTTTTCAATCACAGAAGAAGAGAAATGTTATCCTGGACAAATTATAAAGTATATTACCTAAGGTTTTTCCTTAAACGAAGCATCAGCTGTCTCACTGCGATAGTCTAGATTTCTGACTCTTAGAAAATGCCCCTAACCTTGATTGCTGTTACTGGTACTGTGAATTTATTTAAAGCTCTAGATCCTAAAGTTTAGAGAATCTCCACTTGCGGTTACAACTTAAACCAAATTTTCAAAGAAAATTGCAAAATATGTTGCAGACGAATCTGAAAGAACCAGAAATTGAAAGGGGAAGAAGAATCCAAGATTCTCTACTCTTAGTTGTAAGAGCTGTACAGACTCGATTCATGCTGATCAATACTTCATTTCAACAATTCCAGTTTGACTCTCTTTTGTTAGGTAAATGTAAACAGTATCCTAGTGTTAAAGAGCTGGAATACCATGCTCTGAAGGAGTTAATGCTCATCTGAGTGTAGGAATTTAAAAGTTAAACATCTAGTCTAAACTAATTGTCTGGGCTTTCTTTCTAGTCACTGGAGAGGGATGGTCACCTTTGTGGCCTTTGGGGGATACCTAGGTTTGTTTCCTGAATGTATAAGAGCCTTCATATCTACCTTCACCTTTGGATGTGGGAAGCAAAAGGAGAAGGTTTTGGCAAATTGATCAAAATGCTGAAACAACAACAACAAAATGTTTTGTCATCTGTCGTAACATTTATACCCATGCAGGAGGTGGCCTGTGGACATGCAGGGCTGGCCTTGCGTGCAGACAGGGAGTTCCTTGCTCTCTGTCTTGCTGTCCCGACAAGCCTGAACAGTGTTGAGTGAAAGCACCACAGATGCTGTCCCTGGAGGTGGGTGCTCTTTGGGCAACAGCTTGTGCTTGAGGCAGGACCTGGCTTCTCTGCTCTTGGTACAGTGGAGGAGTTGTCGCTGGACTTACATCCTCTACAATAATATTATTAGAAAAAAGAGATCTTAAGGAGCGTGTGCATTGCCTGTTGCACTTGGCTGTAAATCTGCTAATTTAAGAAAAATATTTCTAGGACTTTAAAAAAGTTACTATTAGTACTAGATTCTTTAACATTAACTCGGTGATGAGGGCATTTTTAAGAGCCATTAGAATCTATTGTATATAGAGCCTGTTTGCTGTTTTGAAACACTTTAAACTGCATATTACTGACCTGGGAGACTCTATTGGGCGCCACTGTAATGTTTTATATTACCTCATCAAACTCTTTTTATATAGTTAAAATGTTATTTGCTCACAGCTAAATACCAGAAGCTCGCCGACATGGCAACTGGAAAATATTACCCCTCTCTAACTAGCACAACAGAAAGGAATCATTGGCTTCCCCAGGTGTCACTGACAAGGGTCTTAATGCTTAGGGGGTAGTAAAAGGCCAAGGATCATTGAGATTTGCTTGGGCAAGCTTAGGGTACGTCCTCAGTGGCTGTATATTCATGTTCTCTCTGCTAAAGGTCTATCCTTAAATATTTCATACCCCTGCAGAGATACAACCATCTGTGTGCATGTAATTGTGTGTGAAACGCATAAGCAGAGTATGATTATAGCTGCCAAGCTGGACTGTGACATTAAACTCTGTAAAGGGGAGAGGTACATGACAAAAAATATTATGCAGTCATCCACAGTATCTCCTCTCATGATAGATGGAGATACATCATAAGACCAGGCTGCACATTTTGAATATACATGTAATACTTTGGAGAGCTTCTCAGCATTGGGTTGTCTTTTTTTCATGGGTTGAAAATGATGTAGACAACTTTCTTTAAAAGCAAATATCCATGTTGCAGTTTTTAAAGATCACTGTGTATGAAAGCAGAAGTATGAGCTTGGGCGTACAGGAAAATAACGTGCCTATGTTTTCAGTTCTCCAGTGTGGATTTGGCTCTTGAGGATGATAAAAATGCCACGATTACTGCAGAAGATAAAGGTCTCTCTTAATATTGATGGGAGAAAGATTGGCAGCAGGATACTAGCAACTTAAAAATTAATTCCCTTCCTTGGTCCACCAGACCAAGCTTGTGGGACTGTTCGTGTGTTTGTACTCTATCAGAGCTTAACGAGAGATTTAGAGATTTAGAGGAACTCCCTCTCCTGACTTGTGATTTTTATTTTTAGTCAGATCACTGCAGCTTCACACAATGCAAATCTATGCACTGTGAGCAAGACTACTGTTAAAAATTATGCTCCATTCTAACATTCAGTCATTGGATTTTTTAGTCACTCAGTGACTTATTTATGCAAAACACCACTGTCTAACAGCAGTTTCCTTGGATGTGGAACTCTGTGAATAAACAAGAATAAAGGAGTAACAAGGTTTGGTTTCTTGCAGTAAAGGTATTCTGAAGCACACTGGGGCACTGCTCCTTTAGAGCTATCTAAGTGATTCTACCTTGAATTCAGCTTTCAGATATTTTCTAGAATAGCTTCTGCTGCTTAAATGATTTTCAGTCTGTGTTGGTGCATTGTTGCTTTATCTCCAGAGTTTATACAGCTGCCAGGTACCTGTGGAGGGTCCCCTATAAATCAGTTTCCCAGTAGTAATGTGCAATTGGCCTGGAGGGAGGCTCAGGTCACTTAATCTGAGAGGTGCAAAGAAGCATCTTATGTATTGTTTGGTTTTATTTATTTTTGTAAGGCTTGAGGCTGCTTGAAGCTTTTGTGGAGTCAGAAAAGAAGTTTTAGCCTCAAGGAAATACTGTGAACTGTCAGTAAATAATTTTGCATTTTCGTAAAACATACCTTTGTTTTGACATTCTCCACTTTTACTCTGATGATGTGTCTCTGCCAACTGCTTTAGTCAAGCCTGGGAAAAGGCTCTGAATCATGCCTAGGTTTGTCTCGGTGAGGCACTGTGTTTGAGGAAGTAGATGCAGAAAATACGACAGGAGCGTCATTTTCTAAATGTCTGGGAAAAAGCAGATTTGATCTCTTAAATAATTCATTTTGTGTGTGTGTCTATATATGTACATATGCAGAAGTAAAAAAAGAATTGAAAGGAGAAGGAGTGGAAAGAATAACTTGAAAACTAAAGGCACTACTTCCTGGCATTTGCTTTTCTTTTTATGATAGCATGTTTGGGGGTGGTTTTTTTTTGGCCACAGTAGTTCTTTGAGAACTTTTGGTCAAATGTAGCATTGGATTTTACTGTGTGTGTTACCGTCTTTCAGAGAGGGAAATGGAGGGACATTACAGACCTGTGCAGGGTCCTGCAGTGAATCGGTGGCTCAGCTGAAATTGGGACCTGGTTTTCCTTCTGCCTCCTAGTACTTCTTAGATCGACTTCATCCCATCCTCTCATGGCCGTCTGGTCAGTGGGGTTTTAAAACGAGGAATGAAGGCACAGGTTCAAAGAACGCAACCAGGCCTCTCTAGTTTCTGGTTAGACTTGTCAAATGCATTGTCATTCCATACTTGAGCACATCGTGTGTGTCTGAAAAACAATATGGATATACTTCAGAGCCTGCTTCAAAGCTCGGTGAGGTAGTGGGAATCTTCCCATGGAGTTCTCCGGGATTTGGACCAGACCTCTGAGTCATCTATAAAAATTATTTCAAAGGGAAAAATGTATGATGTAAACACAAATCATCTCACATTCATGTGTCACAGGAACTTTAATGTGCTATGAACTTGAAGATCTATTGTTCAGACATCTCAATGTTTTCCTTTGTTTCTATGGGTATTGTTTATACTTCGGAGACCGTATGTGTGGATGAAGCATCATCAGTGAAACGTATGCCTTTTAGGAACTGAATACCATCAGAATTCCACAACTTGTGTTAATTTGGCCCCATAAATGTCTCCCTGATACATTAAAAAGGCTGTAAAATATAAAAACAAATGTAATAAACAGAGATTAATATTACTTGATATACAAATATTAGAATCTGTTCCCACACCCTGTATAGAGGATTTTATTGTTATTGCAGATTTTTTAGAAGTACTAAATCCAATGGTGATGCAAATAGTTTCCAAATTCCTTGTTATAAATACGTTCACATCCATTGGCAGAATAACTTTCTGCTTTGTGACAGGAGAGAGTTTAGCCCTTGATCTTAAAGTTTAATTGCCCTTTTTACCACACTCTATCAAATATGGGTCCAGATCTTAGTTGTGATGTTGATATGTGAGAAAGCTAGGCTGACCAGTGCCAGGTAACAGTAAGAAGAGAAATAAATAAGGTTTTCCATCTTTAAGCATGTTGCAAACACACGCTACTTACTGTCCACCTTAGTGACCTTCGTTCTTTGAGTAATGCCATAGACATAGATTATGACATACATTTAAATACACAACCATATTTTAATAGACATTAAATAACATGTGGCATTAGTTCTGCATTTTTTTATTATATGACTCAGTCTAGCAAAATATCTGAACTGAGCTTTAAGTATGTGAAGTCAATGAAGCTGCACACGTACTTATATTTGAGAGCACACATGTTTTGGTAAATTAGAAACATAATTTGAGACAAGTAGGCAGATCTCGAGTTTGAAGCAACTTTTCTCTGACTAGTGTTGCAAAACATCCGTTATTTTCCCCCCCCCTCCGTTTCCTGAGGTGCTCTTGCACTTACTGCTGGAATTGGTTTTGGCTTCGGCAAGCTCTTGGGCAAAATGGACGGCTAGCGTGGGAGGACATCTGCCTTGGAGCACTGAATAGATGAAGTCAAAAGGAGCTAGGCCAGTGGCAAAGGTGCCTGTGATGTGGAGTTCTTGCTGCTATTGTGCAAGTCCTATGCTTCCCCAGAGATGCAGAGTGAAGACATTTTCAAATGACAGCTACAGGAAAAAAAACCCACCCTGAAACTACAACAAACCAAAGAGGAAAATTCAGAGCTGTTTATAAAACCTATTTTGATCCTTGGTAGAAACCATTTCCAAACTTTCCCAGTCAAGGGTTGTGTTTATCAGCTGATTTATTTTCTAGTTTCTAGGTATTTCAAATACTCCAAAAATATTACAGCAAACTAATTCTTTCTGACCTCTGAGGAAGGAGTAGCGATGATTAATTTCACAATGTCCTTTGGTAGTGAG
The DNA here is from genome assembly GCA_013399095.1 of Psophia crepitans. Taxonomy (NCBI): domain Eukaryota; kingdom Metazoa; phylum Chordata; class Aves; order Gruiformes; family Psophiidae; genus Psophia; species Psophia crepitans. Next base: position 2,606,686 of record VWZZ01000616.1, read on the forward strand.
TCAGCAAGTTTATTACTCATTTGGTTTTCATACGTGCTTTTTTTTAGCCAATGGGAATTTCCTCTTTTCTCCCTTCTCACACCTAGTGCAAAACTCCACAGTTGGGCGGGATTCTGTGAATTGCTTGACCAGTCCTAAAAGAACCCATTATAAGCCATCTTTTTCTAGCCGAGCTGTCTAATCTGAAGGAAGAGCAAAACACGTACAAAATCCAAGAACGTGCTCAGATGTTGAGGAGTCTACAGCTCTATCCTTTAGTTTATTATCACTTGAATCGAAATGCCAGCTGTTTTGTTGGCAAACAATAAATGCTGGTTTGCAGATAGGTTTGCTTGTATTCAGTTCTTTCCTAAAATAATAGTTTTGCTATGGGTTAATAAGTCCACACTTGTTTTTAGGCTTCAGTTCTCAATACCTTCTTGTGTATTGTTTTCTTGAAGGTAATAGTCTTTCATAATGTTCCTTACTAAGGTTGTTGCTGCTTTGAAAACATTACTGAAGTGAAGAGTACTTGCTTTAGCAAATGTTAATGCAACTAATGTGAAGTTCCTTGACCTTCTTTAAGGACTTCTTCCATGCAACTGAATGTTCTGAAAGAAGCTCTGACTGCATGAAATACAGAGGCAGCTGCAGTTACCTTCACATATTAAATTCTGTGACACTAAGAAATCATTACGGGCCTATCTAACAATGTTAAAAAATAAAGTATTTATTGTGTTTTCACAACAAGTGTGTAAAAATATGTGGGTATTGGATATGTTCACTGGAATCTCTTTGTAAACATGGGTTGATGCTCTTCATTTCCCAGCAAGTGCATTGGCTGTAAACCAAAATGTCAAATGAAACTGTAAATTGGGATAGAGATTTGCTACACTTTATATTTATTTCCAATGTGGTAATGTAAATTCTTATTTTATCCACACAGATGTTTGAGGACATATTTGATAGGAAAGGCTATTTATGTGACTGACAGCTTCCCTAAGCCATGTAACAACTTTATGTGAACTGTTATTTACCCCTTTTTGTACCTATTTTAACAAAGGGTAGTCATAATTATTATTTTGGGGTTTTATACCCAAATTAATCGATGTAAGGTTTTTGTTAGGGATCAGGTTTGTGTTTTTTTTTTTTCCCTGCCCACTTGGACCTATCCCAAAGTGCAAATGATTATGACGACAAGCTACACAAAGTCTAATTCTGGGAGAAATTATATCCCATTTGAAACTGCTTACAGTCCAGGCCTTGCCATTGATCTGGATATGTCTATATGTCCTAGATGTTCTACAGATAGTTTTATGGTTTTGGCTTGAAACCTTTCATCTGAATTGGGAAGCTTTCTGAGTTCACTGTTAAAGGTTTCTCTGCATGCTTTTGAGGTGAGAAAATGAAGAGGCTCCTCTGTTTCGGGTTCGGTTGTTTCATTCTAGATAAAGTATTGAGTACTGAGATTAATTACTTCTACGCCCATCGTACTAGTGGATTGCTGCTTGAAAAGTGAAATATTCTACTAGTTTTTCTGCTACGGTTGCATTTAGAAGTCGGAGAAGAATATTTCTACAGATACAGAAGCGGTTTAGTTCATTAACACCTTTTTCCTTAGAATGAGGAAAGGGACAAAGGGAGAAATGCTTAAATGCTAAAGTTTCAGGGAATGGAGATTTCCTTAGTGGTAGACACAAATATGTTTGTTTAAGAGGAAAAAGAAAAAAAAAAACCCAAGAGGATACGCATGCCTGATGCCAAAGAACAGCCAGTGTGCCTAACACACAGGAGAAATTGTTTCAGAACAATTCATCCATGGGAAAATATGACCCTTACAATATTACCAAGGTCAGTGAAACCTATGGTGACTTGCTGAGTAAGGACTTCACTGGGCAAATGAAAGATGCCTGTGGTGGGATACTTTCCTGGGACTTGCTTTATTTAAGATTTCAGAATTAAAACATAGGGGGATGAAAATAGAATTGATAGCTTTTCTTTGTCCTCTCTTGCAAAATCCTACTGGTTATTGATAGATTAAAAAATAAATCTAAAGAGAAATATGAATTCTTGATATATACACACAGAATGAAAGCAACATTGGGGGAAACACCACTTCAGCCATTTTGAAGTTAATTTCATGTTAATTAAAACTGTGGTAAGTTTGCCTGGAAGAAATTTACCCAAAGTGGTGAAGAAAATTTGGACAAGTCATGGAATCTTTACAGACAATAAAAGGAAAATCTTTGTAAATGAGGGAAGATCTTTTAATGAAAAAACTCACGAGGGGAAGCTAGTTGGCTGATTAGAAAAGTTATGTAAATGGCCTTTTGCATGTGATACAGGATGCAACGGAATAGGAAAAATAGTAAAGCTTGCTCAGTCTACCGTAGCATAGTGAAAGACAGTCTGTAAGGTTTTTTGGGCTCCTATTTTCTGAGAGTTGATGTAAATATTCTTTGCTCACTGCTGTGACCTGCAGCCGGTTACGAGAACATTAGAGAAGGAAATAGGACAACTTGTCAGCTTCTGCCCTCATCGCTGACGTAGAAATCCTGATTATGTGGAATTCCATGGTGAAAACAAAGAATACAAACCAAAAGAAAACAAACAAATTAAAAAAGACTCTTTGCATCTGCAGAGACTAGTATTTAATTCAGGGAACTGTGTGAAAAGTGTTTTCTTATCTACTGTGAAAGCTGCCACAGGGAAAGCTACGTTGAATAATTAAAGCCTTACCATTTGAATCTACTTTAAATATTTTAGCCACCTAAAATTCAGTATAAGCCTATAAATGCAAAGATTTAGGACTATTTAATCTGTACCGGAACTTTGGTCAAGAGCTAAAATGTTGTCATCCATAGAGACAAAGCATCAGTTGTCAGTGGACAAGTTGGATTTTTGTCAAGGCTCCTACCACTTTCCCTAACTGTGGTAGTGCAGAAGTCTGCAGTGACCTGAGGCTGTTTGTCAGGTGACGAACCTCCCACCCTGCTGCTTAGTGTAAATGAATATATGCTGGCATTATAAAGAGCATATGGGCTTCTTCTGAGTAGGTATGATGCGTGGCAGAGCGTGGCCCAGCATGCTCAGGAGGGGAATTGGGGAGACTCTTACCTTTCCAAATGAACCAGCACGGTGGAAGGTCTGGGTAGCTTACGTAGCACCAGACTCTCCAAGGATTTCTGTTTAAATCAACAGATTACCCATGTGTTACCATGATCAGTGTGGGAAAGAGGGCTGGAATCTGGCTTGTAATAACTAGTGCTACTGTGGGAGAGTTCACGTGGGGAAGTAAAGCTTTTTCCAGGATTTGGCCCATAATTAGATTAATGAACATTTTAGTACGTGCTTTGCAACAGAATATTAAGCACATGTCTCTGTTCAAATCCCTTGAATATTTGCTTCTCTTCTGAGTAGCACTGGTGTAAATATAGAACGTCTGTTCACTTCAGCAGAGGTGGTTTTTCGAATTAAAACTGAAAAAAACCTGACCTGTGCTCTTCCCCTTTTATGTTGTTGGTACAAGAAAACTCTATCTAAAAAAAAAAATAATGCTTTTGCAGTGGTGAAAATGCAATCTACAAGCATTTTCCTTTAGTTCAGTTACTGCCCATTAAGCCTTTGTTATCACAGAGGACTGCTGCTAAATTCTTTTCAGACACTTCCACTTTTATAGAAGTTTCCTCGCTCTACTTTATCAGGGAAAGGTCTTGGCTTGAAACCAGGAGGGCCATTTGAATTTAAAATTTGACAGGTTTCAAAATCTCAGTTCAAAATACATAAACCCATAAATAAAAGATTACACTGCATTCTGAATAGCCATTTTCTTCTGGCAGAGGTAGGGAAGCAGCAGCAGTGCACTGTGCTGCCTAGATTATGCAGCTTCAGGGATAGAAATCGTAACGTGTTCTCTAAGAACTGTGCTGTGGTGCTAAAATAAAAAGGGTTGGAAGGTATTTGTGCCACACTGGGGGAAAAGCTAACGTGAAATGCTGGTACCATGAGAAAGTTGCGAAGTTATCTTGCCGTTAAGAAGCTCTTTTTGAGACATGGGTATCAGCCCACTGATGAGGTATCACAAAATAGCTGCCATCTCCACCCTTTACATCAGCAACTCTGGCTTTGTCAGGCTTGAGAGAACGTAGCAAGTGGAGGTTCATCAAGTGATCTTAAAGGGAAAGGTGAACTGCAGGCAACTATGATATTTGATAAAAAAAGGTGAAGAAAATCGTATGAAGATGTTGTTCTGACCTTTAGATGCCGAGGTTCACGGAGCTGAAATGTGTAAGGGCTGACACTAGGAAGTGAGTGTTTATCCCTCTCGAGGGTTAGAAAATTGGACGGATAAGATGGCTTCCTTTTGACGTGAAAAAGCCTGAAAAAGGAGTTGCTATTTTAGACATTGAACAGCTGTTCATTACAGACCAAAAAAGGTGGGGAAGAAAACACAAAGTCATAGGATATGTTGTAGTTTCCCTCCAGGTTTTCTTCGTGAATCATACAAAATTTTCTTCAATTTTTTCTTAAGCAAACAAGGAGGATGAAGGAATATCACATTCGCCTGAGCAGCTTAACAGACATGTTAATTGGGAGAATGTATCTTTCATCATTCTGGATGTAAATAAATTGGCATTGTTTTAATGCCAAGTGTTTTCTTTGCTAATCTGGGTGAAATGCAGAGCTTTCTAGCCAAGTACTCTTAAGGAAAAGAACCGTCATCCGTGAATAATAAATTTTAGGCAAGACTAAAGAAATAAGATGCTGTTCTATCACGGGCCAAAAGATTTCTCTACTCTGAACAACAGCTGTAAACTTGAAGTGTGGCTTCACTCACAGATTTAGGAGATTTAAATTACATGATTTATGCCTGGGAATTTTGGAGCCATGGTATTTGCATCCACCCTCCCCTCCTCCCTCAGCAAAATCCTACTTTTTATCCTTGGAATTTTAAAATTATGACTTCCTAATAATGTATTGGATTCAAATAAAATCTTGACCTTGCAAAGCAATTGCCTAGAAAATAAATACAAGGACTATCTTAACTAAATAGTCTGCGGATGCCTGGCCCTATGTTAATTTTTCTTAGTGCCATATGGAGTTCCATTGTTGAAAGTCTTTAAGGTCATGCCCGGAACCAGCAGCATTCTGTGTCTCTCTGGGCTACAGGCTCAGTGTCCAAGACACTAGTAACAATAATTGTCCAGCTTTTTCTGTAAGCTAGGTATGAAACATTATTTTAGTCTTTCTGATAAGGTTCCCATGGGAGCTACTGGGTGCTGCACTCTTAGTTTGGTCTTTGTTTTGGATCTTGAGACACAGGCAAGTTCTCCTGATGATCTGACTCTGGCTACAAGGCTTGACTATATGAGCATCTCCGTGTACTGTTGGATTGCGCCCAAGAAGACAGGTCCCTCACATGCATGAATTGTTGACTTTTGGAAAATGCTTGGGCTGCCTGTTTGGCGTACTATCCTTCCTTCCTTGGACTCAGAGGTCCTGTGACAGACCCCCACATGTGTGAGGCCGGAGAATGACTGCTAGTGCAGTGCACAGCGCAGAGGCAAGATGATTCCCAAGGCAGGGAAAAACCTGGAGAATAGGGAGTGTGGGAGGGGAGTAGCCAGCTGGCTGGCCGGCCACCCAGAGTGACTGCTGGGAGGGGAAGGGATAAAGAAGGGAGATATCTTTTCCAGTTCTCTTTCGTGGCTCTTTCTTTGGAGGAGTCTGGTAATGAGCATGATCCCGTGTGTTATGTAAGGAAAATTGCCTATTGTAATGTTAGACACAATGTTTGCCAGAATAAAAGTCTTAGATCATAAAAACTATTAGGGGGTATTTTGATTTTATAAGTATCTAGGGTCTGATTCTGCCTTCCTCACCTCAGCGTACCTTGGTACTAATTCCATTGACGTCTGAATGGATCCAGACTGAGAAATTCCATCATATTGGCATTTCCTTATCTACAGAGTTCATGTGCATATTCTGTGTTCCTTTCCTTTTCATGCTGGGGATTTTTGAATAATCAAATTTAATACCCCATTAAATTGCATTTTGTGGCCCTTTAAAAGTTGCTCTTGGGGTGCCCACTAGAAAATGTATCATTACCTTTTCTAAATTGTTGAAATAAGACATTCTAAATCCTTTCTGTAATGGCTTATTAGGGTCTCTGTGGCTTTGGTTAATTGTCACAGCCTCGTTTACCTTAGGCGGAGGAATTTTAATGTATAGAGCAAGATGTTTTATTCATTCAAAAATATTTTATGGGAAGTTGCTCTGAACTGAAGTGGTGTAAAATGCACTCTTGGGGGCCCAGCTTTCTTATAGTCTCACATCAGAAACAAAGGAAGAACATCTATGAACTAAGAGCAGAAAACTCTGTCACAGCCCAGGGTTTCCCCTTGTCTTTAGGGTCGCTCGTGGACCAAAACTACTAATTTTCCAGCGTTGCCTTGAAGAGCGATGCTGAGCCACAACAGGTCATCCCGATGTGATGCAAAGCACGTTAATGAATTGCCCTATAAAATTTGCAGGCAGGATTCAGCCCCAGCCAGAGGGCAACAAAAGTTTCCTTGAAATCAGAGTTATGGATCGGTGGCGGTGAATTCACAGGGCCGAGGAGGTGGTCTGATGTGTAATCGTACCCTGCTGACAGGGCCTTGGCAGTTAGAGCACGTTGGCTGCAGCCTGCCATTTCGGGGGTTCAAGCAAGGCGCTTGTGATGGGAAGTAGTTTGTTTTCTCTGGCTATCTGTTTTTTTGGGTGGGGGGAAGGGTGGAAGGAAGAAAATAACTTACTTTTTGGTTTTCTGCTTAAATTAAAGGTGTCAGGAGGCTTTAACTGAGAGTGGGAAATCCCCACTGTAGGTGCACGTGGTCCCACTTGACCCATTTTTCCTAATGCACTTAAAATGAGCTTGCGTTTGTTTTTAATGCATCCCTTCAGAATAAAGGCAAACTGGGTTTTCTTGTGACAGCTCAATAACTTAAGTGCACTCTCCTACAGCAACGGCTTTTCAAGTGGAGTGCAGGTGAGCCTTACATCTGCAGGCAAAGCAATCTGTATTTTCTTTCATTTCCAAAGGAGTAATTATTCCTGACTACTCATTTGTCTACATACATCTTTTTCTCACGTTGTTTTTTGCTTTGTAGCTATCTGGATATTTATACAGGCTTCGTTGCTGTCCTCTGTGAACACCTCTGGGCGTTCAGTTTTATCCTGGAGACTTCCTATGCAGTAGTGAAAAGTAAGGGGGGAGATATGATTTGCTTAATGTTGTGTGGGAAATCTATGCCCAGCCTTGGAAGCAAATGCTGGTCTCTGATCCCAGCCCAGCGCCTGATGCAGTGAAGTATCTTTCTGTTCCACAGTGTGTGTCAGTTCTTCTTGATATTTTCCTTTTTGGTAGCTGATGTCATCTGCTTTTTTCCCTTCAATTATGCTCTTAGCATAGAAAATAATTGCAGGGAGCAAGAGAAAAAAAGCTTCTGAGAATTCCCATGGATTCTCTTCTACTTGAGGCAAGTAAAGATCCCTCTGGCATTATTGGAATTTTCTTGCCTGCTGCTATTGAGAAGTCCTGAGGATTGCGTAGAAAGAAATAGAAAGGCTGCATTTTAGTAACGGGAATTTTAACAGTACAGTCTGACTCAAAAGTCAGAGACACTCTCTCATTCAGGGCCCGATCCTGCTGTCGTTACAGTTCAGAGGAATAAGATCAAGCCTATGGCTGGTGATTCAGTGACAACAGCCCTTACACAAAACCTTTAAAGGGACTCTTTGTGTCCAACGGGCCCTGGAAAATTGAGTCCTGATTGTAAGTACAGAGGGAAGACAGAGTTCGTAAAGTTGCCAGGGTCTGTGATAAACCCAAGGAGAGAACACAGCAAGCTGCTTGAAAACTTAGGATGCAATAAAAAGAAAATATATAGATATAAATCTGTTGAGGATAAAGTCTCAGATATAAGTCTGGCACGTTGTGTCCCCGGCAAGGTGCCTTGAGGGCCTGACCCTAACAGCTCTGTCGATTGGAATTGAATCCATTGCTGGCGCATCTGGTCTGCCCATGGAAGCACCTGAGACAGCATTTTTCACTTTCCTACAGGTGGAAACACTGCTGTAGGGTAAACTGCACCACAGAGCTTTCTGGAAGGATGAGCTGGTCAGGGAAACAGGACAAAACTGAGGTGGGTTTTTTGCCTTGCTCGGATTTGAAGCAAGAACCAGTTACTGACTTCACTTGGAGGTGAAAACTAAAGGCAGTGGTTCTTTTCCTCTTAGTTCTTTTCTTTGGATTTGTATATAGGCGGCTTTAAAACCCTCTCCCCTATAATGTTAATCAGAACTTCAGACTGTTCCAATAAAAAATTGAAATCCTCTCATGCACCCTGCAACAGTGCATTGTTTACAAATTGGTTGCTTTGTGCTGCGAGGCCACATATGAAATTAAACCCCAGTGTTTACTGCTGTCTTGGTTTTGCACTTGGCTTACCTATCCTCTTGCAAACATTATTGGTAAATTTCTATAGCAAACATAGGAAACATGCCTATTAAATATATATATTTTTAAAAAAAACCAAACAACAAAACATTGAGCCAATTAAAATTATGCAGATGGATCTATGTAACTACTTTGCAGACAGAATTTAGTAGTAATGTCCATTAAATCAGTTTGTGGATGTTGGCCCTGTATAATATACAGACATGGCAGAGCAAGGGGTTGTGCTGCAGAGGCAGGGCTCCATCCTCCTCTGGAAATAGTGATTTGGTATGCCAAGGTCTTAAGTAAATTTTGCTTGAATTCTTAATCAAATAAGATACCCACCAGCTGCCGCTCTTCATGCCATAATCAGTAGCTTTTAAAGGGAATTCCATAAAAGAAAGGCTAAAACTGTAATTATCTCATAGAAGCAGAACTTTTTCTCTCATGAGAACAGATATTTTTCCATTGAAAATGAATACATTTGCGAACATAATGATTGTAATTCACATGAAGAAATGAACTTATGTACTCAGCTGTACCTGTCACAGCTCTTTTATTCTATTTCCAGGTCCCTAATGAGTCTGGAGATACATTTTATGTGAAAAAAGGTTCTCAGCATAGATGAAAACCTTTAAATTAGCTCCCAGAGCTGGGCATCAAGCATGTAGTTGAAGTTCCACCGGCCTTTCCTCTGGTTCTCTTAGAAATGAACAATTTACAACTGTAATTGAAAGTCCTAAGGTAGAATTACAAAACAAAGGAGTGGCAGGGAATTTTTTTAGAAGCAGCAAGTTTTTTTCTCTGTCATTTTGAGCTCTGTGAGTGTGTATATAAGTGCATATTTATATATATAATAATCTGCCTACATATAAAACCAAGTTGGCTGTGTTGTTCACACCACGCACCCGTGTATGGTAGTGTAACACCTCTGATTTCATCATGTGCAGAGGGATAGTTAAGGGTTGAGAAGCTAGATCGAGGTGAGTTTTGCAGTCGCTTCCTTCTGTGAGTATAGAGTAACGCCTGTGTGCTGCCTGATGAGGATAAAATTCATATATTGTCATACAGCTCAGGTTCTTATTCAACTGCTATGAAAAGCATAAATCAGATGAGAGAGAGCAAGCGCAAAAAACCCAGCCGAGGTTACGTCTTATGGCTGCAGAAGTTCTCTTTGAGCTCAGTCTTACTGCACAAGAACCTTAGGCTCAGCAGTACTTTTCAATTCATTCTCTGGATTAGTTTAACCCACATTACGTATGACAAAACAGAAGCGCTGTTTGCTTCAGTTGGGTTCCGCACTGGAGTTACACTCTCATGCTGTAACACTGCTTATCTCTTAGCCTGGGGAAAAAATGCAGACGTTTGTCACTTCTTCCATTTTCAAGTTCATCCTTCCCTGTTTGCTTCCCCCCTGCCCAACCTTTTTGAAGTCTGTTATTTTCCAGCGTGGGTCTTCAGCTCTGTTCTGGCAGCTCTTGGTACCATTTGCCCCATGTGCCATTCCCAGCTGTGAGGTTTCCCCAGTTCTACACTGGTGGAATACTCATCTGCACCGTGTTTCCTTCTCCTATATTTTATTTTTTTGTCATTCATGCTCAAGGGCAGATTGTAACTGAGGGGTGATGAATGTTTCCACTTCTTCAAAAGAGGCATAAATAAGTTTGTGTTTTACAGGCTTATATTTCATGATTGAGAATAATGAATTTTCAGGGAAGATAATCAAGCATTATGAGCAATGATCTCCTTGGGTTAGGACTCTCACATGTTCTGACGATGAGTGATTTCTTTGTACTTACTGAAAAATGAATTTTCTGCTTTTGGAAAACAAAAATTTGAAGAAGAAACAAACCAAACAACACACCCCACACCCACAAAAACCCTCAAAAAAACTCTACAAGGTAATTTTCCTTTTCTTATGCTGTTGGCTTTGCAAATTTGCTTTCAAAACTTGCAGAACACTAATTATCACACAGGCTAAAACTAAAAAGATACATATGTTCAATTTAGGGTGCTCAAACACATTCCTTTATAGTTTCTCGGATTTAAGAATAAGTCGAGAAGTGGTATTTGTCAAAATAAATGTTTTTCAAAATTAATTTTTAAAAGGGAAATATTTACTCCCCATTGTCAATAGGTTTTGCTGGAACACAGATGTATTTTGATGTATGTGACAGATGTAAAGTACCATAGAGAATTGAATGTGCTATTTGTCTTGAGGAGGGGAATAAAAAATATCAAATATCTAGCAGTGTAGCAGTAATGATAGATTATAAAAGCATCTTGAAGAAAAATGAGTCACACGTACTACATAATCTTTTTAGGAAAATATCTGTTTGATAAATTGTGTGAAGCTTTTCATAGCTGCTGACACTTTATAAGGCACTTAAACTAGAATTATTATTTTTTTGCTTTGCCTTATGAGGCTTCCACTATGGAAAGCCAGGTTTACAGGTTTTTTGACAATTCATGGAAGAGGTGTCATTTAGAGGATAATAGAAAATAGTTGTTACTGAAAGGATATGGTTAAATCTCTGGATGTATGACCACAAGAAATCTCTTCAGGTAAATATGAGAGGAACTCGCAGGTAAAGAGTGTTTTCAGACAATTTTTTTCAACATTATTTTGCTGAAAATTAATCTTTCTTAGAATTGTTTGGAGTAGTGATAGCTTAATCCAATTTTCCTGGTAGTTCTTTTGATATATGTTTCTTTTAAACAGTCCTATCAATAAGCGTTTCCTACTAAAATGCTGAAGGAATGTTTTTTAAAAATGGTAAGAGCAATTAAAACATGAGGAATTTTTTCTTCATTCTTGGAAACCCTTATTGGTAATGTCAAAGAAGTTTATTTTTCCTGAATCTAATGATTAACAATAAACCTATAGAAACAGCAAGGCCTACCTAAGGGGTCGACAATTAGTGAACTGCGCATAGGTTTAGACAGATGGAAGCAGTTACAGCTGAACCATGGGGCAAGAGAAACCCAACTAAATGACTACGCTTCCAAAAAGACTGCTAGATGTAAAATGCTCCACCTATAAAATATGTAATAAAATATTTACAGAATTCCACAAGATCATTCAAAACCTAATATAAAAAAAAGGTGGGGGGAAATCTAACCTGCCTCTTGCCAAATTTGTTGCTGATAGCAAGGAAGGGAACTCCATTTTGCTTTCCATTTTCAGAAAGGAAAGTGCTCTGAGTCACAGGGCGCTATAAAGCAAACTTCCTCCTGGAAGAGAGACAAAGAGCGTTCCTGACACAAGCGAGAGCAGTTGCCAAGGAAAAAGGCTGCACAAAGACTGGAAGTCCCTTACCTGGCTCCATTGTGCAGTATAATGGTGGAGAAACCTTCATGCATTAACTTGGTATCAAAAAAAATAAAAATGAAGTCTAACAAAAGAAGAATGCCTTGAAGTCTGTGGATATGTAACCAGTGAGCTAACACTGAGTAATCCTACCGCCAACGCCAAACTAAGCATTTCCTATCTGATAGATTAAATTCTAAAAGATAAATGCTAAACACTAATGTTTCTTGTGTGTAGTGGCTTGCAAATGTCAGGCGTTGATTTGAACGAACACCCACCAGTTGTTTTCACCTGCAAAGGGATGTTTTTCAAAGGCAAGCGTTCTAGGAACGCCATTCCCTTCACTTACAATGAAATCTATGTTCATAAGTTCCCTAGATTCCCTCTTGCACACATGCACGCTGCTGTGTAATTCTATTCGTAGGATACATACTACACATTGTGCAGGTCACTGCTTGAAGGTATATTTTGGAGTGCAGCATCTGTGGACCATATTTTGATGTGAGCTAAGGTGTTCATGTGGAAAAGCACACTCAGGATAAGCTAGTGAAAGACAGCTCTTGTGGCTATCTTGTAGTCTTCTGAGAAGCATCACTCTTAATCGAGGAGATTAAGGAGGGTAACAAATGTGAGTGTGAAGGGGTGGCCAACAGGAAGGCTCCCTTGCATAATGCTATGTACTTTTAACCCTCTCCTTTTGTCAAATAGTGTTTTCAAAGCAGAATAAACCATAGGGTGATGACAGCTGGACTATGAATCCAGAGCAATGCTGATGTCCACTCCCTCCCTGCCCCAAGTGTTATGGTAATGTTTAAACTAAGTTCCCTTAAATTTAACAAAAAATTTAATATGGAATCTTAAAGTGAAATCACAAGCAGAACGATTTACTTAAATCCGGGAGTTTGTCTTGATCTTTCAAAATGCTTTAGAGCCTAAAAATACGAGACACTGAAATCCAGACCCACAAGGTATTTGGATACCCACTTCCACCTCAGACCAACAACAGTGACCTTAACTCTGAGAATCTTATTCTGGTTGTGTCTTGTCAAGAGATGCATTGAAAACCTACTTATTACATTCAACTCAAATAATGCCTTTATATCAAAAGAAGCAACAGGAAGGAACAATTAAAAAAAATATAATTCCATAAGATCCTACAATGTCTATTTCTAAGTTGTTTTGTACAAGCTGAGCTCTGAAAACACCCGTTGTCTCTCTAGGCTCGTGAATAATGGTGCCATCCAAATCAAACCATCCTGTTTTCAGTTTCTCGTGGATGCTACCCCATGCACCAGATGACTGACTCGGTGCTGAGCTGAGTAGCGCAGTGGTACGGGCCAGCCAACCTTCAGGCCCAGGCCCACAGTCAATGGGAGTGTTGTCTAAGAACTGCAGAATCTGGCCTGTCTCCAAGTTTTTACAGGTCAAATAACATAAGGGAATATTTTAGTCTGAACCACTTCCTGAATTCCCAATGAAGAATGTAGAGTCAAAATATAATGAATGGTGACTGCATTCTACTCTAAACAATAGCTGCTATTTACCAAACAGTGTGTAGTGTGTAAATTAAATGTGAGGTTTCCCCCTGGTCTTTTGACTTCTTAGAAACTTTTCCTTCTTAATGCTTGGAATTTGGACTGACTACAGAATTTCCTAGAAATTCATATGGATACAGCACTAAAGGATGTTAGAGATGTTAAGACTTCCTTGCAAACCAGCTTTTTGGTATAATTTGAATACCACATTGAGTATATGGTGCCATTAGCTGTTCTCTTTTACTCAACATTAGTCTTTCAGCTTCAGTTTGTTGTTGCTTTTTTTTTTTTAAACACCCTCATGATCATCACTTCACTATTGGCGTGTTTTGCCTCACTGAAAAAAAAAATAAACAGCATGAAGGACAGCTCTTCCATTTACACTGAAGTCCATTACATCTCCATAGCATCAAACTCATGTTTACCAGCTTTGGTTCACACAGTATCATGTTTTATACTTTTGCACCTATTTTATGAAAGTAATGAGGGGATGCCCTAAGCTCCATACTGAGCAGAAACATTTGTGTGACCCCCTTCGTACTGGATTCATCGTGATAGTATAGAGACTATAGTCATCTTGTTCTGATTAATTAGAAAACTGCTCAGTAGTGTTGGCTGGAAATATTTTCCAAGAACTGGCCAGTATGAGAGCAGAACTGCTGCCATCTGCACAGTCCTTCCTTGCTTTCCTGTTGGGCGAGGTGACAGGTGAAAGCTCTGTTGAGCCCTTTGTATCTGCTCTGCATCAAAACTGGAGATGCTGGAGTGGACTCTGGGATTTAGGCTGAAGTATGCCTGATTCATGTCCTGCAGGAATGTTTAACTGTTAGTCTTGCAGGTTGTATGTGCCATGGCAAATGGACACTATACACATAGATTTGAGTTGTGTGTATCACTACACACTGATATAAACTTAAGAATTAGTGAAAAAGGCTGTACAAGCCTCTTACAGTGAACAGACAGAGCTTCAGGCCAGCTTTGCCCAAGTCCTGGAAAAAGGCTAATTAAGTAATTACTAAATGTGTGTTTCTAAGTATGTGTAAAATGTTACACAAAACCACGCAAGTCCCAGTTTAGCAGTCACTTAATTTCAAGCAATGAGTAACTACTGCAATAATGGAGTACTCGTGCACTTAAAGGTGAGCACGTGGTTAAGTACCTTGCCGAATCAGAAACTCAGGCATTAATTTTAGCTGCCAAACTATTTATGTGGTTTTGGACTGCAAAGAGGAGTACCCAAAGAGATCAGATATCAGTATCCCATGGGAACAAATGAATACATAGGAATATCGATGTCGTCTTGGACTTGACATCAGGGAAAAAATTGAGCTGTAGATCCAACATCTTAGATCACAGTAAAGGGATTTGGAATAAAAAACATACAGAAGATATGCTTTGCTTGTAATGGTATAAAGCTGACACTATCCGTAACCTTTCTGCAGCAAGTTCAGTTCAATTGGTATGAACTGACATGTGATTCTAAGGTGAGCCAGTTAATATTAAATTTCCTCTTGCTGTGTTTTCTCAGTAGTGATGCATGCATTTTACTAAGCCTTCAGGATTTATCATCTGACTTGGAGGTGCAATTATTGCAAGAGAAGGCTGGAACCTGTCTCTACTAATTCTGTTCAATTTTAGCGTTTGCCTGCTGGCAGTCCAGTGGGTTGCGGGTTGTAATCCAGTATTCTTACCCTGTAGACGTTATTCACATGAGCAATCCCACTGGTTTCAACGAAGTTGTTTATAGTAAGAAATGCTCTGCACCACGTGGAAAGTGTCCCATGACTTATTGCTGTTGTCAGTATTATTCACTGCAACGAAGGGTAGAAAGAGCGGCAGTGAGGAGTTGGGTCCTTAGAAGAAATATTTTTGCCATTTTGCATTTGGAGATGCTGAAGTCTCTAGCACCGCTTCTGTGTAGACAAGACTACCCAGGGCTATTTCGAGGTTGTTTTATTTGTTCCACACCCTAATCATGCCAGGAGGTCCAGGGAGCAGTGTAGAAAGAGAATAATCAATTTCTGTATGGATATGGATCTGCTTTCATGTGTCGACTAAGGAAAGTGTCAGTGAAAAAGCTACTGCAGCTTTAGATGAAAACTCATGATTTTCTCCTCCCAACTGTAAAAGACCTCTTCATTACACAGCTCTTAGAGACACTACTTGAGTGGCGCAGCTGAACTACCCATGGTCTCCACAGGCGTCGGTTCTGGCTGGGCAGTTAAAAAGCTGGTGAGGGCATGTGTTCATAAAAAGCCATTCTTTGGAGTTCAGCACTGATATTTGCATGCATAAGTGAGTGTGCAATTTCATATATAAAGCCAGTCTACAAATATATGCTGCTACTTAGACTGGAGCACAAGTTTCTTCGGTGTAGCTTGGCTTTGAACTGTAACTTTGACTTTTTAAATTTTTTTTGTTAAAGCAGGTTTCCAGTTGCATTAAACATCTTCAAAAGATCACTGCGTTATTGCTGAGCTGCTCAGAAAATATTTTGATTTCTGTATTAAAAGGTAAAATAGCAAATTAAAAACCAAATTAGAAAATTAGAAAACCAAAACCCAGGAGTGTTTCTTCAGTTTGTAGGAACTAATTGCATTTTCAGATGAGAAGTGCCAAAAACCTGAAAAGTTTGGAGGAAAACCACTTTAAGCAGAAAGAGAAACCTAATGATAGCAAGCACTTTCAAACAAAAGATCTGTAATTTCTCTGAGAAGAAATTGGACTTC
Organism: Psophia crepitans; assembly: GCA_013399095.1. Taxonomy (NCBI): domain Eukaryota; kingdom Metazoa; phylum Chordata; class Aves; order Gruiformes; family Psophiidae; genus Psophia; species Psophia crepitans. Next base: position 2,622,718 of record VWZZ01000616.1, read on the forward strand.
TTCTGTAATGCATAGGAAAAGGAAGGGGAAAAAAAAATTACTTTGAAAACCCAATTTTCTGACAAAAGAAAGTTTAGAAAGAGTTTCTAAGCAGCCTTGTAACAGTTGTGAATACTGCTACTCCCCGGACGCTTGCAAAGGCAGTTGAGCTGGAGAGCACGTGGAGTAATTAAAGAGCAGTTATATGGTGTCTGGGCATCCCAATTTTATAGAGCCGCCAAATGCATTGGCAGGGAGACAAATCCATCTCCCTCCCTTTTGATCTTTCATCCTTTTTCCCTCACTGATGGAAAAGTGGAAGGACTTGAACATCTCCCTCAATCACCTTTGTTTCAGACCATTCCAACTAGGTCAGGCCTTTACTAACACCTGCCATGACCTGAGAGGTGTGGTTTACCCACAAAATGGTGTCCAAGAAGGTCCTGGGCTTCTTTCTGAGAACTTTGCATAAAATATATCCAGAATAAATCCAACTGTTGGCTTAAAATAAAACAAAACAAAATATTTGGGCAGCAAATCTACTGCTTTCTGGAAGCTTGCATCTCCTTTACAGAATGTAAAGGAATTTGTGGACTTCAAATGGGATTCTGAAGGTGGATTTGTTTCTCAGTACTTCTGATGGAACTGATGGTTTGTAGGTGAATCTAATTCTTAATATTTTGGGGTTATACTGCAACTTTCCTCTTAAGTCTTGTGTGAGCATTCAGCAAACACAGTATCAAGACAGTCTTGCAAGATGCCAGTTTTAAGCACACACGGACCCAAACTGCTGTTTCACTGATGATCTGCATCAGCCACAGCGACGTGGTGACAGAGCTCTTTAAATGTCACACTATAGGTCCGGGTGTAGGCATCCAGAGACTAGGTAGGAAATTTCGATATACTGTATTGGTGTGTGTACAGATACATGATGATTTGTCTGACGTGGTAGACATGGTAGATGATTTGTCTAATGTAGCTGAGCTATAAGGAACATGTGAATATATATGGGAACACTATTCCTCCCTCATATGGTGCTTTTATAGATAGCCAAATATGTAACAAAATACCCAACTTTGAAAGTGAGTTTTTTCTTTCCCTCATATTAGACTTCATCTGCTTATATAGCTAATTGTTTTGGAAGGAATCTCTGCCAGCTAAATTTTATAAGCCATTTGATGCAGATTTGCTACCTCAGACATATAAAAGCATAACAAAATTTGGTATCTCTTAGCTGCTTGCTTGCTTTGGGGTATGTTTCGGTTTCTTCTTGTGCAGCAGATTACAAACAGAGCGTTTATTCCTCTATGGTCTGGCTGGTGGCAGATCTATATTGGTGTGATGTCCATGCCAATTTTCTGTCTGCTGAGCTCAGCTAACTTTTCTGAAGTGTCTATCAAACAATTTTTCCAAAGAACAGAATACTCAATATATCCAACTTTACTTAAGATCTCTGCCTAATCAGCACAAGTAGTTCTAAACCATATCTATGATATTACCTTCTAAGCTCCTAGTTTCTTGTTAGCAATGGTTTCAATTAATCTGCAGTTATCCATTAACATGTCATGTGTCTCTGATTAAATATAAGCTTGGCTTTCTTTTTTAAGGACTGTAGTTCATTGTCCCGTCAATACACTTGGTATAATGTGGGTTATGGTATGTGAGCAGGGGTTGAAACAGGCTGGATTGTCAGAATTTACTCTTGAATTCAGTGTAGTTAGATCAGGATTTTGCCTGAGCGTTTTCCTCAGTCTTCTCCTGCACACCCAAAAATCAGTCCTGGTGCTAGCTGCGGGCATAATTGGGGGTGGGAGGAAGCATGTAACCTGGGTTCTGCTGTCTTTTGGTCTCCTCTCCATGGCGCTGGTGCGAGCTAAAGCACTTAGGTGCTGTCAGTGCTCCATTGCCTTTCCATAGCCCCATCATTGCAGCTATAAAGGACAAGTCTTTCCTCCACAAGAGGAATGAGACATGATGTCTGATATCCTAGGCAGGTGGGTACAAAGCAGTACCCATAAAAAATAGTAATCGCCTTGATAGGTTGGAGCACATGGCTGCACACCTCCAGGTGCTGTTACTTTGGGTTGTTCTGCAGCAAAGAGATGCCTTCAGTTATTTCAGTTTTCCTAGTTAAGCCTTGTTCAGATACTTGTAATTTACCCTTAACTTTGGGTGAAAACCTAGGTTTTTCACAATGCCAGTGAATCTGCAGCCAAAATGTCTTCAGGCTTCATAGGGCTTATTGGCAGAACATTTCAAGTGTCTCTGGCTTTGGATAGCTTTACTGAGGATTTCCATTAACCTTTTTTTGGCACTTTTTTGGATGCATTAGAGAGGCTGCTCCTTTTCCACAAAAGTGCAGAGATATTTAATTATTAGAGTAACAATAGCACTGTATTTCCGCCTTCCACGGAACACCATTCAATAAAGGAAACAGCTCTCTTAATCTGCTGGCATCAACACTTATTCTTTCCTCTCTCTTTTGATCTAGAACAACAACAGTGGTTTTGCAAAAGTCTAGCAGTCTGCTGAAGCTTCACCTGAAACCTGTTCCTAACCAGTGATATTTATTTGACAGGTCAGTTTCTAGAGATATGGACATCACTATTTGAGAACTTATATTCATGGTCAGATCCATTATACACTAAAAAAAAACTAAGAAAAAAAAAGTCTTGATTCAAATAATATCTGAAGGTTATCCTGATTTGGGCTTATTTTATAGAGTGGTTAATGTTGCAGGCATCCTAATCTTTGTGCTCTGGACTTCTGTGGTCAGTAGTTCGTAGCTTGACTGCTCTGCCTTTAGGTCCTCATGGGAATGTATCAGTCAACCTTGTCCAGCAGTTAGCTGGATCACCCCCAAAATATCGCTGTCATCAGACTCATCTTCCTTCCTTCTTGTAATCCTTACAACTCAGTGTAACAGCTCAGTGTTGTCATTCTTCAGCGTTGTCGAGATCTTTGAGCTTCGTACTTAGTATACTGCTATGTAGAATTGGAAATATGGTTAGTTTATATTCCAGTCTTTTTACAGATTAAAAGCACAATGTATCAGGTGTTTCCTAGCAAATACACAAAGGTATTTTTGGCAGTATGGAGTGTAAATGAGCAGTAATGTGATTATATGTGTATCTGTGCTTAAAAAGAAGGGCACAGAAACTTAAATACCTCTTGACAATCACTTGCAAGAGTGCTGTTCAATCATTAAATCCCACCCTGCTGCTCAGAGCAGAAATAATTCTTGTCTTACACAAGTGGAAATTGAAGAAAATTAAATAAGCTTCCCAAGGCCATTTTGGGAACAGGTATTACACTGAATGCTCTGTGTAAAGGGTATGGTAGTTCAGCCAGAAAACTAGACTTTTGGAAGTTTGACCTCAATTCCCATTATCTGCTTCGTTGTAGTCAGTGCCGGGCTTTAGATTCATTGAGTCTCTCCCATAAAAACGGTGGCCAGAGCAGAGAGAGCTCAGGTCCTGGATGCTTTGAGAGGTAAAGTCTGTCTAAAAAAAATAAATATCAAATTTAATCATATAATAAATTATGTTTACTCCTAGGACAGTAGCAGGTCTGAGAAACAGAGATTTATGATCTGAATTACTGTCTGCTTCCCAGGATCTTCCTTCAGAAAGAGACAACAAACAGATCTAAATGTAGGGGCTTTGGACACAAATTTCTGACCAGAAGCTTCAGGGTAACCACATACGTTTTCTGTGTCTTCACATGAGAAACATTATAGAAAGTCCATAAGTATAATGTCCATTTGGGTAGGCGTGGCTAGGAATGTCAACTTCACCTACTCCTGCTGCACAGCAGCTGATTCTTGTTTGATAATGACCTTTTATACTGACAGGAGGCCTTTAATTACTGAGTGTTGGCATCAAGGTGGAGGTGTAAAGCTGGCTGTAGGCTAGGCGTTTTGATCGGACCAAAGCGTGTGGCTTTCTGTGCCTGAACTGGCACATTTGTAAAATGAAGAATCATACTTTATAATCACACTGGAATTTGAAATCTGGTTAACTGGAAAGCCCTGCAGTATTTTCAGGTCCTTGGACGGCAGCCACTGCAGTTACATAAACGCAAAATATTATTGGAATAGGTAGTAGGTGTCCTTCCTTCCTTAGGAATTGCCCCACTTAAAACCTCAGTTCCTGTCCTTTCCCAAAAGTTCTTTTTAATCTTGTTTTTTTTTCAGCTATGACTCAGTTCCCCTGCCATCTCCTCTTCTAGGTTGAATCCAAGGTTGTCCATTTCTTTCCCCTACATGGCCTGAAGCAGTGGATATGATGTATTCTTGTTTACAGTATGCTAAAGCAGAATATTTCTGAGATGTTTACAGGTACTTCCTGCCCCAGAGGAAGAATATAGGATTTCCATCCTCCTCAGCAGCAGTACTTTGGCCTTACTGGAGCCAAGGAACTCAAGCTGTGTGATCTCTCCCTTCCTGTTTCTTTTGCTTGACGCAACGTGGCAGAGTTGTTTGATGTCTAGAGCGAAGGATACAGAAACTCCAGCTTATTTCCGTTATTCTGTTCCCTACTAGGAAGCTATGAGAATTAATCTTTTTTTTCTCTTCAAGTTAACTGGGGTCCAAGACACACTTGAAATACTTAGCTTTTTCTCTTTTATAAAGCTTGGTTACCCCTCTGAAAGACTGTCTACTTTGCACTTAATGGTTTTATGCCAGTGTGGGATAACTAAAACACCTCTCTTCGTCACTGCGCAGTTCCCCATACTAGCAAATACTGCATTTGATTGATCCTGCTCTGCCTGTCCAACTCTGCATCTCAGCCAAAGAGCCCATGGATGCAAGTGGCAGGATTTGGCTTTCTAAATACTGAGACAACGTGTCAAAATATTCCATGCCAATGGCAAATATTTTCATTATCGCTGCTGTCATCATTTGCTATCTGTGGCCATGGTCAACTTTATGAGAACTCAACATCATTTCTTCCTTAAATGGAAGGTTAAAACTTCAGATAAAAAATAAGCAACAGGGTAGGTGTATGAAATTAAAGAATAAGTGTATGAGCTGGCTTCCACCTTTAGAACCCCATCCTGCAACAACGATCTATGAAGTCCAAACTGTTTTCTTCCTGATGCTTGACGTTCTTGTACATGTAACAAAAAAATCAGCTCAAAGCTCCGTAGGTACTGCCAGGTTCTTCCCCGTGGAGCCTCAGCGTTCCTGCCTCCAGGGTTAATATCCCTCCGGGAGGTCCCTTTAAATCTAGGCTATACAAAATCGACCACTACATTAGCAAAACCTCAGCTCGTATCTTTATCGGTATCGATATTAGCTTGAGGAATGGGGTGCTTCGGGCTAGCGTTGCCAATATAAATATTGTATATTCATAAATTTTGATTCTGTGGTATAGAAACAACGTATATAGTACAACTTTGTGGAAGAAGTGTTGGCTTGTTGCACCCCTCCAACGTGGCATTTGCGTGACACATCAAGTGCTTTTATTGCAAGAATAATAGAATAGCTGACTTGTTTGTTTGTTTGACTGCCTTAGCAGTATCTTGCCTTGTGGTAAGTTTGGGTTAAGTCCTTAAATAACGTTTTCATTATACTTAAGGAGTCTAAATAGGGTCCTGAAACATTTTGTGCTGCATGTTTTCTGATTATTTTTTATCTCGAGTGTAAAATAGATTGGTTTGACATTTCCAGAAAGTCTTTCTAAGGCCAGACAGAAAAATAATAGAGAATTTTTGATTCTGTTTCTTGGATGGAGATCTACTGCATGAGCCTGGATACTTATATGGGTGTGATTTTGGTCCAGATTCTTTTGGCACTAACTGAAGTAATTTGGATTGTTCTCCTTAGAATATTCTAAATGATGCATCCTTTCCTTCAAATCTGGATGTTTCATGCATTTTTTGTTTTCATAGGTCTGACCTTCTATCCAGGCTAGTTCATCTTTTATCCTGATACTAAAGGAGACACTTTAAGCATATTTTGCATGCTGCTAGGAAGAAATTAGTAGTGATTATAGCTGATGTAAAGAAATTAGTGAGGCCTTTATCTTGCTGCCTGTAATCCTGTATTACTGTTTGCCATACCATAGTGCTGTATGGTCCGTATTGTAAGTCGTTTAACCCACTTTCAGATTTTATTTCCATCAACCTCGTTAATTGCTTGTATGGTGTCTGTATAGAGGTATTAGGAGGAGAGAGTCTGGATGACTTAAAGTGAAAAGCTAATTTGGAAGCTATTAAGCTTTTATTTTTTTTTTTTTGTTGAGTCTGCTAATATAGTCCTACTTCCCTGCATGATGAAAACAAAACATCCTTGATAAGCACGGGTTTAGGGCCTAAGATTTTGCTGCTATGGAAGGCAAGTCTGATTGCAAAATGTTTTTAGTACTTTGTTTGGTAGACTTCTGCTGAATTTTGCAACAGCACTTCAGTGAACCATGATGTTCTGTTAGACTTATCTTTGGCACATCTTCCATTTTGGTAACTTAAGGGGGAAAACAACATTGATGGAGGACAAGCCTTGGCATGGGCTATGCAGAGTAAAAGGTGGAGGATTCAGAGGAAATCCCTGTTGTGAGAGCTTTTCAATACACAAAGAAAAGGAAGATTCATTTTAGAATCGAAGGCAAACTACAGGATCCTTTTTGGATCTATTAGAGGAGTATGGAGGGGATGGCTCTGAGTGCAGCATGGTGTCTTGTAGAAATAAAAATACAATGGGAGAGGTTTGAAGACTCCCAAGTCTGTCAGGTGGATGCTGAGTGCCTGTACATGAGAAGATCCAGAATTGCCAGGACAACAGAGTGTCGTCACAACTTCGGTGAAGAGCCATAGCCATGATGATATAGCATGCACTGTCAGCAAAATAAATGTTGACTTTTATGATGATGAGGAAGAGAGTCAACTGGGACATGGTTTGGCTCAGTGATGCGTAACAATAGACCACAAAGAGATGGTTCATGCATAGAAGGTACTCCCCATTAAAGGAGAGGCAGATGAAGGCAGTAGAAGCAGCATATGTGCAGAGGAGCCTTGGGAAATAATGAGACAGAACAGGTTTCTGTATTAAGTAACTTAAACGTGTTCTGAACAAGCACCAAATATCCGCAGTAGTGTTTGGCTGATGCAGTATCAACAAAGAGTATAATCGCCCTTACATGACAGATAATTTCTTTGTTTTCACATTCTTTATGGCCAGAAAACAGTTCAGGATAGCTTCTTTGGAAAGATTTCCTTACTGCATCACTGATCACAAAAATCAGTTTTCCATCACTAATTAGTATTTACTTCATAAACATTTTCAACCCTTCAGTTAAAACTGAAGAGTTCTTATGCTGTTGTTCCCATTAGTTCCCTACAAAGTGGGTAAGCTCTTGGCAATGTAATTCTCCATCTGTTTCTTACATGCAAATGCAGTGGTTTCAAAATCCATGACATGCTGGACCTGCTTTACATTTTGCTCTCAAATGCCTGAGTAATGCCATAAAAATGATGTGGAAAAAAAAAAGCTGCTTTCATGCTGATGCAGAATAATGCACTGTAAAGCTAAAGCATTTGGATGGATTCTGAGGTCAGAAAGGACTATTATGGTCATGGTGCCTGACCTACAGGCCATAGCATGTCACCTAGTGATTTTCCATACACGGCATAAACCCCAGGAAAATACATCTTTAAAGGAAAATGCACTCTAGTTCTGAGATGTACGAACACGGTTGCTCTAAAAGAGATTTCTTGAGCATGCTTTTATCAAAAAGTACAAATTGAATAATTTGGAGGCTTTTCATGTAAATTTTAGCAATAGCCAATTTTAATAACTCTTAGATGCAGTTATGTTACCTAATAAAGTGGCAACATTATAACAGGACACAATTGTTTAAAATTAGAAAGCTTTGAGCTTCAAAATGGATTATATAAATATGTATTACAGCCACTTGAAGTAAAAATGAAAGGCAATTAGGAGCAGTCAGCATCCTCTTTGTCGAGGTAAAAATTACTCTGAACAAAGGGAGGTAACAAGGCAGCTGACATGCTGTTGAAGTTCAGAGAGATGCAGTCCCTCCTTAGGTAATGTAACAAGGATCCAGCTGCGGGTATATTTTTGCCAAAAGTCCTCAGGAGATTGGCATCTGCAATATTGTGTCAGATTATTTTTGGTGGGCTCGTTTTGGAGGCATAATGCCAGACAATATAAAAGACTGAGAGGTTTTTGGATTCCGGGGATTGTGAAGCCTTGTCTTTTGATCAGGTCTGAGGACGCCATTTTCGATGAGGTGTACAGAGACCAGGTCTGGCTGGACAAACGTTCACGTTTGCCATGCTTTCACGTTGTGAATGTAGCACCACGATGCCTTTGCAGACAGAGGAGCCACCCTCTGCCTACAAACGTATGAGGCTCACTGAATGAAGTAGAAACTACAGCCCCAAAACCATGGAAGGAGTTTGGCTGTGAGCGTTGTCTGTATGTTATCAGCCGCCATTTGACATTCAGTCATTTCCCGTGTAGGATGAGGAGTTCAGTTCCTTCTCGCTGCACAACAAAGCGTATTAGGAGGAAGACGGAAGCAGACAGGCAATAGTCTACTCATGAGTGTCTTCCAGCTGAAGGCTAACTTCAGCTTAACTGTTTTTCTCATGGCTTCTTTCGGGTGAATCAGCAGAGGAAACAGGAGAGAGAATGTGCATCAGAAGACAGAGCTCAATGTGACTCTAGTATTGTCTTGGCTTACTAAAAATGCCGCTTGATTTTTGAATGTCTAGCAAACATCATCTCCTGTCCGGTGACAATACTATCAAGTGTGGTCGCTGATCATCAAGCATGATTTCTCAAGACATACAGATCCTATAACTTGTAGATGGGTGGGTGAATTCCCAGTCCCTTAGACGTCACTAGCAGCTTTGTCCTGAGCTGGAGCTCTTATCAGAAACAGTTAACTGTACTGCAGGTCCAAGTCTTTAATTTTCTACTGCCTTGAGTGATTTTTTGTGATTTCATGGCTTGATAATCTATACTGAACAATGATAGACACAAGCTCAGTTGCAGTATGTTGTAGATTTCCAGATTTGTTTAATACATGTAAAAGTCATTCTTGAAGTGTAAAGCTACCATTTACGGTTTATTTTAATTCAATTAAATTTTATTTGAGAATTAGAAGTAAATATACTAGCAGAAACTTAGAACAAGTAATATAGAATAGAATAGTCTAATCCAAAAAAGGTAATGACGCTACATCTCCATGTTTCCTATGAAATTCAGCAGAGGAGACAACGAAATACAAATGGCTTAAAAAAAAAATAGTACACATTTCTGAAGAAACTTGGGAAGTAGTAGCTTTTGTACAATCTCTCCTGATCCATCCAAGGTATAAGATGACTTTTGGATGAAACGCTTAATTCTTCTTAAATTCTTAACCTCTGCTCAGATTTCTTTGTGGTAGACACTGCTCTTTTTTAAAAGACTGCCCACTGTGCAATCTACGCTAGTATGAAGTGCTTTAGGAGTTTTAAAGCAAAATGCATCCAATTTCTTTTAACTCTCTGCCCAGTCAATATAGCAGGACAATTTGGTATTCCTGAAAAGGGGCTGTGAGCTGGAGTGGGGTAACTTCAGCTCCTCTCTGGCAAACTAATCTAGCTGCAGCTTATGACTCTGTACTCTGGTCACTTTTTTTTTTCCATCTTGGGCAAAAGCAGGGTCTGGCCTTTGCCTAGGATATCACTGAGTAGCAGAACCTCTAAGAGAGGTATTTCAAGACTCCAGTATGCCAGTGATTATGTCACTGTGCGATGGTAGAGGGAGAGTTTGATTTGTGTTTTTTCAGACTGTTGTAACTCAGCCGCTTGGTCAGTGCGGAGGGGGGCACTAATTGAGTCTAGAAGCAGCTTTCTGTCTTCACTTTTGCTAAGCAAATTGTCACTGTTCTGCGATGGAGGACATGGCCCTTTGGGGTCAGTTATGAGTCTTATTAAGCTATTCACCACTGTAACTGCTTCTGGTGGAGTCTCACAGGTTAAGTGTAAGTTGCTTAAATACATGTGGTGTAATTACACATTCTGTTAAGAAAAAGGTATAAAACTTGTTTTTCTCCC
>VWZZ01000616.1:2632778-2753468 GCA_013399095.1 Psophia crepitans
TTTTTTTTGCTTTCTTTCCTTGCTTAGAGAGCTCCATCATGTCCTAGTGTAAATTTTGGTGTCTAGATGTCTTTTTAGTAATAAGAGGCTTCCTGGGAACTGCAAGGCATCTTCTCATGAATTTGTGTCATGACACTCGACAAAATATTTTGAAGAAGTGCCATGTGTTCCTTGGCTTCACCCACAATGGCTTGTTGCTGTACTTGTTTATTGGCCTGAAAAGTTGCTTGAAGGATATGACAAGATCATAGAAATCCCCTTTCTGTCCAGCTTCCTCTGGGAAGAAGTTCTTTCTAAGGTAAACTCAGAATTATTTAAAATGGAAGAATTCTCTCTTTGAGATCCACCCTTTTAAATGGAACTCACCCATTGTCTTTTCTTGGGAAATAAAAACCACTTTCCCCTAATATCACCCATCTTCGTTGTAAACACACTCAATGTAAGTTTTTTCTATGGCTGGCCTAACACTGTTACTTATTTATTCTCTTCTTCCTGCAATTGCCAGCCAGCCTTTTACGGTTCTGTAAGAGGCAAATTCAAGCAAATACTAGGGTTTTCCCAAACAGCGTCGTGCCAAGATATTTAGACCCTAATTCCCCCCACATTACGCAACTGTTAATTGAGAAAGATCAGCAGCAGACAGTTCTCAGTGGGAGTTTCAATCCCTAGTTCTCATAGCAGCACACATAAACTTAGTGAGATGGTTCATGGAATCTCCGTTTTAGATATTTGGCAGTTCCCAAGCAGTTGCTGGGCTGGGAAGAACTATAGCTGATTATCAACCTCAAGGGTTTAAGCAAATATGCCTGTAATGTCTGTTTGGGGAAAGAAAAACTCTTTGCATTCTTATAGCACCAAGTCCTGGGAATGAGCACAGATTTGAGATCTATACCAGCATGTCTCGTACATCTCAGACACAGGATGCAGGATGCTTCTACAGGTTGTGTTAGGCAGAAGTATTAAATTTATAACTCTTGTGTACTATTGGTACCAAACTCCTTGTACAGGCTACTTAGAGCTGTATGGTTGAAAAGATGATCATCAGAAGGGGAAAAAAAAGCCTGTGCTGTCAAGCTGTGGAGAGGAATAGCACGTTGTGCTGGTACTGCAGATGTTGAGGAAAAGGAAACAGAATGAGTCTGACAACGCAGACTTTTCTAATGAGGTAGATGTGATGGGTCAGTTGTTGATCTAGACTAGATGAATGTAAAAATGAAGTCTGGTTATTCTGCAACCAAGACAACCTAGTACGTCTGCCAAGATCAGATCCTGGCTCGAAGTTTTCCTCTGACTTAGTGTAATCTTCAGCTTTGCAGAGGTGGCATAGATCAGTAGAATATTGGAAGAATAGAGCATATGTCATAAAATGATAAAGCTTCCAGAAACTGTGTGTGGAGAGCAAGTTTTGGGGTAAATTCTCTCCCAGTTTTGCTTCAGCTCTTCAGGTTTACTTGCCTATCTGCAGCTATTCTCGCATCCTCTTCTGTGAGTATTCTGTTGATGCTTTCAGGCTTTTTGGGATATTGCCACAGCAGCTGGCACATTGTATACCCATACTGACTTCTGCACAGACCTAACGTACATGTTCTTGCTGCAGGAGTCAGCTCCAGTCCATTCGTGCAAGCGTAGAATTCATTGCCTTTGGGCTCCTTAATGTCAATACAATTGTAATTTATGCTTATTTTACTTTCCCTTTATTTTGCCAGTGATAAAAAATACAAATGAGAATCATGTCTGCAGTAACCAACTGAAGGTTGGAAGCAAAGACAAAGTCATTTTTCTAAATTGTCATATTTTTCTGTCTTGCTGCAAGAGGAAATCTTTGAGAGCTGGTTATCTTCTATTTAATGGCTTGCCTCTAACTGTCAAGTGGACTCAAATAAATAATGAAAAATTAATACGAAAAAAATCCTTTCCATGTCTCGCTAAATGAAAAGAAAGAGAAAAACAAGGAGTGGTGGCCTGAGGGATCAGGCTTCAAAAGCAATTTCTAATATGTGACACAACCTTTCCTAAGCATATTTAGTTCTGCTGCTGCTAATAGCATCAAAATTGTTAAAATGGGTTTAAGGGCGTCACCCGTTGTTACTACAAAAGTAACAGTAAGCAAGAAATTAAAATGCACAGCTTTCTTAGGGGAATGGAAAGCATTGCAAGATACAGCTGTAATCCATTCTTCCTAAGCGCAATAGTCCATGTTTAAAAACAGAATTTGCACCTAAAATATATCAATCTTCTCTTAAAACAAACTGTTCTTTGGTATTGATAGTCTATTCCTTAGGCAAAAAATTTCACTAGAAGTTAGTCCATCTGGGGCTGGGAGGTAACAAGAATAGTCTACAAAGCAGGGAAAAGCAGGAAGCCAGCCAGGGCATTAACAGGTAGATCATGTCTCCACTGTAAATTTTTCAGCTGTCAAAACCCTTTTCTCTCCTAGGTATAAGTTTGGACAACAATGTCACTGCTTGCTGGTTTTTGGAATTATGGCCATAAACTCTGGGGGCTGATATGTGTAGAGGGTTTAACATAAACCTGTTGTATGGTGATACATAGGAGGGATGGTTGGTACACATCAGCATCAGCCTACTTCCACCTTGTCATTTCCTCAGAATGGTTATTTCTGTTCAAGCAATTAATTGAGATCTTTTGAATGAAACACGGACACATGGATCTGTTCTCCCAAGCTTGTTATGTTTCCAGGACACTCCTTGTAACCATGGTGTGGAATTTGTCATCAATTTCAATAAGTACAGGATAAAATTGCATAAATTTGATTTTTTTAATACATTGACCTTGATCTTGTTTTCTATTACTCTTGGTTGGCTGCTGGTTGTCTTCCATTATTTGTGTTGAAATGACAAAATAAGAGGGAACAGCTATTAAAATTAATATGTGAAGTAAGTCAGGTTGCAGAAGATGGAGGAGGGAGGCAATAGTGTTGAAAAAAGAAATAACTTTGATACAGTGCATAATAAATTTGTGGTTCTCTTATATTTCTGAGGTCCCAGATTTAAGGCCCAGATTCCATTTCTAAGGCTAATGAATGCATTCACAATTACAAGAGCAAGGATAAAAGAAAATCATGTTTATAAAGGCAGGGTACAAGCCAAATTGTTTTGGGGGCAGCGTAAGAAGGAATGCAGCTCCCTCTCAACACTTTTTCAATGTTCTGTCTCCTCCTGCACCTTCCGATGAAGTGCTTGTGTTGGTCATGGTGTGACCGTGCCAGACAGATCACTGGTCCAGCCTGGGTTCCTGTAACTGTCTGTCTATGCAAACCACTATTTAGGGCTTGGTTTCAGTTTAAATGTTTTGGAACAAAGCTGTTATTTTGGTTTTAGAATTAAAGATTATGAATAAATTAATTTGCTCTGTCTGCTTAACCTAATCTGTTGGACTGTCCGTAAGTAGGCAGTTTGGAAAGCAGAGAAATGGCAATACCCACGCTGTTGCCTACCCTTTTGGACAGGACCCCTTTTTGGATTTAATGGCAGACCAGTTTATCGAGGGAAAGGAGAGCATTCTGGTACTCTCTAGCACACAGTGTTCATTTTCCTACATACACAGCCTGCATCCATCCAGGAAACAATTGTGGAACCTGGAACTGTCCTAAGCAAACCAGGAGATCTGGTCGTATTAAACTCTAACACTGAATTTTTTCCACTGTAACTTAATTCCCCTTGTCCTTGCCAGAAGTTTCAATCACTGGTTGATTGTTTTCATGTATTTATTCTGCAGTGTATTTAAGAATACATGAATATGAAAGAGCTGGGGATTATAAACCAAGGTAATATTTATTAAAAAATTGCACTATACGTCCAGGGATTTCAAGCCATTTTGCAGCCATTAGTGAGCTCTGCCTGACAAGGAGTTGGAATCGTTATTGTAAAGGGCTATTGCAGTGGTTAGCTGCAGTGTGAAAATAAACGTCCCTTTACTTCGTGGTAAAGGCAGATAAATAAACAAAACTTTACATGTGCATGGTAGTTTTTAAAACTCTCTCTGCCTGGTAGCCAGCACGAGGTCAAAATCAGATTTCCCATCTGCCAGTGCTTGGTCAAAGAAGTACAGGGAGTTAATTTAGCTCGAAGAAGTCTGGGTAAATCTATAGGAAGGAAGTTTGCAGGCAGGAAGGAGGGGTGTGGATGGGAAAGGTTTGCCCTGTGCTGGGCTGCATTGAATGCAGTCTCAAATCACAGCACATGGATAAGAAAGAATTTAGAAATTAATGTACAATCTTAAGAATTAAATTCTCTATCAAGCAACCTTCAAGTCTGGCAGCTGTTCTGGAGCTGATAAGGAGGGGACCCGCTGAGACGTTCCCATGGAACGATCTCATCCCTGGCTGGCATTACGGCGAGCTGCAGAGCATGAATCAGAATCTAATTCTGTCAACCAGCGATGGGGCCTGAGAGGCACTGGCCTGCGCGTTGACCGAACAATATGCTCTGTTGAGTTATGGGAATCACAGAGTCCCTTTTTCTTTTTCATTTCCCCCCCCCCCTTCAGCCTCTGTTTCCCACACTGCCTCCTGTCCTTTTCATTCCAAAGCATGCAGTGCATAAATACATATGTGCATTAGCTCATGTGTATAGTATATCAAAGTGCATTTTAATATGACTTAGCATAACAGTGTTATCATACAAAGTAGAAGCAGCCCAATACCACATAACATATTGACCGTGTTCTTGACAGCCGGGCTCCAAGTATAACAAAATCGTATGTCTTGTTTTATGGGTGGGCAAATCTTAAAAAGTTCAGCTTGCAAAGAGGGTGAGTTAAAAGTGAATCTCTTCCCTCCTCCTCCTCCCCCTTAATTTTTCAATCTAGTCAGGTTCAGTGTCATCATGCAAGCCAGCCTTTTATCATGTGTGACAAAGTAAACATCAGTGTGGTGACAGTGAGTAAAAATGCTGTGGGAGAAATCATTTGGTTTACTTTAACTTCACAGAAACTAAACTGTATGAAATTGAAAATGTTCAATTTGCTCTGCCTGAAGCCAAATGCCAGAGACACGTTAAAACATCTGTTTGCGTTTATAACGTGATTGACTTTGCTGATAATAAAATGGATTTTAATACGATAATTTGAGTGCCCAAAGAGGTGATATTAAATAGTTTGCTATTTTTGCCCCAGATCAGTAATCATTTGAGTCCTAATCCGAAGCTCCCTGAAGTCAAAGGGTATCTTCTTGCTGTCAGGGTTTGGGTGAGGTACGTTTCTTCCTGGGGGCTATACAAATGTGCTTGAACGCATCGTTCTTACTGCAGCAGTTCTGCTGGGTGAGGATTTGTGCTAAACAGAATTTCTGGTGGGGTTTCAACACATTGTCTTACTCTGTTCTAAAGGAATCAAAATACACAAAGTAAAAACCCCACGACATGTTATCTTACTTTATGTGAAATACTAAATTAAGGGAATTGTAAGTGAAACTTTATTTTAGCTTGCTCCAAAGTTGGATGAGGCTCAGTAATGCATTTGAAGATATCAATAAATTTATTTGACATCAAATCTGTACTCATGCTTTGGTGGGATCTGCTGTTCAAAAATTATTGTACTATTGCTATGAATAATTATTAGTTTAAATTTTGCAAATGTGCAAGGACATAATAAGAGAGTCATTATACAGAGAGCTGCTACTTTTAAAAATTCCCAATTGGTCTATAACAGCAGTTAATAAAGCCTCAGCTCACTGTGGAATCTAACCATCTTTCAGCTGAAAACTCACTGAGGCAGAGATGATATTAACCATGTTCTCACTAGTTAGAAAGAATAGGTACAGTTTTGTGTTGTTTCACAAATCTCCAGATGTAGTCAGTATGTGCTCCAGGCACCTACTCTTTTTTTAGTTCTGCTAGTCATGGGACTGCCTATGAAGTGTCTGAAGGCTCTGTCCTGTACATACATCCTCTGATGTGGGATTGCTTTGCAGCCTTTCTTTAAATGGGAATCACTAATGTGGATCTTTCTTCTACCTAGCTATACATTTTTAATGAAATTTATAGGGGCAATGTATATCTTGGCCCTTTAGTAAATGTAGTTAAAATTGAGTAACAGGTTCAAAACCTACTGGGGAGATAGAAAGTTCAATGTCAATAATCTAAGCCCCTTTTCATAACAAACCAGGCTGAAAATTCCATCATAAAGGCCTTCCTCCAAATATGCTTGCTTCAACCTGCTGTTCTCTTCTGGATGAAAGATGATGAATGAATTGTATCACATCTTGTGCCTAGTTCTGAAGGCGTTTTGGATTAACAGTGAATCATCATGTTCTAATGGGAACATGCAGCTTAACTTTAGGTCCTTGAGACAGGTTTTTGGATAGCAGTATCTTGTGGGGATACTGTAATGGCAACTTAACACCTAATTCCTACACCAACAGTAATAGTAGATCTTCAGCCCATAATGAGTGCATTGAGCCAATTTTGTAGGAAGGAAAAGTTTTCATATTTGTTCAGTAGGTAGTTTCATATGTAATCATTTCTCTCTACCCAAGATTTTACCTGGTCAAACGGTCTCCAGTCAGAGCTCCAGCAACCTTTCAGTGAGTAGATAACACTTGGAGGTGAGTTCGTTCCGGAGGTGATTTCATTGACAAATAATTAGATAACATCAGTTGTCTTCTGAGGAGACAGTGCACTCCACTCGTCTCACTTTTCATCTTCTGGCTTCGTAAGCTCTGCAATCTGCGAATCACTTCCCGATTTTTCTTTGTTTTGATAAATTTTCTCTATTTATGCTGTAAGCTTTTAATTTGTGGAGTTATTTCTTAGCATGTGGTAACCCAGTCTCTTTCACATGGAGCCCTCGTCTTGAATGCATCTCGAAGTGCTGCCATAACAGAAACAGTGACAAACAGGGATTCATATACATATCTCCTTGGCTAAAATGGGCCTTCAGGGGATGTCAGAGAACTGTAATTCCCCCAGGCGCTTGCTTTCAGAATTTGTGTTACTGGTCTGTGTGCCTTACAGAAGGATCGGTTCTAGGAGTAAAGAAGGTGGGCTTTCCAAAAATAGGCCTAACCTCTGCTCATCCTCTCAGCTCTCACATCTAAGGTGATAATTGGTGCTGTGAGCCTCATTTGCCACCCAGGTCTGTGACACAGAGTTAGGGAACCTCTGCCTCCCCTCACCAGCTGTCCCCACCAGAACCATCTGTAAACCTACTTTCCCAGACACTAGCAGGGATGCTTGACTGCGAATGTGTGATGCTACAAACTCGGTGAAGGCCTGAAAGAGCAAAGTACCGCAGGTATTTTTGTTCGGGACCAGTGTGTTTGCATAGAACGTGGGACTAATAAACGCCGCCAGTTTAGAGCAATAGATTGTATTTGTTGTTCAGAAATGACATTATTGAGAGATTCACAGGTCTGAATGCCAGAGGGGACAGTGGGGACTGTTCTGATCTCAATTCCAAGTACAATGCAGAGCTCAATCTTCTGATGATTTGGAATAGGGCTGTAACTTCGGCTTGAGGTAAAGTGTCATCTTCAGAAATGCATCTAACCTTCTGCTAAAGGCTTAAAGTGCCTGGACAATCTTGGGGACAGGTTGTTGCTCTCCAGTAATACACTGTGAGTTAGTTCTAGTTCCCTTTCATCTTTCTGTTGTTTAGGACCAGGTAAAGTTACATAGTTAATGCTAATTAACAGTTTTGATTATATTATTTTCTACAAATACTTTAGTGTATAGTATTAAACTTTTCCCACTCTTTTTGAATCATTCACCAACAGAATTCCTATGTGTGGATTTTGTGCATAAATATTTCCTGAACAGTTTAGAGAACTTTAATGAATGGACTATTTGCAACCTATGCATTTTGTTTTTTAATGTATGATTTCAGTAGGTTAAAGTCCTCTATTTTATTAGTACTTTCTAAATCATGTTCCATTGCTATAAAATGGAATAGAAACATGGATAATAGCTACTCTGAAAAGAAAAGTTAATGTTGATCTGAGTAAGAAGTTTAGGACAATTCCTTGTTTGTGAGGCACGTAATCACAAATAAAAGGATGCCCCTAAAACAAGCAGATGTAAACCCAAATGAAATCAAGCGGAGTCTCTCCACAGTCCTCTGGTATTTGAATCAGTTCTTTAAAGATATGTATCAATGAATAATATGACATTCACAAATCCAGTCAGTTCTTACTAATCAATATGTTTGCATATCTCTGTGCCTACCTCTACTAACCAGTGTCTGTGTACGCTTTCAACACGGAGCTGGAGTTCACGTCACTCTGTTACTGCAGGCCATCTTCCAGAGGGCAAGCTTTTCTCCTACCTGGAGGCTGCTAGTGAGGCCCTTAATCCTACTTCAGCAGAACCAGTGCCAAGCACTTTTTTGGTATGAGTATGAACTGATTTTTACCAGGAGCTGGGCTGGGGAAGCCTCATACAAGCTCCATAGCAAAAAACACAGAAATCAGATTTTGTTCAGACTAAAAATTTAAAAGGGAACTCTCTGGACATAAATTGTTTTCATTTCCCCCTCCCTCCTCCTTTTTCTAACGTGAAGCATCCCTTCTTTATTCCCCACATATTTTCAGAAGAAAATATCTTAGTAAGCAATTACAGGATTTTCTCCAGCATGCAGGGATCTTGCAGTGTGATGTTTTTCATCTGGCATGTCTTTGTTACTTTCATTGTGGGCCCTTCTACTGAATAGAAGGCAGACATTACTCAGAATGAGAACGGAGACTGTCTGTTCTTGAGTACTGAAGCTTTATTTAAAATGCATGCTTTGCCAGTGAAGCTTGCGTGTGCCTCTCTTTTATGCTGCAACTCCAGCGCTTCAGATGTGTTACAAGGCCGTAATGTTGCACAGATCCTTTGCCTCCTAACAAGCACTAACATTACATTTTTTTTACCAAGTATACTGCAAACAAGTGAAAGAGGAACATGTTCACAAAGAAATCAGCTTACCTGCTGCTCTTGTAGGGCATAAAATTCAAGTTTCTGCTATGTTTTGACAGAAAGAGGTACACTTTTCCTTAACAAATTCTTCTTGTTCCAATAGAAAAGATATAAATGGAAAAGCTGTAACTAAATAAACATTGAAACACTTTCATAGCGCTTCCACAACTGTTGACCTAGAGGGGTCTTGGCCTTAGCTGCATCGTTGTATGAGCATGGAGCATGCCCACACCAAGGAGGCTGGTAACATGGGTCAGGACATGCACGGAGACGGGTAATCCAAAATACCAGTCTTGTCCCCAGGTGCATTCAGACTGGTGTTTTACTTTCTGCCCTTGGCTGTGAAGGTGTGCCATTCAGAAAGATTACTGGCCTCGTGAAGAGAACCAAGGTGCGTTACGTGGAGAAGTTGAACCTTGGTGCTGATTTCACTGTTTGCTGGAGTAACTGTTGGGACAGTTTGGCAAAATAAAATAGCCTCAAAGTGGAGAGAAAGTGCCATGATGGCCAAAGTTATGAAAATACATGGATATAACTGTTATCCCTGTCTCTTTTCATTAAAATTATTTGATGCAATTTAAATATAGACACCAAGTAAACAGTACGGTTACTACTGGAACTTGTTTAAATTGAATTTGTGTGTGCTGAGCTTCGCTCCTATTTCTCATGAAAGAGTTCCTTTGCGTCCAATATGTATTAGTAGCTAGAATAAATGCAACTCGTAGGATGGTGTGCATAGCACGTTCTTAGGTGTTCTATTGAGACCACAAGTTTGTTTTACTTACTTCACTGGGTAGTGTTATATTTTTAGTGAACCAGCTGATGTCTGCATAAAGCCAGAGCTGCAATAGCTATCGATTTAATTTTCATTCAAGGCTCTTTGAAGTTTACAAAAAAACCCTCCCTGCCTTTGGCCTGTTTGTGCACTGTCAAATCCTGGAATCTTTTATTAAGGTGCTCGCTTCCATGGGTTTACCGGTGTAACAGGTGAGTGAATTTCAGGACATTTCATTCTAAACTCAAAGACTTGGATCAATTACAGCATTTTGGGAGTTGGCTGTCATATTCATGTATCTGAGCTGTCCGTATCCTTTCCAGAATACTTGGCTTTAATCAGTGTTTTGGCCCGTGCTTGATCTTGGACAAGTCACTTCGTTGGTGTGACTCATTTTGCTCATGTGGAGGTGATGAACCTGATCTTTTTCATAAAATGCTCTGGGGCCTTTCACACAAAATGCTGTCTAGAAGTGTGTTATCTTAGCCTGAAAACCCAGGGCTGAATTCACTGTGCAGAGGACATGTCTAATTCTTGTAGAAGCTAGTGAAGCAGGCAATATCTAATAAAAATCACAAACCACAGAACCTGGATTTAGCTCAGGCTATAGTGATTCATGGTTTAAGGTTCCTGGCTCAGTCCATGCTGTTAGCCATGGTGATAGACATCATGTTGCTTAATAATACTACCACTGAGCTTGACTTTGCTGGGCAAAATCCAGTGTGTTGCAGACAGTTTCATGTGCCCACTTTGCTACTAAGTAAACAGATAAAGTAGAGGTTAAGAGCTCTTACAATTGCGTTTGAGAATGTCACAGCATTACAGATGAGACACAACGCTAGCAGTAAGATTTAACCCTGTATTCATTAACTCTGAGATGCAAGGAAGTAGGATTTTTTTTTTTTGCTAAATTGGAGAAAATGAAGGACTAGCAGGAAGTGATGTTTACGGGGTACAAACGGGTGTGGGGTGCTATCAAGTTTTACTGCGGTTCAGTAAAAATGATTGCGTTAGTCCCACATGGCAGACTTGTGTATATAGAATAGGTTTTCCTCTTGCAAACAGCAAAGAAAGCGTTACACCTTGCCATGCATGTTATGTGTTTTGCCTGTGTCTTGCATTTGTGGTACCTTGTCGCCTTGTCCTTGGGACGTTTTCTGAGCAACTCCTCCTTTTTCTTTACATTTATTATGGAAACATTATTACTGGCACAGGTATAGTTAGTGCAGCATGATTTCAATTTATTTTTAATGTTTCTTTGCTAAAGACATGTGCTGGCTATTCTCCTCTCATCTATTGTTTTTGCTAGAGATGGGGCTGAATTCAAACTATGAAGCTAAATATCTCTGAACTTTACTTTTTTAAATTCCAAAACGTAGTTTTTAGAGTGACTTGTATGTGTCTTCATCTTAAGAGCTCAAAAATCCCATTGAATGATTTTTTTTTTTCTTGTGAATCCAACCAAGTGTGGAGTCCATACATGACATTTACAGGATACTCCCTTCCCCTGCGAGGGCGGTGCAATCAGGCTGTGCTGAACACCATGCAATTTCGCGTTAACACAGCACGAAAACCACAGCAGACCAGTCCATCTCAGGTTTTTAGTACTTTTTTCTCCTGCTCAGCTACTCTTTTGCCGGAAAGCCAGCTGTCTTCAGCCTTTTCTGTGACCTAGGTCCCTTCTCCATGGAGAAAGCTTTGGAAAACCTCCTCTGCTATTCTCCAACCCCACTTTTCTTTACTAATGGAACACAGAGCAGGAGTAGTAGTTTCATAAACTTGATTTTTTAGCTGTTGGAAAACATTACTTAGTTTCATTTTGGTTTGGCTGAAACCTTCCCCTCCTCCAATTAATGAACATGAGACTTGTCCTGGGATGTCTTCCTCCCGTCTCAGTAGGAGAGAGATCTTGGGTCCGTTGTTACATTCACTGGTTCAGGAGAGGGGAAAGCTATGTACCACAATTCTCTTTCCATTACAGACTTGAAGGGTGTAATTTATTCCTTGCTTCTCTCCTGGAAACTGAAGTCTTCATCTCTGCTTTTCATTGGGAAAAGTGTCTTACAGTAAATATTTCAGTGCTGTTTCAGTATAAGTGTTCAAATTTGGATAGATTAGAATTTTTTGGGTGTCTTACTCTCATGCTTGACATCACTTTGGCAATAAAACACACTTCGGCCAGCCTGTGAGAGAGTCTGCAGAGAATTCATGCTGGAATGTTATGTTACTCTGCTCTCTACTTTGTGATTCTTCCTGGCAAGGTGCATGTTAGTAAAAATGTATTCCAGTTTCTTTGTAACTAGTCGTTGCATTTTTTCTTGTATTTTAAAAATGTCAGGTGAGGCACTTAGCTTATACATTAGGATCTTCTACACCTCCTGGAACCATCTCACAAACAATGAAGAGTAAAACTAGAAAAATAACTTCTCTACTTTTATTGAGAATGTTGTGGCTCTTAATATTCCAATTTCCTTAATCTGGCATGTGCTACTTTAACCAAAGAATCTTAGTTTTAGGGAAAAGCTTTATATGTACAGAGTTAAGATACGGAAAGTGAATAAAAAGAAGTTAATGTGTGTTTAGCTGAGGGATTCTGTGCCTTGGGTTTTCGAGATCTTTAAGGCCTGGAGCACTAGCACAGCTTAATATAATTCATTTCAGTAAGGTAGACGATGCGTAGACTTAAAACTCCTTACATCTCTAATAGTTTTCTTAGGTTATATCCCAAATCAGCAACCATTTTCAGAGATTTATGAGTAAAATAGTTTTGAAATCAGGCCAGAAAGTTATAGCCTTTGGCTGTTTTGGGCAAGAAAAATCAAATTCCAATGGCTGGTGTTCCATATATAAAGCATTCTGCCAATAAATCACCTTTTACTTGTTTAAATACAGATCTGAACTTCAAGACCACATGAGTCATGGCCTCTATCGTGGGCAGTTCTAAAAAACTCAGAATTAACTTCTGATATTTAAACTTGAGTGCAGAATTTCATTACAGTACAAAGATGAACATGCTTTGCAAGTTGATGGCTGTACCTATTAATATTACAGCCATATGGTCTTGGATAATATCGAACAGGTCTGAAAGCTTCACAAGGATGGATGGATTGGAAAAATGCTGTTGCGGAGTTTTCTGAGAACAAAAATATCTTGCAAGAATACTAACAAAGTAATCCAGTATCCTTTTTACCCTTTTCCATGATTTAATGTGACTTTGAGGCTCTACTTCGGTAGAATAAATTTTGTGTTTAAGTTCAAAGACATCATTTATTCTCTTTGGGGAAAAAATATATTTTCTGGCGCCCTTTTCAAGATGATTGTTGATGACTGTGTGCCAAACCAGGTTCTAGCACAGTGGTGATTGCTACCTGTCTCAAGTGAAATTTTTCTCAGGCCATACTTCCAAGGCAGGTAGCTACTAGGACTTTATTATGGTTTTCAATTCTACCTGAACACTAATGGAAATCAACAGGAACTCTTCCTGGCTTTGGATGCTTGTAAGAGCTTGAGCTGATACTTTCAGGTGCTCTAGACACCTTTGGAAACCTAGCCCTTTACTCTTATAAACTGGTAAGAAGTTTGTGCATCTTTCCTAAGTTTTGGAGCAGTGCTGCAAAATAGACACCTTGTTTTCCCCAGGAAACTGCTTCATTTCCGTGGTGGGTCAAGTGATGCTGAAATAAATAGTCTGTCAATTTGTTAAGCACGAGGGATCCATAAAAATGAAAGTTGTTATTGCAGCAGGAATTTTCCCACAGCAAAAACAAAGCAGAACTGCGTTTCATCCATAAAAATATTGCAAGTTGAACCACTTGTTTGCTTCTTACCTCTGTTAGCTTGTTTTATATAAGCCAGCGTTGTACTGCTCCTTTATGAGGAGTTAGGCGAGTATCACGGACATGTTGATCCTTGCATCTACAGAATTATATGAGCTAAACACATGTTCTGCCATTGGCACATTACTGTTATCCTGCCAAAACCCTTCTCTGTGCTTGGCTTCCGCAGCAATGAGCATGGGTGGAGGAAGGAAGGAACAGCTGGGAGGCGATTATGGTTTCCTGACGCCCTGCCCCACCCATGGCACAGGTTAGATCAGTTCTGAGTTGCTGGCAGCTGCTAGAAATCCCCAGGAGACTGTCCATTCATCTCCTGCATTACCTCCACCCAATACCTGGCACACATCCTCTGCAGCAGGCTGCTGCTGGAGCAGTCGGCTTTACCAACCCTGTGCTCCCTCCTGGGGAATTTTCTCTCCTTGGGATGTTGCTCGGAGGAAGAACAGACTCGATTCTGTTCTCTGGAGTTCAGGACAAGTTTGATTTTAATAGGACTTGTGTGCATGGAGTTTTATCTGGAAGCTTGGGGGGCCTCAACTGATTTATTGTAGTTATTTGAAGGGCATATTTCTGGAATTATTGCCAGTTAAAGTTGAGGTCCAAGAAGAATATAAAACTATTCACTGAGCGGTGAAGAAAATGTGCTGGAAGAAGCAGGATGAAATTGTTAAAGAACACTGTTTACCTCTGTCCTGTTGGGAAGTTCACCCTTCCCAGTACAGAGGTAATCTTGGGCATTGAAAGGTGGAATAAATTTATGCTATTTAAAATCTTTATATTATCTGCTAATAATACACACTGCCACAGTAGTCTCAGTCAGTAACAAGGCCAAATTCATAATCAGTCTCTCTTAAGTCTGCGATGTCCCTTTGGCTGGTAAATAAGTATTTCAATACCAGCAAGGCGATGAGACAAGTTACATGGACTAATGCTGAAACACTTCACAGCCTAGCAGAAAGCTAAACGAACTGTGGGTCAAGAGGTGATCGATGCTAAACTCAGGCCTATAACCTGCATTTATCTGATGTCTTGGTAAAGAGTGAGCCACAAACAGAACTGTTGTCTGACCCCCCTGGAAAGCAGTAGTAATATTAAACATCTGGAGGATTTGGTGTATTCATGGTTGCCAGTAAAATAATCCCTCGCTCCTAAGGAATTGTTTTTGGAGAAGCGGTTTGAGATATGGAGAAGCTAAAAAGTAATTGTATAATGGAATGATGGACAATATCCTGAGAAATCAAGACCACTTGTGTCTCAACGTGAACAGGGTTGTAGGAGAGAAAGGAGAAAAGGACCCTGATCAGGTTGTAGCATTGAACAATAGGGGTCAGCTGTAGAGGGAGGGTTGGTCACAGAGAAGGGCAAGCAAATGGTAGCTCATCTGTCACTGAGAGCACGTATGAACAAAGCCCTTGGTTCCTCACAGGGACCAGCAGCAAAATCACTGGAGTGGTCTTATGCAACCAGAAGAAGAAACGTTTGTATTAGCTTAGGACTTGATCCAAATTTGACTGAGTTTCAGTAGAAATCTTCCAGTAACTGCGGAGAGACTTGGATCTGGCCCGTAGAGGTTGTCTGTTTACATCTCAACCTGCAAACATGAGTCCACATGCCCAAAGGAGCACTTTACACTTCGGTGTTTACTCCCAACCATTTCTCATATAGAGATTCCTTTTGATGAATGTCCCAATTACCTGTTTGCTTGCAGCTGCCGTTTACTTTTCTGTGGCTGTCCTGTCTATTGATGTATCAGGGAACAAGCCAGTAGTGCTGCTCTCATGTGTTTAAGGCATCTTGGTCTCGTTTTCTCCTTCCTTTTCCTCCTGCAATCCCATTTCAGTCAATCAGGGTGTTTGTGCAGATGAAATCAGTCTCTGCCTCATACGCTCGCACACACATTAGTCTTTTACATTATAGCCTAATAACCGAAGTATTCATAACGTAATTGTGGCTGGTGGGAAGCCCTGCTGTACAAAACTGATGGTGCTGCTTCCCTTCAGGTAAACCCTGTTGACAGGCAAAAGGTTACTGCTTGTATAGGCAAGTTCACCGCTCCGGTGCACATAGCGCTACGGATACATCATCAGATTAGTCAAATGTCTGTGAAAAGGGTTCTGTCTCTAAGGTTCCAGTTGCTCCTTGCCTGCCTTTGATATTTCGGTGGTTGCACAAGAAGGTTTGACCATGTTAGCATTACGCAGGCCTCTCTCATAGAGAGCTCATTGTCTGTGTCCTTTCCCCAACAAAGGACTAAGGTGTGGGGCTTAAATACACGCGTGGGATGTATTTCCCATTAAAATAATAAAGCAAAATGCATTTACAGCTCTTTAGCTGCAGTATCAATAAACTGATAAGATAACTTTTACTGGAAGGAAAATAAAACCTCCTCTATCAAGTCTTTGGTGTTACAGACGAGGTGGCAATTTAAAGCTTGAGTGCCAATCCTTAAACAATGCAGGCCATTACGGCCATAGAGATTTCCAGTAACGAATCCTAGATGAATACCTGCCTAGGAATGTGGTAATGTCATGAAAGCATGAAATGGTCTGGTTGCTCTCATGGTGTTTTCAGCAGTCCCAAACAGAAGTGCCACAGAGAGGTACCAAGCTGTCTTCGTTATTGCGAACAGCGGTGCCATTCACGCGGTGCTCTGCCTAAGGTCACTTGAGTGACACATTTTCACTTTTTCCACACAGAATTTTGTTTCATTTTAGGTTTTGTTTGACTTTTCTATTGTAATGTTTAATATTAAATGGTATCAGTGAAGTTTAATATTCATATCTCAACATGCTATGTCTATATCACGCTTTAATTCTAAGTAACATTATATTTAGTATTTAATGTTTCCAAGATAATTTTTTTGAGGAAATCTTCATACTGAAATAAGTTTTACTTGTTCCAAGTCGAAGCACAAAGCATATTTTGGAACACTGGAATTTCCCACAGGGCAGAGATCCTGTTTTTCCAACCAACTGTGGTATATAGGCGATGAAGAACCCCTTCTGATTGCCCAGAGAGGGCTTGGCTCATAATCTCTCCTGAAGTTTTTTCAAGGGCAAAAGATGGAGTGATTATTATGAAGAAGTCTCATTTTGGTTCATTCCCAGAAAACCAAAGCAAAAGCCAGTAAAGAGCTTGACACTTTCTCACCCACCAGCTGTCATTTCTAACCCAGATGCTCCACATCTCTTGCCAGCTTCTTGCTGGGGGGATGGGAGGAGCAAGTGTGGGCTTAAAAATAAAATAATTTTAAAAAGAGAAGGAAAGTTTGATATTGTTTGTGCAAACCATAATTTGATGCAGTGTGGAACATAAATGTGAGCCATCCACATGAGTCACGTACTCCAAACCTTATGACAAACTGTGCCTGTTTTTGCATATTAATGGAGTGGATAATGATAATTCCCTTATAGCTTTCAGCTAAGCTTATATTGCTCCAGCTAAGATGATCTCTCCATTCCTCTGTTTTGAGGAATTTGTACATATAGACGTAGAGATATGTGCCTTCCATCACTTGCTTAACTGAGCACAGATTAATGTAGTCATCCTCAACACTTTTCCTGGGTTGTAAAATGTTATCTCCACTTTATGGAAGAAAACCGAGAAAGACAGGGATTTTAAAGGCCTCATCCACAGCCTATAGGCATTAGTGGGAATCTTTTTATTGATTTCAGCGGTCATGGATCATGTCCTTAGTGACTTGCCCAAGGGAACTATTATGATGACTCAGTCAAACCGCTCATCCGGTCTTTGATAATTTTTTTTAATTTATTTTTTCCCAGCACCAAACTATATCCTAGTACATATTTTCTGTAGTGCATATAAAGCCATGTCTTAAAGTCCTTGCGTTTTCTATTAACAGGAGTGAAGAGCAGAATCATAGCTCAGTCTACTGTCTTTCAATCTTTAGCAGTTATAGGGCCTAAGGAAAATGCTGAAATATTTTAAAAACGACTAATTTTATTATGGTTGTCCTTAAAACTGTGGATATCTGAGGACAGTTCATGGTTAAGTTATAAATTAGTTCTGTCTCTTTCTTGTTCTCTATATTATGAGTTTAGATATAGTAAGCATAATAATGGTTTTGAAAAAGTAAATATTTAGTGATGGTATTTATGTGACCATTATGCAAAAAGATAGATTTTTATATTTCCTGCCCCCCTCCCTCAATGCAAATTGCTTGCTTTACAAAATATGATGCTGCCCGTACAGCTTACACTCAAATCTGAAACAGAAGTCTAAAATGTGGTTCCTCGGTGAGGGCTGGAGCAATCTTAACCTTTCCCTATATTTCTGAGCTTTACCGCCTTCAGATCGCTGTCACCCGTAACGCAGGTGCTAAGTGATGTACAGGAGAGCTACTCACAAGTCATAACACAGTGCAAAAGCCCCAGCCTGAGAGAAAGTATTTCACCTGATGCAGGGGAGTTTTAACTAGAACTAATGGTGTAAAACTGAGAAAAAAGGCTTATTTAGACTACACATAAGGAAAAAGTCGGTAGTGGTGAAAGCTGTTTGCCTACGGGATGTTATCCCAAGGGAAGCCATAGTAGCGGCATCTGTGAGTTACTAAAACTAACCAGAAAAAATTCTTAAACAGCTAACTGTTTTGGTGGTGGTGTGAGGAGTGGTTTGTTTGATTACTAAGATCATTACTAAACTTTTTCCTTCTCTGAGACCTACGATTCTTTTTTTTTTTTTTTTTTTAATTCTTGAATGTACCATAGATTTGAAGCCTGGTTTGGAGCAATCAAAAAAGCTTTGATGAGCTTGAATAAAAGTTATTTATCTGTTTCAGCACGCCATGTCTATAATGTTTGTCTAAGTGACTTAAAAAAACCCCAAACTGTGTAACCTTCTGCTTGATTGTTTCAGTTGTTCGTTTGCATTTATTCATGAAAAAGAACATTATGCTGCTACACTGAGACTTTGTAGCACATGTGTTTAACGCTATAGACTTGACCAAAGGGAAAGAGTTTTGTTTCTTCAGCTTCATAGGAAAGGTGGTAGAACACCCTTAAAGCACTGACCTCACAGCATCCAAACCATGCCTTTCAAAACAGTGATGCAACTGGTCAAGAGTGGGACAGAATGAAGTAATAGCAACTAAGCAGCGTTGAGTGTTCAGCAGTTTTCTTCTTTCATATCACAGATGCCTGACAAGTGGTATAAATGTGATTCTGACTGTGGCCAACAGTCGCTGTCTCTACAGGGTGCAAAATAAGACGGTGCTGCTTTTGCAAAGTTGCATTGTGAACACTTGGCAGAGACCCCGGAGGAAATGCTTTCAGAGGAAAAAAAAGCCACAAAGAAAAGAAGTCTTCATTAAGTATGTAGATTAGTGACTTTCTTTTGAAGATGGAGTATCCCTTTTTTGTTTCTCTTGCCATGCAATACTTTATGGAAGTTAGGGACCAGTTGTTCCAGCTGTGGTTATGGGACAGCTTCAGTGGATGCACAAGCTACCAAAACAGCGTATCTCTGTCAGGTGGTTGGTTCAAGAAGCAGTGGGCTTCTGCCCTGCAAGCAGGAGTAGATTTCTGATCAGCAAGCATTCTTGAAACAGTCAGTTGAATACACTGAGCCTGTGCTTGCCTGACTGTGAATGGGTTTCTAAAATGATAATTTGTAGAATGGATTGATGAAACAAAGTGGAACACCACCACCCATCTCCTCCCTCCCCCCATTTTATTCTCTCTTTTCTAGTAAGAGTTTACTGACTTACTTTTTCCCCTAAGTAGCACATCATCTTTTTGTCCTCCCCAGAAACAGCAGGAGGTCAGTAATTTCTCTAACAGGCCTACAAAACAGACACAGTATTCTGTTCATGTCTTAAGACGCTCTTGCAAAGATTTCAAGTGTTGAGATTTTAGGACATTACATTAGGATGTCATGTTCTTCTCTGTTCTACCACGACTGCCTCACAGAGCTTTTTCTGTCTCGTGGGAGGGAAAAAAAAGAAAAGAAAAAAAAAGGGAAAAGGAAAAAAGGGAGGAAACCTCTGGAGCTGTGATCCTGTTTGCATTTGCCCAGATTTGCAGAAGCATATGGGAACATACATTGACTACGCAGGAACTAGATGTCCTGGTCACACTGTCCCTGGGGGCCCATGGTGAGACTCCTGTTCACGTTGCAAATCAGGATCTACAGAACAAAATGCTGGATATTGTTTTGGTGCTTTTAAAAGGAATAACATTTTAATGATATGTGCTATTGGCGTAATCCTTCCAAAATGGACAATGATTTATATATTTCATGTGAGGACAGGATTCCTTAGGGGATGACTCATTGTTTTACTCTGGAATAATTCCAGTGGGAACCTTTTTCAGAACTGGTTGATACATACCTTACATGGTCTTAGTTAGGGATTTTTTTTTGTCTTTCGTTTTGTCTGATAATGTGTGTGCTTGGCCTATTAAAATTAAACTCTCTCTTTCCCTTCCGAGTCAAACCTGGTTTGTATTTACCAAGACCTTATATGGAGAGGGAGTGTGTGTATATATATAAATATGTGTATAGATAAATATATTTATGTATGTATATATATACATACAAGGGAGAAAAAAAAGACCTGGATCTATTGCAAAGTCAGTTTATTTTTTAATAAAGGGGTGAATTGTGCATTAAACACATTTTCACATTTTAGTTTGAACCCAAAGACAACAATTGCCAGCATAACTGCTTCCATTTATAGAAATAACTCAGTACTGTGGAGTGTGGGACTGTACCGATACGATGGCCTACGAATTAAGAGCCAATGGAAGCAGTACGGGCTTGTGTCATCTGACATAAAAACAGGCTCTCTTCACTCACACTCCTGATCTTGGTTGTACATTTTGTCCTCTTCTGAAATTGATGTTGCCACTGCTACAAATCAGTGCAGTCAAGAGAGCTCTGTAGCTTGGATGATAAGAATGAACTGGGAAGCACAGTCACCCTAGGGAATCCTATCAGGTGTTCCAATAAAGGGCCTTCCGCATCGGGTATTTAGGGTAATACCATTAGTTACACTTTCTGGAAATGGCTAAAACATTTGCCTTTCTTCAGTCATTAGGGACCTGCCTTGATCCCCGTGACTTTTCATCAGTGATAAAAGAATGACCCGACAGTGGTCTCTGCACTCTTGTCTCCTTCCCCTCTGGTAGCATGGACTCACCGCCAGGATTTCTTAAAAGATCTCTGGTTTCTTTGACTACTTATAACTTCTCTCATCCTTGAATCCTATCTGTGGGCGCACAGACTGGATAGACCTTGTTGGTGAAGCCTGAGGCATAGAAAGCACTGAGGACCACAGCCTTATCTGTACCTGCTGTTGCCAAAACTCCCCCACCCCAATCAGCAGTGGTCCTACCTTTTTGTTTTTTTTCTTTTTCCCTTTTGTTACTGCTGTGATTCTAGAAGCTCTCACAGTTCTTAACACGCCTTGCCACTTTTGATTCTAGCTGAGCTTTGGCTTTCCTAAACCCAATCTTATGTACCTAAGTAATATTTCTAAGTGCATCCTTTCTAGCCTGTCCTTGTCTCTACCTCTTCTGTATGACTTTTTGCACTGGAACTCTGTCAGGATTTCCCAGTTCAGCCATGCTGGTCTACTGATATGCCTGCTTGTTGCCCTCAGCACAGAGGTGGAGCTTTCTCGTGCTGAGAGTAGCTTGTCCCTGAAGATAGCCTTAATCTTTCAGAGCTGTTTCTCACAGGAATGCCACCAACCAGTTCCCTACATCAGATAACATCCGCTCTCCTGAAGTTCAGGGTCTATGCTCTGCTACTTGCCTTCCTTGTGTTCCTTGGGATTTTGAATTCTGCTGGATAGTATTTCTTTTTTTTTACATGTGGGTCAAAATGGTTAAAGTTCAATTAAAAAGTTTTGAATATCAGTTGCAAATGTCAGGTTTTCAGTACGGAGATCTTTCTAGGCTTCACGGAAAACAGTGACAGAGGAAAAGAAATTTCAGAAATTTCAGGAATCTATCTCAAAAGAGGCATTGAAAACAGCGGTGTCAGTCAACCAGCCATAACTATAAAAAGATTTCCAGTCTTGGGGACCAAAAGACAACAGGTTATGAGATTTCAAGTTATACAATTCAAGTTTAGCAGATTTCATCATCATTGGGTCTGTATGAGAACTCTAGCCCTGATTTGGTCATGAAACCAAACCCCAAACCACTGACTAAACCTAATTTAGATCTGGATCTAAACACCCACTTCCTTTTCCTCATTTCCAATCAAAACAGGTTTCAGTTTTGGTTGGTCTGAGTTCTTGGTGAAATCTCTTGTTTGGTTATTGTTAACTTTTTCTCCCATCACTATCTGTGATCTCAAAAAAAAACCCCAACAAACACCCAACCCAAAAACAAAAACCAAACCCAAACCAGTCCCCCTCCTCTTCACAGGCCACATGTTTCTATTAACCAAAACCACTGTCAACAAACGAAAGTATGGCAAAACAGTGGCGGTTTTCTACTCCTTGTTTTCATAGTTATTAATTATATTTGAGTTTGGTCCTAAAATGAGATGTAAATATTTCATAAATCAGGTGAATTTGTTGTTTCTATACCTACATTTTATTAGATAAATGGTAGAATATATTTAAGTGGGCATAGATTGTACCCAAATATTTTATGTGGTTCTGTTAGCAGTCTGTGTTCATTAAATCTGGCACACAGACAAGAATTAAAAAGTCCTTCCTCTCTCTACGTACTGTGACTTAAAAAGCAAACCTTGGACCAACCAATACACATCTCTATGATTCTATGACATCAAACTTAAGGCTCAGTCTTGGGGAGAGCCAGGTGCACCTAAGTTGCAATGACTTAGTTTAAATGAGTAGAACAATGTGACAGTCAATGCAGAATTAGATTTATTGATCTTGTTTGGATTTGTTTCTTCTTTGATAGTATACCTTTACGGAAATCTCTGATGCTTTTTTTTTAAACACATTGGTAAAACGAATCTAAAGTTTTTCTTTTGGAGCCTCAGACTAAAAATTAGGTTACTGAAAGTAGCTACAAAAAGAATAAGCGAAGTCCAATCTCTCTCTGATCTTACTGCTGCCAAACACCTTTGTTTTCAGACATTTCTACAGATTATGTCAATTTCTAAATCATATGTACTTAGAAAATTATATGAAAATGGTGCTTCCTGTGTCAGAAACCTGACTGACCATGTTCTCACCTGATGCCTAATCTCAAATGCACACCTGTAAAGAACTTCCTCAGCAGTAAGGGTCTAATTTCAGAGATCAACCTATGCCATAGTGCTCATCTAGAACCATTCTTCAAAATCAAAATCATCTCTTATTTGCTATGGTGAAGGAGGGACTTTGGGTTGGTCTAGAACGACAGTAAAGTATTAGTGTATGGTGTAAGGATGAGAAATAACGATTGGAGGTGGAGGAGGATGATCTGGAAGTCCCGGTGGTTTTTAGTGGGGTACAGCTTAAACACCATCCTGGACTCCCTAAAATCACAATCTAACCTCCACACAACAATGTCAGTATGAAATCTAAAATTTTCTTGATTCAGAACAGAGGAAGCCACTATTCTTCTGGACTCTGTTCTGATTTGCATTTTGAGTGAGCCATCCTTCAGCTTGGTGGACTTTAGTGAGCAAAACCAGAGCCCATACAACATTGTGAGTATCTGCTGCTCAGATGGAGGCACTGAACACAGGAAGCCCATGATTTGTTTTACATGACAAATTCATCAGAACTATAAAGCTTTTTTTAAAATTATGATTTTTCAGAGTCTCAGACAGTGTTTACATACACGATACTAGTCTGTGTGCAGACAGAGGCTGGTGTTACGCCAGATGCCTACAAATACAGAACCCCATCCTCAGCTGGTACGTATCATTGTAGCTCCA
Source organism: Psophia crepitans (assembly GCA_013399095.1). Lineage (NCBI taxonomy): Eukaryota > Metazoa > Chordata > Aves > Gruiformes > Psophiidae > Psophia > Psophia crepitans. The sequence continues at coordinate 2,656,169 of VWZZ01000616.1, forward strand.
TTGACTTCAATGAATTGGCACCAGTTCACGTTAACTGAGGAGCTGTTGCATTATGTGGAATGATTTCTTTTTTTCTCCTTCCTTTTCTTCCCCCCCCCTTTTTTTTTTAATGAAAAACATGGAAATGTTATTCTTATTAGCTCAGAGGAGACCTTATTTGGGAGATGCACCTCTTCTTTTGATGATGTTCTTTCTTTTCTCTTTAGATTATTCCCATTTCTATTCAATTTGATATATTAATTTTAGTTTTCTAAAAATAGCATGTTAGATGTACCTTATGCTTCCTGAGCTAGCCCTGATGGACTCACATAGAATTTTGTAAGTCAAAATCTCAGAGTTGTAGGGTAATAATTCCTTATCCTGTGCATATAAAAATATGCATTATATCATTGAAGTGGTATCCCTTTCACGTTCACATATCTGTAATACATAAGCATATCCCACAAAAGAGCAGCCAGATGAGTATTTTTGGGCATTTCCCAGGGGCTAGTGGAAGCAGTCGCTGAAGGGAGACTGCTGATCAAAACCAGTCGAAAAAAGATTCTTCTCCTAAATTTAAGTTCTCTCAAGGCTATATATAATAAAATGAAAGCTGCCTCAGGCTCTAATGGTGTTAGCTAAAATGGGTAGAAGTCTGAAATCAGCTTTGTCACACAGTACTTTGGCCCAGACAAGTCCATTTAGATTTATAACTTCTAGGCCTGTCCTTTTATTTAGGAACTGATCCAACCTGGGAAAATATTTCCTTTACATAAAAATTTGTGTCACAGGTCCATTCCATGTCCAGTGGGTCACATAAGTGAGAACCTTTTCCTTCCTGAGTTGATAGAAGTGTTCTAATCTAGAAAACTCTGTGTAATTGCTTAAGGGACATTTCATATTGTTCATTAATTTCTTTTTAAAAACTCCTTTGGACTTTAAGGATCCCTTTTCAAAAATTTTTCTTCTTTAATTGTTACATTGATGTCTCTTGTCCTTAAGAGAGATACCTTGGATACCTTCTCTGCTATATATGAAAATTCTTCTTTATCGTCATCTTTGCCATAATCCTTTTGGACATTTTCCAATTCTAAATGAACTTGTAGTAAGTAATGAGTGTTTGAAGATGGACTTCATGTCTAATGTTGCTTGAATGTCTGAATTTTTCTTCATAATCTTTTGTTACTGTCTTACCTACCCCACATTTTCTCATGCAGTCATCTTGAGTCACGTAGCCACAGTCTGGCCAGATGTTCGGAAGAGCTCTGCTTTCATTTTGGCATTTAACGAGTAGCCAGGTTTTGTAAAGTGCCCACTGTGTGTCTGAAATTAGAGTTTCTGGGCAATATAAACTCTCGAAAATTAATATCAGTACATGCCCAAATTGGAGGTTAATTCTTTTGTAAAGTGGGCCTGTATTAGGAGTTTCTGAATTAATGAAAGTCCAAGTGACATAATTTTCACTGCTATAATTTGTTAAGGTATCAGTGGTCTTCTCCAAAGCATCATGTTTTCCTTAAAACTAAAGACATGGAAAGAAATTCCTAGATATAGGGAGGCGTGGAGAAAAAACTAACTGTTGACAACACAACAATTCATTCATTTCCTAACATCGCAGGTCATGTACTGTATTTTAACTTAAACAATAAGGCCATTGTTCGTACGGGAAAACAAGCTCAGTTTATGTGAAGGTTAAAAGGCTTAAAAGGTTATAGGCTGGTTTGGTTTTTGGCAAGCTGTGATTTGCTTCTCAGGTGAAATGTGGAGGTTTCATGGTCTGGCAATTTGCTGAGCCCTTTGCTGGGGTGCCTACGGAAGAGGGGAGAGGCGGCTGATTTACCGTGACTCGGTTCTTCGCGATGGCCAATCTTCCCTTATTGTTTCCTTGTGCTGTATCGAGCCCTGCTGTTTTCATTTATGTTGTAAACTTTGCAGGGAAGGGACTGCCTCCTTCCTGCATGTTTATACAGTATCTTATTCCACACAAAACCAGATAGCATCCAAAAGCCTTCTTTTCCTTCATAACATTTTTATAGATACAAGGAGGTTTTTCAGTGTGTTAAAGTGGATGTGAGGACCAAAATCCATGGAATTTCAGCGGAATTGGCTGCTTAACTGCCCTTCAGAGTCTCTCTTCTCTACTCCTTCAGCTGCCAGACAGCTTGGGGTGGGAGTTTTTATTAAGTCACTGTCTAAAGCCTGTTTCTTTAAGGGACTGTGGATCAGGACTTTTAGTTCTCCAGCCGCTTGGATTTATCAGTGTTTGAGAGGAACTGTGAGGATCACTCCACAACTCTTGTACCATTACTGATAAAGTGCTATTAAAAGTTGCAGCGCATCTCCCTGATCAGCTCTCTTTAAGTTCAACTGTCTCTCTCTGGAATATGCGGCAAAAGATATTTTATACCCAGAAAAAAAACACAAAAAACCTTGTCCACTAAACGCTGTTTTTGTTCTATATTGAAATTCCAGTGTAGAATTTGGTATTCCTTATTAGAAGTGAGATATAAAAGTTTTATTTAGTCAGATTTTGTGGTAGAAGAACTTAAATGCAGTAATGTTGATGTTTATGCTAGAAACCACGATTTAATAATTGAAATTGTATATATATTAAGGAAAGGTAGAGAAGACTGTAAGCTACTGATTTTAAAATTCAGTGCTGATGTTTATACAATTGTGTAAATGCTACAATTCTGTCACAAGTTTGCAAAAAACCAAGTACTTAAACTTCAACACCATGAAGCAGATTTTTCTAAGACATTTAAGAGTCTAACTGTGCAGACATGAGGTCTTTGGTAGTTGTTTGTAAAAGCTGCTTATTAGTGACTCTGCCTTTTTGTCCCACTGGGAACTGAGAGCTCTCAGCGTTTCTGAAAGTCAGTCTGCACTACTCTAGGTACTCAGATAGGTATGCAAAAGTTTGGGTGGCTTTCCAGAGTTGGCTTAGCATCTGGAGATATCCAGTGTGGTATGTGCTTGTACACAACACATTATGAAAATAAGAATGCACTGTTCAATATAACCTGGTTTCTCCTATCATGCAGAGTAGTACAATAATTTCTCTCTCTTCCAGCTGTGTGTCCCAGATAATGCTGTCATGTCCCACAGCAGGTACAAGCAGACAGCCAGGACTGCAGAGGCTGGCGTGTCTGTGAGACTACGATGTGAAATTTTAGTATAATCCCACCACAGCCTTCTGTTTATACAGCCACACTGTCCTGGGACAGCGAGTCGCACGGATTGCAAGCATTCTTGCTACGAGGAATCTGGGTCTGACAGGAATAGCCGATTCCCAAAGCTCAGCTCTGCTTAGGAAATGGGCTGTGTTACCCAACATTATGGCAGAGAGCAAACACTCCTCCGGTTTAGCACGGCTTTGCCATCAGAAGCGGCTTCCTTTTAGGAGTCTGAGCTACCAAACAGACCAAATTTTCCCAGGAATGAGCTCTTGCTTCAAAGATGACAGGCAGGATCGCACTAACGGTGCAACGCCCTTGAAGCTGGTTTTGCTCGAGATAACCACAGAGCAGGAACCCGTGCAGCGCGTGGCACAGAGGCGTCTCACCAGACCACAGGAGCTCGCTTGCACGGGGAAGTAGGCTGGCTGCAAACATCTACAGCTGCGTCCTGCTTAACAAGTCCTGCTGAGAAGGGTTTTCAGAGCGTGGACTTCCAGTATTGGTTTGGCTCTAGGCTGCATCTCTGCTGCGCGGCGCAGGCCAACCCTGCGCAGAAAGGCACCCTCGGAGCCGTTTGCTAGCGCAATGCTTTAGGGGATGCGATACCACGCAAGTAACCGGAAAACTGTTGGCTTGAAAAAAATAATAAAAAAAATTGTAAAACATTCTCTTTCAAAACAAACCCCTCTATTATTTATATAGAATAGAATCATTAAGGTTGGAAGTGACCTCAAGGATCATCTAGTCCAACCATCCCCCCACCACCTATTACCCACTAAACCACGTCCCTAAGTACCACATCTAACCTTTCCTTAAACACCCCCAGGGACGGTGACTCCACCACCTCCCTGGGCAACCTGTTCCAGTGCCCGACCACCCTTTCTGAGAAGAAACTTTCTCCTCATCTCCAACCTGAACCTCCCCTGGCGCAACTTGCAGCCATTTCCCCTTGTCCTGTTACTAGTTATCTGCGAGAAGAGGCCGACCCCCAGCTCGCCACAACTTCCTTTCAGGTAGTTGTAGAGGGCAATAATAGTTGAGCATGCCGTGCTTGGTGTGTGAGAGGAGGCTGCTGTATATCAACACACTCCACATTTGAAGTATTGCCCTTCAGCCATACTTCTGAGGAGCGATTACTTTGTCAGAATCATAGTTCAACGAAAATATGGTTCCTCTTAGCAGATGCTCAACCCCTACATAACAATTACTGTCTAATGTTTATTATACAGCGGTTACTGAGAGCTGTTGAGTCACTGACATCTTTGTTGAGAGTCCTGGGGGTTTTTTTTATAGTGCCATTTGATGAAGCCAAAATCGGATTCTCAATGTCTATGGTTTTTCACTGGTTTTTAGAAAACTCTCCCAAAAAAAGGCAGTGTTAACTGATTAGGGGCAAGTTAGCGTGACCAGACCAGAAGGATGTGTGAATTCTGAGCGTCGTCTTCATACGTGCAGAGGTCAAGACACTGACACAGCATATGCAGACAGCAAGCCTTAAATATATGCCGAAAACCTAAGTGTATTTGTAGCGTGATCCTTGTTAATCCTCTGCTCATTTTCAAAAATGACTGAGTGAATTAAGAACCTACATTCCATTGCTTTAATGTGATGTTACACCAAAATCCTTTGAAAAGGTGGCCTAGGATCCTAATTCATTTAGCTATTGCTGGACATGTTAGCCGCTGCGCGAAAGGAAGAATAATATTTCTAAGGCTGAGTCAAGCAAGGTGGATATGATTTTTAACTGTCAGAGGGACTCTGTACTGCCTTGAATAAGTCATGCAGAGCTTGCTTGAGAAAAGGATGTGAACTTCTGACTGGCATCCACATTTTCAGTGTTAGATTTTTGAAAAATCCCCATTTATTTGTCATTTAAGTCTGAAGGTGTCTCTACTTCTGCTGCTGGTTTTCCCGAGATGAGTAACGAGATACCTGGTCGTGACCAACACCGATTGACTCTCAGTGTTACAACCAACTGAAGGACTCATAACTCAGCTCCCCTTGCAGTCATCCGGGCCCAGCTTCCCTGCATGGACCAGAGCTCCCCTCAAAGGCAGGAGAGAGATGCCTGTTTAGATTCAGGGATCGGTTTGTTGGTGCCTCTGAGCACTTCTCTGATGGAAATAAACAGTAAGTAAACAGTGTAGTGGGTACGAGAGAGTTACTCATACGGTTCTTTCCGTTTCTTGCCCTGGAGTCCCTAACGTGCATTCTTGTGTCAAGAACTGCTGTTGATGCAGCACCACAATACCACAGTTTAAAAAAAAAAGGGGGGGGGGGGGAGGAAAAAGAATCAATTAGATGCAATTATAATTAAAGTCTACTGACTGCAAGCTTGTTCTGGCTGATTAGACAAGCTGAATAAGAAATTTCCTGATCATGAAATTTCGTATCTTACCACTACATGTACAATCCTTTGTTTACACAGAGACCTCCATATTATGCTTTGTTTGTTTTTAAAATCGAGTTCTATTTTTAAATATAATGACATGCCAGTAAAACCAAAAAGGAGCACTGGCATATGCATTCGCTCACGGCTTCCTTTTGTTACCATCTTTCCCCTTGGCAAATAAAATAGAAAATCCTGCATTCTAATAGGTTCATTTGTAAACTCAGCGGATGTGGGCAAATGAGGGGCAAGGGAGGCAGCTGCGTGATCAGGATTCCTGACTTGTGAAAGCAGTTTTTTGGCAGTGGCGACCAAGTCTTTGGTTTGTTTTGCTTTGGTTGGTCTCTAATAAGGCCCCCAATTTCCTCCTTGTTCTGGCTGCTGCTGAATTTGCTGATGAGTCTGTAAGGGCATCTGGGGGTCATTTGGCTGGGGGGTTGTGGGAGTTTGGACTGTTCATACAGCCCGAAATGGCTGATTTTCTTGGTTTTTATCTCGTTCCCTCGAATAGTTCTAGGCATGAAAATCTGTCAGGTGCTATTTTTCCGGTAACTCTTAGACATTTTTAGAGACTTGCAAATGAAATCCACTGCTAGATTCCTCACTGTGGTTTCATCCGTTCTTCTATATTCCGGTCAAAATGTGGTGTCTTTCTCAAACGGACACTTGGTTGAGCTGGGAGCTGCGGGATTGATGTTTGAGTCACTGGGTAAAACTGTCACAGTGCTCTTCCACAGTGATATGATTTAGGCTCCTTCGGTGCCAAGTATGAGAGAGCTTGGTGATGTTATTTTTAGGAATTTCTGGAGGCTTGACACAAAAGTCTAAGCTCAGCACTCCAGTAAACCTCCAACAGGACCCTCTCAGTGACTAGCAGTGCAAGCCTGCATCAGCCTGTGCTTTCTAACATGCCTTCACAAGGGTTGCCCTGCAAAAGTCAATGCTCAACAAATCTGTCCTTGTGTGTTGTTGGTTGGTTTGTTGTCTTTTTTTTTTTAAAAAAAAAAAAGGGTCAGAGTTTCTCTGTTAGACTAAAGTGATTGTGTGCTGCCCAGCTCCAGGTAGTGTGGGCACTTGCCTTGTGAAACGACCACACATTTCTGAGGCTGGCACAATATGATTGCTGTATTCAGCAGCCCAGGCTTCTTGGAGCTGCAAAGGACCATCCATGGAAAAGTAACAAGAGATCATGAGAAAGTTTGTGGGTGTTTACAGGAATTTGCAAATTTCCCATTCATTTTCTATGAGACACTCACAAGGGCTGGCATTTCCTGACCAAAAAAACAGAAGGGTGGGGGTGCTGGGAGGGAAAAAAAGCACTTGTCTACATCGTACTGCTAATCATGTATTCGAAGTCGCAGGAGGTATAGGAAGAAACTGAATAGGTCCATATGGATGATGGGACAGATAATCATAAGTCTGCACATGAGCCAGACTGAGAACTGTGAGATTTCGTGGCACGCAGGCGGATTGTATTGCTTTGGGCGACAGCTCCAAGTCGGACTTTTCAGAGATTAGGTGGTCTGTGGTGTTGGCTCCTTCTGCACATTACTAGTCTTGGATGTCGAGATTACATTCACAGTTCCCAAGTTCAAACCTCAGCGTACTACACACCCACAGATTCCCACAGTTTTGTCCTACAAAATGTCTCCTCTAGCAGAAATCTCCCAGTCCTTGCTGCTTTCTTTTTTCACCATTGCAATGAATGGCTTTTTCCAAAGAGAAGATTGAACATCGCGTGTTCTTCCCTCCTATGACTGAGTCTCTCATGTGCTAAACCTAAAGAAAACAAGTATTGCTAGATCTCGACCCCTTCACTCTTTGTTTCAGTGGGGCATTTACTGCAACTCCACCTCTGAATTTCATGGCAAATGTTTCAGCCCTTTTTGCCTGCCTCCCTCAGTCATTCTTGTGAAAATGGGTGTGGAAGGCTTTGATCCCATTGCTGCTGGAGGAGTATCTTCACATGAATATCTCAATTAGTACAAGCAAAAAAAGTTAGTAACACCTATTCCCTCCTCTTTACTCACTCTTTACTGCTTGCTTCGGTTTACTTCTCCTGATGAAAAAGGGGCGTGTATTTAGTGATAGGTCACAAGCTACAAATAATGAATATATAACTTGGGAACCACCAATTAATGGCTATAGCTCATCAAGCTCATAAAGACTAGATCATCAAGGAGGAAGACCACAGTGCTCTAAAGAGCTGAAAATCTGAAAGTAGAACAAGGATGATGTGGGAAGGGAAACAAAGTCACAGAGCAGTGAGTGACCAGTGCTCCGGAAGAACTGGCAGTAGACATCCAAGTCTTGTTTGGAATCTCTGCTGCCTCTGCTTCTTTTTCACGTGACTTCTTTCCTCATGTGTTTGGATGAGTGGATCTTGTTCTTTGCAAAACATAACCTTCTGCTCAGTTTAAGCACATATATAGTCCCACTGGGGGCTAAAGAGACTTCTCATGTGGCTACAGTTAAGAACCATATGTATGTGCTTTGTTGGGCTGGGGTTTGTAATACGTATTACAGCAGTAATTAGGCTCGGTCAAAATCAGGAAAGAATACTTAGATAGTTTATCCACAGCAAATAATTCAGCAAGTCTGTCACCAGTGCACTTCTGGTCTGTATAGATACTGCACACAGTAATTCCTCTCTATAGAAAGAGCCCATCAATAAAGGCCACCCATTCTTTCATGCTGAAGACCACCAATCCTTCAGTTGTCATGACTTCTCTGAGCCCATTGTTCCTTACTTCCTTTCTCATATAATAATTCTGACTTCCATGACCTTTCTGTCTGCTCTTCCAACATAGATTTTAGAGCACCTACCACAGAAACAAAGCTGAATCCCAATGATTATCGGTCTTCATTCCTTTCACCCTAGATGGAGTTGTATTTTCCTTTCACTCTGTTTCCGTTTAGACTTTCTTTTCCAATTCCTTTAAACTGTCTGTCTCTGCTGCTCGGTTTGCAAAGGCTTCTTGTGCTGTTGCTGTGTTTTTCTCACACCCCTCTGAAAGCCACAAGGTCAAAACAATGCTTCTAATCTCATTTGAAATCCCTTGTGTACTCTGTTTAGTTATGTTTTTGTGCCAGCTTTCTTGACAGATTTTGCTTTTAAATTGAGGGTGCAGTTGCTTCTCAGGGGTTGAAGTTTTTGCTTTACAGAAATCAATAAAAAGTTTCCATTACCTTCAGTCAGGCTAGGATTTTGTTCAGAGTCCTGAAAGAAGAAAGATTGTTATTACTTCTTGTGCCCACATCTTTAGAGTTTTAGTAGCCTGCATAGAATTATAAGAAACATGGAAAACATATTAGATAAGAGTACAGGTAAGAGCAAAATTCCTTTTAGTCTGTTTCAGAATGATGGGTTTGAATTTTTTCAGATGGATTGAATGACGGTGGATTTTTTTTCTTAGCTTTAAATAGTACATTTGTGGGTTTTGTGCCGTTCTGCCATCCTTATTTATGCCGAGTGTGTTCCAAACCCCTCTGGAATTAGTGGAAATGCTCCCATTAAACTCTGTGAACTTGTGTCAAAACCACATTAGTGTTTCCCTGCTCTGCCTGAACTCAAGGGAAGGGCTACCTGTGGCATAAAAGACTGCTCATTGCAAGAGACAGAGAAGCCTTACTCTATTCTCTGCAGTTTACTATCCCATTTGAAGGAATATCTGTTTTACAAGGATTTAACAGTGTGCTGCCTGCTTGTGTTTCAGTATTTTCGTGAGCCCTCAATGGTAATATTTGCACTGGTGTCAAACAATAACTACACCTTTTTTTCTGCTACTTGTACTTTAGAAGAAGGTGATAAAAGCCCAAATACATGGACGTGTTTCTCTTTTTCGTATTAACGTTTTGGGCTTCTGCCTCTGTTTGCTGCAGAGGTAGGAAACACTGGTGGGAATCAGCTCTGTATCTTTTCCAGTATACCGTAGAGTTCTTATTTTGGACACTCGGCAAAAATTGTATTTTGGAAAAATCTGCATCACCATTGTGAGCTCTCCCTGCAAACATGGACAAGAACAGGTGAGGAATTAAAAACAATTACACAGCTATTCGGCAAGACCGTTCTTTTGTAACAGGAAACTTACTCCGAACTAGAGCTGTGCATGAGACGGCAGGCACTCAAACCTGAATTTGTTGCACTAACTGTGCCCTAGGGGTTTGCTGACCAGTTAGGAGGATCAACAGAAGAAACAAAGCATTTTTATTAGCCTTGAAGTCAGACCAGTGGGAATTTTTCAGAGAAGGGCCTACCCTAGATCTTTTTCATAAACTTCCTCCAGACTATTTGATAACAAGAGAAATAAAAACAAAAGGGGGTGTGTGTGAAGAAAAAAACCCTACCATCTGATAATTATACGGTCGTATGTTTTGGAAATGTCAAAACGTGGCAGCTCCATAGCATTTCTGTCAACCATCGGTTGTAAGTGAATGCAGACACGTTGTCTCCGTGTCGGGAAATGTTAAGAGCAGGATGAAGTTTGTTGTAGGTGAAAACTAAACTGCTGGTTGGACCTGAGCTGTACTTTGTCAATGACTTGTCACCTCATCCTTATGATTATTGAATTCAAAGGTCTCGGCAAAACAAAGGAACCATGCAAATGTACATTGAGAGACAGAGATTTCAGCTGGAGAAATGCCTTAAATGAGTTATCGCACGCGATGTTCTCAGTGGTACTGCTGTATCTGTTGCTGTCAGGTCAAATAATTTTTTCTGTTTCTCTTGCTGCCCAGGAATGGTGCAGCAACAGAGTTAAGGGATGACTAGCTTTAGCTTAGTTTGCTGCCCTCTGGGTCAAGCTCTGAATATTTTAATCTGACAAAGATAAAGGTCAATGATATCAAACATCGGTATGGTTGGCTGCTAGGTAACAGTACTTCGAGAAACCAGTCCTTTTGAGTTAGGCTTTTTTCCTCTTACGTCTTCTTCTGACCTAAATCATCACTGAGGTAAAGGATAAAAGTGCAAACCCTTGATTTAAATGGGAAATATTCATAAATACCTTTAAAGATTTGAATTAATGCTGCTTCTAATCTGCACTGAAGTTAATAGCACGCTCTGCATTGACCCTACTGAGCATAGCCTCAGATCCTTTTACACTAATGTTGCAGCTGGAGATTTAGCACTGCAGAAATGTGATCTTAACCAGGGTTCTTAAGCAAGGTCACGTGATCTTCAGTGTTGTCTCAGCTCTCTTGAATTCAGTGAAGCTTAAGGTACTTGCTTTTTTCAACTAGGCCCACTGTAGGAGAGGATCAGGTTTGAGAGCATCTAAGGAACCTGAAGGTGCACAAGTCCACGGGACCTGATGAGATGCATCCACGGGTCCTGAGGGAACTGGTGGATGAAGTTGTTAGGCTGCTATCCATCATATCTGAGAAGTCATAGCAGTCCAGTGAAGTTCCCACTGACTAGAAAAGGGGAAACATAACCCCCAGTTTTAAAAAGGGAAAAAAGGAAGACCAAAGGGACCTACGGACCAGTTAGTCTCATCTCTGTGCCTGGCAACCTGTATCTCTGTGACAGGCTTGAGAGGTGAGCTTGTGCTAACCTCTTCAACAAGGCCAAGTTCAACAAGGCCAAGTGCAAGGTCCTGCACATGGGTCAGGGTAATACCAAGCACAACTACAGGCTGGATGGAAAATGGATTGAGAGCAGCCCTGAGGAAGAAGGGCTTGGGGTGTTGGCGGAGGAGAAGCTTGATGTGACCCGGCAGTGTGTGCTTCCAGCCCAGAAAGCCAATTGTATCCTGGGCAGCATCAAAAGAAGCGTGACCAGCTGGTCGAGGGAGGTGACTCTGCCCCTCTACTCCAGTCTCTTGCGACTCCACCTGGAGTACTGTATCTAGCTCTGGGGTCCCCAACATAAGAAGGACAGGGACCTGTTGGAGCAAGTCCAGAGAAGGACAGTGAAGATGATCAGAGGGCTGGAGCACCCCTCCTATGAAAACAGGCTGAGAGAATAGGGGTTGCTCAGCCTGGAGAAGAGAAGGCTCTGGGGAGACCCTATAGTGGCCTGCCAGTACCTAAAGGGACTCCAGGAAAGCTGGAGAGGGGCTGGTTACAAGGGCAGGGAGTGATAGGACAAGAGGGAATGGGTTTAAACTGAAAGAGGGGAGATTTTGATGAGATGTTAGGAAGAAATTCTTTACTGTGAGAGTGGTGAGGCCCTGGAATTTTCAGTAATTTTTTTTGTTGTTGTTGTTTTGTTTTTCCCTGTATCAGAGTTGAGAAACTTAGCTTATGGGTATCTCCGTATAATTTCTCGACCTTTTATTTTTAGAGATGACTATCAGGGTTTAAGAAAAAAAAGAAGTTACTCTAACAGTATGTTACTACTCTCTCCAATGCATTTGCACACTTTAAACAGACCAAAATTATTTCTCACTAAATATGCTAGTCAAAAACCTGGAAATACCACAGTTGATGAACTGGTGACAGGTTGGGTCAATTTTATAATTTTTTTTCCTTATAATTACTGATCGTTGATTTCCATATTGTCAAGGTCACCAGAAAGCTATGGAAAACTTTATCCCAAAATGCTGGGATTACTGGCATTTTGTGCTGTTTCTTGAAGAAAAAAAATGTAAAAAACGTGAAGAACTTGCAGAGTCTCTGCCCTTAAGTCTTTTTACAAGAAACTGTTTTTTTATTATTAGATACTGGACCAAGCTGCTCTGCAGTTTTTCCACTGCTATTAACTGTAAATAACTTCCAGCTTGCATTAACCCTTTTTGCTCATGACAAGAAAAACTGGTTTGTATCTGCTGGGCGTAATGAGAGAAACAGATGAGCTGAGAATTTGAGGCTGGGTCTGAAGGAGAGCTCTTTTGTGTTGGGACTGTGTTTATGAACTCTTCTGCTAACATTCTCATTTCTGACTCCCCTTAGAGAGTGGAAATATTTTTATCGGATAGAACGCTTTGGGAAATACATCCATGGTAATGCTGGATTTGATCTTGTGCCCGCTGAAGTAAATGACAACATTCTTGTTAGCCTTTGGGAAATGGCTATGCTCTGCAAAGATTGTCCTGAAAAGACATTAGTATCTATCTGATGATAGGTCCAAGCTGGAAAGCTGTAGCTCTAAATTCAATTCCAAAGTCTCTCTGGTTGTCTGAAGGAAGCAAGCAGCAAGACCTCAGATATAACTGGGGCCTCTAGATGCTACCTAACAAAAAATGCTAGTAGGAATAAAAATATTAATACATGTTGAGTTAGGGAGGCAAGCAGCTCCTTTTGAGCTACTCTTGAGAGGTGTATTCCCTCTGGAACGCCCATACAATGCTGAGGTTGTGTACCAGCCTTGACTCCTAAGTGCTTTGCCGTGGCTTAATTACAAGTGGGACTCTGGGTGAGAATTATCAGATGCCTGTATGGACAGTAAAGGCAATGGAATCACACGTAAAAACTACACGCTTCAAAGTGTGTGATGATTTGGAGTCTAAAGATACCTAGTGCAAGAAATCCTCTGTACCTGTCAGGCTGCAGCTGACCTGAGCTGTTTTGTATTTTAAATGCCCCACTCATGCATATAAATCTAAAGAGTGACCCTATAATGGAGAGAGAAGATGCAGATTTCCTTTTACAGGGCAAATTTTAATCTGTTTTTCTTTATATGCAGCAGTATAAACATCTCCTCTATGAAACGTAGAAATTTCTTTTCACATTAAGGACTCTTATCAGAAAAATACAATACAAAGTACATTAATTTAAAACCTGTCTTGTCCACATGGATGCTATGGCTTATAGCTGAAATTTTTATACCTGCTCTCACTTTGTCACAGAAGAGCAGAAAAAGTGGTTACTATGAAAATTTAAAAGTTTTTGCACTAAAAAGATTCCCAGGTACTATTGCATTTTTTTATGGGAATTATGGCTCAGAGGCACTGGCCTATGAAGTTCATTAGGTGTTTAAAATATATTTGCGCTCCTTGGCCAGGCAAGATTAACAGTTGGCAGGAGGTCACACAGGAACCTTTTGGCAGAGCTGAAAAGTGGTTCCAGCCTCCTTGTGGTCTCTGGAGAAGGATTCTGACTTTTTGCTTTCTCTTCTGGGTGTTGAACAAAGTTCTCCAATTCAGCATCCGCTGGAGCCACCAGAATCTTACCACCTGAATGGAAAATTAGGTCATGTATCAAAAGGCTGAGTAGCTATTTTATCTATACCTACTTATCCAGGCCAGAAAGGTGGTCCTTAGAGTTTTACCTATGACTTCTTATTCTCATTCAGCTCACAAGTATCCTTGGTGGAATTTCTTCTGACTTCTACAGCAACTAAGTAACTGCCTTAATTGCATGTGTATTTTTCTTTTTGCAACTAAATCTGTCAGCTTTCTATCTGCCATGATGAGAGAATCAAGGCCTCTTCAGGCTGTGTCTTGTCTGCTTCTGCCAGTTACTCTCCTCCCATGGTGTCCCAACCCTCAAAAATAATCGTGACATCTGAAATACCTAGTCTCTGTTGGAAATTGTAACCAAAAAGAAATAGTGCTAAGTCAGTATTTTTTACTGCTTGATGTTTTTCAGGACTCTGCACTATGGTCTTCAAATCGCTAGATGGGAGACTACTCTGGTTGCAGCTGCAACAGCTTGATGGATAAATCCCCTATCCCACCCTCTTTGCTTAATTCAGGATTCTGAAACATGCTTACATGTTGGAAAAGGTAAATGTGAGTTTCTCTGTGTTCTCATCCGCTAACTTGGCTGTGCTGCTAATAAGAATGAGTCTGCAAGGTTCTGGGACACGGGCTCGTGGGTTTCTGAAACGGAAGTTGTTTGATTCTCCTGAGCCTGATGCAGCAGAACAGATCTCATTACAGGTTTGGGGCCCAGGTCACAAAAGAAAACAACAGATGGATGAAGGGCACATAAAGAGGAGGGAAGATAAAAGGAGCAGAACTGGGAAAGGCTTAGGCTGGTTAGAGGAGGGAAGGCTTAGTCTGGCTCTCTAGTCCAGTCCCAATGCGGCGTTCTGCATTTCTGTCCTCCAGGGAAACTGACAAAGGAATAAACAGGGGGGGGAACAGGGAAGTGTGGCAGGGGAGGGTGTATGATAGATTGAAAAAGCTATTAAAAACTGTATTGTTGATGTGGAAACTTTGAACATGTACATAGCCCAGAACCGTACTTAAGTTATGACAATTTTGCCTCCGGTAAGTAAGGTAACTGTGCATCCAGATTGTAAGAGAAGTGTCTAGAATAAAATAATTTATTTTCAAAATTAAGCTAGAAGACTAAGATTTAGTGCTGGAAGGCTACACTGTGTGCTACAGTTTCTTCCCGATGAGAATCCAAATCGCCCTCAAATTATTAATTCATCCTATTTGTTTGAGATTTGAAAGATAGAAGGTTTTATTGTACTACTTACCTATGCATAGATATCTGGGTGGAAAAGGGAGAAGGAAGCAAGGGATAGAGGTGGGCTCTTATGCGTTGCATTTTGCTTTGAAGTCATATGTTAAAAATAAACCCTTTGCATTCAACTATAGAAACAGTGTCAGAATCCATAGGGGGTTGTTGTGTTTGAACAAGACTGCTCAATTTGTTTTTGATTAAGCATGATGATTTATTGCAAGACATGCAAGTATGGATAATATCATCTGATTCCTGGGGGGGTGTGTGTGTTGTTTTGATTTTGTTCTTTCTCTCCGTGTCTTGGTTTAAATTTATCTCAATCACCCAATTTTTTTTTTGACAAGTGAAAAGAAACATATTTGGGGTACATCTTAAAAAGCATTAGTTATCCTGACCTGCAAAAAGAGCAATCTTGAAAGATTTCTATAATGGAAATGAAACAATCAACACAGAAATATGAGGAAGAAATTACACCCATTAAATACATCTAGACTGATGAATGATATGATGGCTGCCTATTCAAGTTGGAAATTTTACACATGGTTGAAGCTTTATTTAGTCTAATGAAATGTGCTTCCTGAATGCTGCATCTGAGTGACGGCATGACCTAGAGCACAAAAGAAAGTATTATGTGATTAGACTGAGATCATTCCCATTTAAAGTCATTGTGATATAATTTTAAGTTTTTAATTAGCAGCATATACTTTTGCATCCGTTGCCTCTTTTATTGCAAATACCTATTCAGGTCTCGTCCTTCCACAGGCTTGTTTGAAACTCAGCACAGATTAACAGCAAAGAGGTTTGGAGTTCGTTGATCCTTTTTTTTTTTTTAATTTTTTTTATCCCCTTCCAAAGTGGTGACTAGTGGGGGGGTGTGTGGAACTGGTCTTTCAGAATAAGCTCATCTGATGCTGAATTCTTCGTGGTCCACAGTACATTCTTTAAATTTTCTTTAGCTCAGAATCCAGCTTAAATAACTTGTATGACCTGCATAAATATTGATAGTTGTGTCCTTTAAATTAGTGAAATTAGAGTTATTGGTGAAGCCACTGATTCTAGCTGTGCTCCCTTCACCTACTTCGCTAGGGCGGCTGGGGTTTTGTGAGAGCTATGGCACTATGCTGCTTACACCAGCGAGATTTCTACACCACACGTTTCTTACCTCACTACACCTTTACGAGCTGGGTCTTTACTTTGAAGCTGTTGTGTGTACCAAGCTGGAAGGCAACTAGCCACACCGAAAACAGCAGTGTTTTGATTAAAAGCTATTAAATCGCATTTGACTTGTGCAAAATTTAACGTGGTTCATAATACAGTTTTATGAACTATTGAGATTTCTGGCACCATAAACTGATTTTGTTAATGGGTTTCAGCAGTTGTTACTTAAAGTGATGTTAAAAAGTAATGAAGGGGGAAGTAAAAGCAAGGGGTGAGCTCACTTCTCAAGTCCACCGTTCTTTCCTTTCCTAGCTGGAGAGCATTAGTAGGGGTAAGCAAGCATTAAACGGATTCAGTGTGCCTCTGTGTGTGAAAGAGCTCACTGCAGACCCCATATTTTTAGATGGATATGAACTTGCTGACCGCAATCCTGAGTTTTAGCTTGTTAGTTAGGTTGACTGATGAACACCCAGGACCAGACAGATGAGCCAGACACGTAATCTATCTACTGTATGTGTTCAGTCAGACTAAAGCTTTATCGATCATTTCAAGCTGCATTTCAAGAGCATATCGTATAGTTTCCCATCACCATAAATCACTGAATTTGGAGCCTGTAGCAATTTAGCCACCTCCTTCACGAGGAAACTGAAGGTATTCCTGTACCTATAAGTACCTTATTTTATGCCCACATAGATTCATACCTCAGAATTCCTTAGCACCCTTTTTTTATAATTGTATCCCTCAGTTAAAATTTCAGGGGGCAGAAGAAGAAAGTCAGGAACAGCCTCTCAATAAAAGTTTTAAAAATATCTCAATTTGAAATTTAGGATAACTTTCTCAGATCACTTTTCAACTCACTGTCTGGATATCTTTTTGATCAGCCTCTTGTTTCCTGCTACAATCAAAAGTATAAAGCTAAAAAAAGGATATTAAAAATGCATGTGCGAATTGCAGAATAAAATCTGATGCTGAGAGAGGCAGATAAGGTTCACTTAGTCCTGTAACCTGTGCTAATAACCAAATGTCCCAATGGAAGATCTCAAGCTTCATAGTAGCAAAACATGGGATAATCTGTTCCTCATTGTTAGATCACCTCACATTTCCTGCAGACAGAATTACTGTCTGGCTTGTGTTTCAAGACGTGAGCTTCAGGACATAACCTTTCCAAAACTCATGTTAGCATTCCAAATTACGACAAGCTCAGATATTCCTAACCCCAGCAGAGATCGGTGACTCCTTTTGGAGCCTTGCTAAGACGGTCACCTACTTGTGCAGACAGCTTTCCAACCTTTGGCTCCCAGGAATAAATTAAACATCGTACCTTAATTTTTAGAAGCCTCCGTATTTATATCATCAGAGTTTTGCCTTCATAATTTTTAGCCATTGTTGTACTCTTTTTTTTTTTCCCCTTTGGTGGCCATAGTAAGTCTACATTCCTGCGTATGGATTGCCTTTGATTTCAGAAATGACTCTGCTGAATGGTTGCACAGAGTAGACTGCTGATAAAAGACAAGAGGTTGTATGTGAGAAGCCGGTGGAGCACATTTAAAGGCATGCAGCGACTGTATGAGTTACAGCTTATCAGTAGTAACTTCTCTTCTTTAGTTTCCCTTCAAATTACATTTTGTGGCTTATTAAGCATTATTTTCTAATAATTGATGAAGTCTGGGTACAGTCTTTACAGTAAATGGCTGGCCTGGATTTGGACCAGCCTTTGTGCATTATAAACCTGTCAAAAAAATACTATTTTTAGTTGTGGTGCAGTGGCTAGCACTGAAGGACAGTTGAGAAGGAGGCATGATAATGTCTATGGGACAAATTACACATCACGAACAAATTAATTATATGTAATGCTTGGCACAACAAACATGAATTTTGGGCATGACCATAATACATGTTTTTACTGCCAACAATTATCATCTGCTTAAGTCACGTCTTGGATGAGGAGTGGATCTTGTGATGTTATGGTAAATGCACGGAATACGAATAAGCGGACACCTATGGTTTTATGCTGTATACGTGGAGATTAGGTACTTGACTGTGGATATACTTCAGGTGCATGCAGAGAGATTTGTTTTCCCATGCTAAGCGCAGTGAATGAGTGGGATTATTTCCATGGATTTTAGTAGATGTTTGGATTGAGTCCCGGTGCCTGATCTCATACTCTGTGTAGAGATTTCTGAGAACATGCATCTGAGGGGCTAGCGATGCTGGAGTGATTGCAAAGGGCCATGGCAAGGCCCTTTATTTACAAGTTCAATAACTTCCCCAGTGTATTCCAGTGAACTTTAGGCAGTTAGTGGTTTGTTTCTCTTACTTAAAATCACACTGCGGAAGAGGTAGGGCCACATCCTTTGATGCACGACAGATTGGCTGCTCACAAATGTTGATTAGCTGTATAAACCTGAAGATGAGACGGCATTAAGATATAAGTTCTGGATTCGTGGACTGTGGGAAAACTGGTTATTCAGTCTTTTAGGTTTCCTCTGCTGAAACGCAACTCTTGATCACTGTAATTTTGAATGATGCTTAAATGGTTTCTCGGACTATGGGAACCACAGACTCACCCAAGCTTTGCCAAAGAATGAAGAAGAGTCACTGTGTGTCTTCACAGCATGCTTCAGAGATTTGTCAGTTCTGCTCACACTCCTCAGGCCCGGGCAGATGAATGGAAGTGGTTTCCAGGGATATTCTGCTGATAATTATGAAGAAACTCACAGCCACACCACAAAAAACCCCCAGACTTTTAACGGTACTTGTATTGACAATTGGATGATAGTGATGAGGATGTAGTTTAATAATACAACAAAGGGGGTTTTTGTTGTAAAACTTGTTTCAGGAAATCCTGAATCTTTGACCTTTGGAAAATGCTACATTTTAAGAATTTATAGTGCTGTATTATCTTTCCCTAAGGTATGAATTTTGGGCCTAATTTGTGATATATTTATGTAAAGTGAAATTCATTCTGTAAAGATACTTCTTTCCTGAGCATTTTTATTGCATAGCTATGTAAATATTCTTATGCAAATAGAGGCAATAATTGTGGCTTAAGGCTGCATACAAGTAGGAAATTCCTCATACATTTAAATACATATTTTAGAAGCAGATCTGGATCTGATTTAAAAATCTGCAGTGGGGTGACACCAGCTTACATCATCAGTATCTAGGCTTTTGAAATTCAAAGAACTCATTAAAAGTAAAATTTGTGGTGGGGGAAGATTAGTGTTATATCACATAGCAAGTGAGCACAGGAATGACTGGCAAGAGAATGGTACGCTACAGATGAACTGGATGGTGGACAGATTTGCAGTGGTGTAAAACACATGGGAAAAGTCCCTTCTGTTTGTTGTTTTTTTTACCCCCTTATTAATTTACCACAACCACAAGCCATGTGTTCCAGTTCCTGTCTGGGAAAAGAGGCTGGTTAGGCCATGTTGTGACTTAGTCAAACCAGTGATCTAAAAGCAGCTGGAAAACCCCAAGAAATTCTGAACTGCTCATAAAAGAGCCAAGGAACATTGTTTGTAAACCACTCAGCACAGGGGCAAGTCCATTCTGGTCATATCGTTGGGCTTCCTGTTACGTATTAACAGCCCCCCATGGCAGGGGGGTTGGAATTCCATGATCTTTGAGGTCCCTTCCGACCCAAACCATTCTATGATTCTATGAAGGACATCAGCAGTTGAAGATCAGGTGGCCAAAATATTTTCAATGAAAGCTTATGCTTTAAAATTATTGGATTTATAGTCCGCCCAAAAGTTTGTGTCAATGGTAGCACAGCGATGACTTGTGTGAAATGTCCCAGCAACCACCCTTGTCAAAGTACGTAGCGGAATTGCTTCCTATAGATGATGTTGAAGCTTGCATTTTCTATCGTAGCAGCTGTGGCCCTTTTGAGTTCGGCTGAATCAGGTTTCACAGCATTTTTGCTGACAGTCTTTGCTTGTTGTCTTATGCATTTTCTTCTCTTGGAATAGCACACTGCTTTTGGGATGGCTTTGGAAAGAGAAGCCTGTCTAAGTGGATGATATACATTCTTAAGAATACAACATTGGTCACAGCTACCTTGTGCCCAGACTGCAAGCAGTAGGTAATGTATAACCATCCTGCCCCAGGAGCAAGCCAGGAAATGGGTGAACTCCTGCTTCAGCTCCTCCTTTCCCTTCTTGCTTTCAAGGAGAGCGAAGAGAAGCATGTTCCTGTCCCTTATGTGACACAGATAATTTTCTCCCCTACGTTAAGGACATATGACAGACGTGAAGTTCCCTCTAGTTCTTCCTTTTCTCCAGCCACTCCCAGAAGATCAAGCTTCTTGTCTGCCCTCAGCTAAGACCTTTGATGCAGTATCCTAGATATAGGGGCATTTTTATTGTCTGTATCTGCCTCTTTGTCAGCAGGTATGAGGACTAACAATTTTCCATGTAATAATGAAAAAGGGAGAAATGAAAATTTAGACAGAGAAGGGTTGATATTCTTAGCTATTAAAGGGAAGTTTCCCATGTTGAGTGTCTATTTTGAAAAGGGAGTAGCTGAGCTGCAGTAGGTGGAGTGGTTCAAGCTTTGCTGTGGATCTCTTCTGCTTTCCTGTAATGTTTAAAAACAGACCACTTTTGCTTGTGCTTATCTTAGTGGTTAGTAATAGAGAAGTGACTAAAAGTGAATATTATCAAGTATTGGTTTGGAAGGCCTAAAATCCAGTAGGATTGATTTTTGATGTCTTAGCTGTGATTAAGACATGATGGGTAAAGTGTAAGTTATCATCTGAGCACCACTATTGTACCATGTGTATGTACTAGAGCTTCATCCCATTTGTGTTTGGTGTTGTATGTGTAGGCCAGACACAGCACAGGTCAGTGTATATAAAATTTCCTGTCAGCCAGAGATTCCCTTTTTTCAGTCTCTCAGTGGCTTGCATGTTTTATGAACGATACCAGCTTCTTGCCCTTACACGTTACACTCCACAACAAACTGTCTCCTTCACAGACTTTCTGGTCTGTCATTGCAGTGGTCCAGCACCAAGCAAAGTGCCAGAGAGACCTTGAAAAGTACTCTTCAAACCAAAGAGGAATCGTAGATCCACTCAAACAGGACTACGCTACAGCAAGTAAACTGTATTTGAGCTTTCCTTAATAAATAACTTATTTGTGAGTGACAGTTTCAAAGGTTTGGATAGTAAAAGGGAGGATGATGCGATTATTTTCCTGAGACCTGGATTTTAACCACTGGAGTGCTCTTCCAGCTTGACTCTTTTTTTTTTTTTTTGGTAGCTGTTGAATTCCCACAGAACTCAAGGTGAATTTTGGGTGGTGAAGAAATAGTGAGCTGACCACTCTCCCTGTGGCATTAGAAGGTTAAGGACTGTGAAAGATTGAGTATGGTATGTGCAAGAACACAGTCAGGGAAATGAAAATATATCTGGGAATTAGTGTAATCTTACCTACTGCTACTGATGAGATAGCAATGCATTTACATCCCGCTGCTGAGACTGATAAGGGTGGTTGTTGCACAGTTTTAAACTTCTTTTGTAGCTTAAAACATTGGCTTTTCCCCTTAAGACTTTGTTCAACTTTCACATTTTCTTTTTGTTTGTTTGTTATTGTTTCGGGTTGGCGTGTATTCTTATTTTGCTACCAGTTGAGAATTTAAAAGAAATGTTTACCTTTCGGCTTTCTCTACCCCAAGTTTAACCCTTCCCAGAGACTCAAACGAGATCAGGGTCAGATTTTGTCATCAAAGATAGAGAGGGCTCGTTTCTTTCCTGGGGAGCCTCAGCCACACAAGTCTTATGTGGTCTGATGAGTGTGAAAGGTTGGAGTGATTAAGTAACTTGAGTGTAAGGGAGGAACTCTCATGTTATAATCTACACCTAAAATTTAATAGAGCTAAAACATTTAAAACAAGGACTGACTAACATGTGTTGTGAAGACAGGCACATTCAACAAAGAGCTGTACCGTTTGCCGTTGGCACTAACATACTGTTTACAAAAGAAAACACTAAATCTCTGTTGAAATAAATTTCAACTTTGAATTGCATACAGTATATAATGGTATCCATAGTGACTATCACATATACATATATTTTGTAGTGTTATTTTTGCTCATATTCTGGAACTAAGACTAAAACGCTTTCGAACGTGATGGCTTTGCTAACACAGATGAGAGAATTTTCATTTTTAAAATGCAAATGTGAAGGCTTGTTAAATAATTTCCTTGGGGGGAAAGTTTTGATTTTGATTTTTTGTTTTGTTGTCAAACAGTGCAAATGCCAAAACAGAAGGCAGCTGTTAGGTGGCTGGTTAGGCAGATAAATAGGTATCTATATGTGTATATACTCAACCTTTTTCTTTTTTTTTTTTGTGAAGAAATGGCTGAATTTTCAGATATGCTATGCTTCTTTTTCTCACACGGACTTATATCTGTGCAGTAAACAATGCCACTGAGCCAGGCAACTTATTTAGGAGCTGTTTGTTGGTCAAGTTTTACCCACACTTGCCTGTGAGCCTGAAGAAAAAAATGTTCCTGCACATGAAACGGTATCTTGATCTAAAAACTCTGTGTGTGGAGATTTTGCAGTTCAGAATCATCCAGGTGTGTGTCCCTGTGTTTGAACCCACGTACACGACGTGTGCCACTGTGGACCATATACACCCTGTATTTTACAGCTTGCCATTTAAGGCTCAGCCTACAGCTATTGGGGCTCATGGGAAAGTCCTCCTCCGGTGCAAAAATAGGAGAAACAGTCTTCTGACAAGAGCTGGCACCTTCGTGACAGGCATATCCTTTCACACTGTGGTATAATGCAGTTCAGCATGCTTTGAAGGCCCAAATTGGTGGTGGTCCCGGCTTATCTTTCAGTAGATACTGATCTTTATCACAGAGTCATAACAAACTGTTCAGTGGAGTTGGAGGGGGTGAGAGGAGTCTTTGGCTTTGCTTAGAACAAGTCTGACGTGAATGTTATGTTCTGTATTTTGAGTGGCTGGCCTTTTTGTATGTCAAATCTCAGGATGTATGTAAAAATCAGTGTTATATTAGACCTATTCCATTGCACTGAATAAAACAAAGAGCACATTTCAATGAGATGTTCGAATGTCTTGTACTTGAGGACATCTTTTTAAGTCTCTTGTAACTGCAGCTGAATGATACGAAAGGAAACGGTGTCCGTTCTAGTATAATTTCTCAGACATACGCAGCTTTGCTTTAGTAACTTGTGATCCCCTTGATGTGGAGTTTGAGGAGAGAAAACAGAAAATTATTCAGTGATTGGAGGAAAGTGGGGCAAAGTGTTATCTCAGAGCTGTGATATTTGGCTTCAAGTGGACAGAAACTTGACACAAATCAAACGTCAAACGAGCTGATAGCAGACAGGAAGGATTAGTGTTGACACAGCAGACCTGACCCCTGCCAGCAGCGGAGCTGTGTTTAAATACAGCCATGTCTATCTGAAATCATCCCAGGCATATGAGCGGTAGAAACTGTAGGTGAAGATATAGGAAACATGGTGCGTTAGGACATTCTCATGCCTAATTGGGCTGACAGCTCAGTCTGGATGGAGGACAGTGTTTATTTACTCATTGTTGTGTGATGAGCAACTAGAAAGATATGCCTGGTTCAGCCCGTGCTGATATTGGTCCTAACACTGTCTGGCTCCAGCTGCAGTAAGCCAGGACAATACAACACAAAAACTTCCTATTCACCATCACTCCTAAGTCTGTCCTGGCACAGATACGCAATGACCTCAGACCACGGTTGGGTCTAATAAGGAATTTATCTTCATGGAAATGTGACCTCTTGCTACCAGAAGGCTACAAAAATACAAGTAACAATGGGTAAATGAAGATAAAGTTTTATCCTGGCCAACTGTTGCATTTTCAAAAGAGTTCAACCCTGCCATGAAAAAACTGGTTTGACATACCGTGCTGTCCGAAGGTCTCGCAAAAAGTTATTAAAGGTCATGGTTGAAAGAACATGCTATTATTATTGTTGTTTTTATAGGTGAAAATTACTGGGTTGATTGTGTCTTCTTTTGAGCAATGCAGAGATTCAATATCAGTTCTCAGATCCCAGAATCCATTTTGGCTACAGGAACAGAGATTTCAGGAATTTTAGTTTTTCACTGAAAAATTACGTTTTTTTTTTTCCTCTCAGTCCCCACCCTCCACACTAGGAGTTCATACCCTGTATGTGCTTTTAATCTTGACTTCAATATATTTTACTGTGGCTAGCTTTTACTTACAGTTTAATAACTCCAGCTTTATTTTGCCTCAGGCCGTGTTATAATGAATAAAAAGCTTTTCCTGTGATTTAGTTGAATTTATACAGCTGCCCTTGAAACAGCTGCATAACTTTTCCTGCTGACTAGGAAGGATGGCAGTTTACTCAGCATAGACTGAGTAATGTCTATGATCAGCTGAGTTCCACTTCCAAACTCAATTTTGCCAAAAAAGCCTGTGGAAAGAAATCCAGATCCATGAGCATGCTCCCAGTTATTTTGTGTGGTGTTATTTCTTGAAGTTTATCCTGACTCCCAAAAGTAATTTAGACTGAATAAGGGCCATATTTTTATATGGTTCTGTATAGCACCTTGGGCAATGAAATCTTTAATCTGATGGGGGCCTCTGGCACGGCAACAACAGCTACTTCCCAGTTTCCAATTTATAAAGGAAATAGGAAGTGGATTTGGGAAGAAGCTTGTGTCAACCATTGGCTGTCTTCTAACAGCATGCTGCTAGGTTCTTCCCATGAAAATAGCTTAGAAACAGGTTGGATCCAGCAACTGTTCCATCAAGATTTATAGGGAGAGGTGTCAGAAGTAAATTTGCAGAGTCTGTGCAGAGGATCTGATCAGAATGATGTGGCAAGCTCAGAACAGGCATGGTATCAAGGCTTTGACTTTGTTCCTTTCATGCCATAACAACTGGCATCTGAAAATGAACTATAGCCAGGAGCCTGTGTGGATTCCAGCCGAGCAGGCGGCTAGGAGAACGAATACTACATGCTGTGTGGGAACCTGCCTACAAATTGAAGGATGGCAGATAGGGTGGAAGAGGCAAAAGGTCAGTAGCGTGAAGCTTAGGGAGCACGTGGTTTGAATGCAACTGTGAAACCTAAGACACCTCATCAATTTGAGACTTCTTTAATAAGTGCCCAGCTTCATCTTAAAGCAAGGAATCCTCTCCAGAATTCAAGACACATGAAAAACATTAACTCATAATTCCTAGTAGTCTCCTGAGTACCTGTTAATAATTATGGCTGGCCTTTTTGGCCTTAGAAGCTTTGAATTACCTGGTGTTAAACCTTTAAGAGTAAACTGGAAACCAGTATAGGATGCTGAATGAGATAAAGTATATTTATTAATACTTCGGTGTATTGACAAGCATGAATGAAGTATATGGTTCTTACTTGTTCAAGATTAGCAAATATCAAATTGAAATGAAGAACAACTATTTACAGGTACTTGAAGTAACGGGTTTAAAATAAGTCTTGTAAAGAAAAGAAAAAAGAGCAGCAATAAACTCTAGTCTGAGATCATACTATTAACCAGAAATATTAAAAGAACAATTTTTCAAAAAATGAGAATGATCAGTTCACCCAGCTGTTCTAGCAGCAAGGAAAATGTTAATTAAAAAAAAGTGCACACATAGTATTCATCTCAGTATTAAAAGGGTAAATAAAGCGAAAGACAGATTAGATCCTGGTGTGGAATGTATGCTCTAAATTTTAAATATATATATATATATATAACACATGCAATAAAGGTGCAGCACCCAACCAAAATGTAGCGAGAGTCATGTAGTGAACCTTTTACTCATTACAGCTCTGAAGAATTTGGGGTCAGTTCTCCATTCTAATATAAAGGAGGCTTAAATGTAATGTTTTTGTAATATATGTTCGGTTAAAAGCCCTCCTCCCAGCTTTCCACTGCCAGAATGAGGTAAAGGATCTGGAGATTTTAGAACCAATAAGCCAAGCAGTAAAATGGTGCACATTTGTATCTAGCCTGATAAAGCACAGGAATGCACCCAGAGAAGGCTCAGCTGCTTCGGCGCAGATGCTGACGGGTAGATGCACTAGGATCCCTGTGTCTCAAACCACGGCAAATGCCATCAATGAAAATTCAACAAGGAAAAGGAGGCAAGAAAAACTTGACTGTTGTCAGGTTTTGTTGTACAAAACCACTGTGCAGAATGACAGCTGGGCAGCCCATCCACCTGCAAACCTCTTTGAGACCTGTGTTGGAATACCTAAACATCCTTGACCTCCATTGCTGTGGCAGAAAAAAAAAACCACCAAAGAAAAAACACTATCTAGGCAGAGAAAGCTGTGTAATTACAGAATAATATCATACTGCACTGAACAGAAAGGCTCGGTATGATAGTTACCATCAAATACTCCAGCTTTTAGCTGCCTGGGAGCCTCTATAGGTCAGAGAGATGAGACAGACCCTTCACACCCCATCCTGTACGACTACTATGGCCCTCCCCAGCAGTGCCATGGGATCAGAGTTATTCTTTCAGTTACAAAGATCTCAGAGCCATTCAGAACTCCTATACCCTTCATTACTGAAAAGACTTTGATAATAATTAACACCCTTTAAACATTCTGAAAGGTGTCTTTATACATACTGGGTTAGAAAAATTGAAAGTAACATGGCAGTAAAAAAAGAAAATTCTTACATTTTTAATGTGATAGAAAATATAGCCTTTCCTGTCAGATTTAATTCTTACTATGAATGTCCACACTGTGTTTGTGATATTTTTAAAAGCTTGGATAGAATCACACTGAAGTGAGTGTTTGTGAAGTTAATAGAAAATTCTGGGCCTTCAACTCTGATAAATGTAACTCTAGAGTGCTATGAAAAATTTCATTTTCAAGGAAGCCTTGACTTTTTATGGGAAATTTTTCCAGCTGAAAAATTTTACTGGCTCTACTCTTCATTCCCCATTATGGACCAGATTTGGAAATACCTGTGAAAAACAATATATTTGGTTTCAAGGAAATCACTGGGAATGCATGGATGAAAGCATTGTAATTGAGGACATCCAGATCTGGTCTTACAAAAATGCTTTATATTTACATGGTCCGTTACCTACATGTGCTGAAGAGCATTGCAAACATCGAAAATAAAACTCCAAGAGGGTGAGAGATTGCCAAGAAAGCCAGCTGCATATGACTTCGACTCGTATCCCAAACACTTGGAATGCATCTGTACAGCCTGTCAAGATGTGACAGGTTTGGTCCTAGAACTACTGAGACATAACGGTGGAGGCATATAAAACCATTGCAGTCACGGAAAAAGGAAATTTCAGTATCTTTGTCTTTGTGCACAAAATTGTTTAAGTTCAGAATTAGCAAGATGAGTTACAGATGTACTTCAGAAAAACAAGGCAATTCGCTCGGTCTTTTGCAGAACGTTCTCTTAAAAATTCTTTACTATGCTTTGGCCGGGGTGTGGGGTGGGGAGAAAGGGGGTAAGAAGGAAATATATATGTTCCTGAGAATCACTGTAATCCTCAAGGCCATGTGAGTAGTTTATCCATTTGGAGTAACTTGTATGTAATCATTAAGGGATCCTAGTTCATTTGGGTAGGAAGAATACAGAGCGGGACGTTGAGGGACTTTGAGTTCTTGGGGCAGACTTCCCACGTGGCCGTAGGTCTCTCATTTGGACCCTTGTTTACTTACACAGCAGAAACACAGTGAGTTTTACCCATTCCCTGGCCTGCATCTCAATCCCAGACCATTCCTCTGTGCCTTTTCTTAACTGGGGAAAAGGATACTTCATTTCATTGCAGTCGCGTGAGGTGTAACTCATTACTAAATCCTACAATTTTGTTGAAATACTCAAAAGCAGAGCTTTCAAAGTGCCTAACAATGATTAACAATTCTTATCGAATTTTTAATTGGAATCTTGTGTTTCTGAAATAGATAATTCTGGAAGAAAGATGGTGCTGAGCCACTTTTGAATCCAGGTGATCTCTTCTCATTGGAAGAGCTATAGGAATTCTTGCTTATTTCTACAGAAGAAATAAAACATACTTTTTCTAAAACAGAAATAACACCTCTTCCCTGTTCCTAACATTTTGCAAGGTGGGTTGCAATCCCAACTTTTGAGTCTGGCTTAGTATAGGATTTTTTTCCTGCAGGTCTAATTATGTGCTATATTAGAATATGTCTTGATTGAGTCATGAAACCCCTTGCTAAGGGCATGACCACATCCTCATGCTGTTAGAGCAGGAAGTTCCCAGTGAGATGGTGTTACCTTCACAGTTCAGTGCAAATACCCTGCATATGGCTTTCAGAAGAAGAAAATTCACATTAACGTGATGCTTTGGATCTGTATCTTATCATGACTGTTTACTGTGTTAGAAATATCATACAGATGTAAAGATATACCACTTCTGGCTCTGTAGACGTTATTTCAAGCTGGCTTGAACATTTCCATGTGATGTGGTGTTGCACAGTGCAGGCTTATATACCTGGTCCTTTGCATGGACCTGAAGTAAATTAGATTTTACCTCTACATTAAGTCCGTTTTAGCAGCAAGCAAAGAGACCGTAGGACTGTAGTCCTACATTACTATAATGCTGTCTCCGAATACTCCAGGTTCATGTTCATCCCATCCAGCTTCAGGCACCTAACTGTTGTGCCAAAGTTAGGAATCTAGTAACATGGTAGCTCGATGAAGGGGTCTTATGTGAGTAGATGTATCCTGTGGAACTGACTACTGCGTTCTCTTGAACGTAGAGACAGCCACCCTTCTAATTTAAACTCACTAGCTAGTCATGGATCCGGGCCTCCTCTTTCAGAATATGATCGGCTTAGCTTAAGCTATTTCCCCAATGGGGAAAAGCTATTTGAAAAAGAGGGGTAGAATAAATGTTTACAGATGTGCAACTATACCAGTGTATCTGCAGCGTAACTAGTTTTACATCCTACCTTCAGGTAACTTTACGTACTCAAGTCCCATTGTAATTGATTTGGTCTTTAACAGTGCTTGTTTGATTAAATGTGGCACAAAAGTTGCCAATTCTGAGTTTGTTAAACCTTGAAATATGGATCCATTTGGGGCCTCTTCTTTAAATATCAATTCTTCAGCTTTAGTGGAGTTCCTAGTTGAAGTCACCATCAGATTTCAGTTCTGTGGAAAACTCACTTGTTATAAATCTCAAATAGTCAGTAATTGATCCTAGCCTGGAACTGTAAAACACTATCTAAGTGCCTGAAATAGCATACGTTTGTGGTATGGTATGTGGTTTCAGTCCAGGTCAAGAAAAAGGGAGGCCTTGGAGAATATGAAAGTCTTAAGAAGCTTTCTACTAATAGAATGGGTGAAGGGATAGCATAGTCAAAGCATCCCATCATTCAATGCTATGTGGTGAAATAAACTGCTTTTGACGCTCAGTGTCTCAGCTGTTAGTCACAGAAGACACAGACTCCTTTTGTGCAGATCCTTGAGAAATTTGCTTGATTCTCTCTCCTTTTATCCTCCCTCCCACCAGTGGGTACCATCATGGTGTACTTACTGGGGTTACCTGGGACTGACAAATGATCAGATGTGATTGAGCAATGCCAATCTAACTGAATTTCCTCAAAGGATCATTTCTAAGTGGCAAAAATTAGAACAGCTTCCTTTCTCCCCACTGCAACCTCCAGCCTCATAAGAGTCAAGGAGTATCAGACCTCTTGTGGATGCCTGCAGTAGCTGTTGTAGTATAAACAGTACGGTAAGAACTGAGATTGCTTGGGCATTTGAGAAACTAAATCTTGACCTGGGAACTTGAAGTTAGGTTTCTAGCTTTTTAAAAAAGCAACAAACACTTTGGGCTCTGTTTTAAACAAGCTTTAAACGGGCTTTTCATTTACTCTAAGCATAATTTATTTTGACGTTCAGATCTCCATCATTTTGCTCTATAAGATAGTTTTGGACCACTGATACTTGGCACTTTCACAATTTCATGAGGATAAAACCTTTTTCATTTGAAGAGTTTACCACTATTATTTTTATTTTTCCTGCTACAGTTATGGTTTTTATGAATGAAAAAATAAGTAAGATGTGTCTATCATGATGCTGAACTTGGCACCTTACCTACCTTTCCTTCAGGAATACCTGAATCACCTAATGGTCTTTTAACTTTACCACTATAGTTACTGTGACAAGTAACTCAGGCAGTCGTAGCTGGCATTTTAAGATGGTGTAAGGCAGGATATCTACAGTGTGGTTTCCTAACGCTTGTGCGAGTGCCCTAAAAGCTGGATCGTTCTTCCTATTAGGCCAGGCTGTGACATTTGTCACGGCGCTAAGTATGTGCATAGCACCAATACAGTAATTGTGTCCAGAATCGCTGTGTGTCTGAGACTCGCCTGAGAATTAAAGGCTTCTTTTTTACTAATGGTTAGTTAGTAAATGATTGCCTCTGGTGCGCATTGTATGTTACTAACTACTCCCAGACCATGGTTCTCAGAAACTTGGGGGTGGAGGAGAGAAACAGCAAGCTTTTCCCATCCAAAGCTCTCCAGCTGGAAAAAAACAAATCAATGAGTAGCTCTGCTTGGTATTTTTTTACCCTATATTCAAGAGCCGGGCAACTCCAGTAAGGCGTGCAAAAAGCAACTAAAACTTCACCCAACAGTGGAAAAAAGAAACAACAAAATAACCCAATGACCATTAATGCTTCTGTACATTGCTGCTTTCACGTGCGCAGTCCTCAGGAATCAAGGTCAGCTCCCTCATGCCCAGAGAGATCAGAGTCTGCCTATCAGTCAAGGTGCAGTGGGTGAAAGAAGGTACATGACGGTGGAAATAGGCAGTATAGTAATTCAGACAAAAAGGTATGTTCAGAAATAACTATTCATGTGGTCATCTCAGTCACAGCTGGCCACAAGTTCAACCAACGAGAAAGCTTCAGCATTTGCACAATAGAGGGACTTTACAAACTTCTATGTCCTGAGAGTGAGAAGTGATTCTTTCTTAAAAACTGATCTTGAAAGACCACAGGCAACTGTTTAATATTTTGCTTTGTATAGGTCTGTTATCAACAGTCTTAGTATACATTTTGTAATAACACAACAATTTCAGAAGCTTAAGCAAGATGCTTATATTAAAACTTTAGTGACGTAATGAATTAGCCTTTGTGTCCTACTAGATTCTAAAAGGTGCTACAGAAGTAAAGCAGTAGCAGGACGCCACAAATCCTTTTAAATCACATACCGCACTCTTTGCTTCGGGCAAGTTTCTGTTATTTGGGGAGAGACCTTCGGATGGAGCATTCCAGATACTCATGGCAGGTTTTATGTAGCTTGTTTAAGGTTTTAAAATAAGAAACTGAGTTTTAAATATCTACGGTTCTTAATACCATTGAGAATAAAAATTTAACTGGGGTGGGGAAAAAAAAGAATACATTTTAAAATATGGATTAACAATCAGCTAAACTGCTATTTTGGTTAAACAACTCAATTCCTTTTTTTTCTTATACTTTTGTTGCGGTCCTATGGCATACTTTCAGGTAAATATACATTTTAGCACAGCCTGGAGAAGCTTACCAAACATGTACGTAAAATTCTGCTTTGCTTAAAAGATGCACGTGTATTTTTTCTGGCAAAGTACTAGGGCTGCTTAGTACAGCTCGAACAGGGCATATGGCTGGATGAATTAACGGGGCCTATCTCCTAACAGATGTGGGTGTTTGGTGTGGCTGTATTTAGAACTATCCTCTCTGAAAGGGCTTCTAGTAAATTCTCCCCCTCCACTGCAGAAACGTGATCCTTCATTAGTACAGCAGACGATGATCAGACTTTGAAAGCTATCAGTAAAACTGAATACATTCAAGTCTCAAGAAGTCACTGTTGCTCTTCTGTGGCTTTTTTTTTTTCCCCCCCAGCTGGTGAGGAATTAAAAATATGCTCAGCTGAAGAACTGACAAGCAATAAAGAACTTGGAGCTGGTGGTGGCCCTGTTATCCACCTCAGTGTAGCAGTCTGCCAAGCAGATGAAGAGGAGGGTGGTCTAATCAGAGTTAGAGTAAAGGGAAACAGAGTGACATGTATGGCTGACTCTAGCCTTTCGCTTGTTAGGGAGGAGGAGATATTGTTGTTATTGTTAATGCCAATTAGAGAAAACCTCTTTCTTGGCAATAAACAGTGGAGGATGCTTACAGAGAAATCCAGATGCTGGAATGCCACCAATTGTCTGGTGGAGCACCTGCATTCCAGATGTGTATCTCTACCACTCCATCTGCTGAGCACTCCATATGCTAGTTGTGGCTTAGGAAAGGGTACAGAAAGTTATGGTTTCCTTATGATTGCAGCATTAGACTATCTCAGCATTCTTTGACCTACAGGTAAAGCCTAAACCAGTCTTGAATTCCTCTGGATTCAGTTTACTAATAATATTTTTCAGGCAAGGAAAGAGGGGGTCAGGTTTTCTCTTACCCATGGTAAATCCAGAGTAAGTCAATGGAGTTACACTGTCCAGAAGGCAGTGGAGTAAGATCAGTCAGGTCTTGATTGAGGACCAGCATGATTCTGTTGTAGCAATGTTCTGCTCTCAAGAGTTGAGACCCTTTAAATAGAAAGTTGCCTATTTTTCCTGTCAGCTTTCCCCAGTTCGGTTAAAGGGAGTGCAGGTGAAAGGTAGAACAAGGGAAATCCTCAGCATGGCAGATGAGGATGAATAAAAGCAGATTATGGAGACTAAAACCACAACCATTTTACTTCAGAGGCCTCAGAAGTCTCCTTCACTGTGTCTACACCTCTAAACAGAAGAGGTGCAGAGAGCAGTCCCTGTACCCAAAGCCAAATGTCACTGACTGGTTTGTGCCAGCTCCTTATTAGAGCACGGTCACATTCCTGCTTCATGGCATTTTGAACTGGAATACATCTGACCCCTCTGGGGCGCGTGAGGCATCCTGCAGAATTAGCATTTAAGTGGGGTTTTTTTCCCAGTATCAAGTCCCTGCAAGATAGCAGTGCTATGTCCCAAGCATGTTGCTTTTATAGCATGAAACTGGTGATACATGCACAGGGACACATGGGAGTGTCTGAGGGTGTAAAACCCGCTGGGAGAGTATTACAGAACTGTTGAGGTGGCCAAACCGTGTCTTGTATCTGCTGCTTTGGGAGCAGTCCCCAAAGAGCAATGTTGCAAGCCTGTGCCTGAACATGGTACTGGTGGGAGCTACTTGAAGGGGTCTGCATATGACCAGGGAGTGAACCGGCAGTTAAGTAAATGTATGCCTAAAGATAGTATGGAACGGAGTTCCCAGTCTATAGCCGCATCCCTGACCCGGAATCTGTGCAGCGCTGCAGCACGATCTCCCCAGGGAGCCCGTTTCATCCACACGTGTTGGGTCCTCAAATGAGAGCCTTCTCATTCCCTCCCCGTGGCTGAATGGGCTCCTGGTAAAGCAGGCTTGACAATGTTCCCTGCACAACTCTGGCTTAGTTATCAAGCATAAGATCAGGCTATACAAGCCTTTTCACATGGGAGCTAGTTGTAGTCTCATCTCTGTGCTTTCTTTTTCTCTTCTATTTCCATGTAGCTGTTCTGGCTGTGGCATTGCTGTTTTTGTGAGACACTGGGTGATATCATCAAAGGAAATCCCATAACGGTTATTATTAATCTTGCATACCAAGCACTCACTTTGTCCTTTTATTTTTCCGTTGACATATTGAGAGACAGTCAGTATATGACTACTTACAAAAAGGATGGTGCTTTTGATGGAGCAGGGATTGATTTAGTACGACCTGAGAAGGAAACTATGGTGATCTTAAGCTTTGGTGAAATCTGAAGGAAATTTGTCATGATTCATCCACAGTTGTTAATATGACAAGGCCCAGATCCCTACAAAAGAACACCTGGTCTGCTATTGAGCGTATCTCTTGAGAACAGCACTTGCCCACGTGTTTGTTGCTCTAGCAACAAGGCTGAACACGGATCACTATTTTTTAAAACAACACACGAAATAACAGATCCTGCTATGGGAACTTTTCTGTCATAAAGGAAATTATATTTGCTCTACAAACATTCAGTTCTCCCACTTTTTAAGGACTGGCTGCCACTCTCTGAATCATTAAAAAACAAAGAGGCTCGTTTCTCGACTCTTGAGAATCTAAAGATGTGCCAAAACATACACAGATTTCATATTTTCCAGTAGCTACAAATCAGACCCTTTCTCTCAAGAAGATCCCATTTTAGAACAGTCTTCTAGGTCACTTGACAAGCTCAGAGTGAACCAACTTTAGAAAGTAAAATAATTGCCTTATAGGGTGAATTTCACCCCTCCACTTAGAGTTTGTGCATCATCTATCCTGTAAGGGTAGGTTTCAGATGATGACTTGCACTCTCACCTCTGCACAGCAGTGCTCTCTTTCACAACGCGTACGGGCGTGCAAAATGTATGTGAACGTGCAAAATGTGTACGGATACGTATGAGCGTTAATGCAGTGATACGTCACTAGCTTTGATTTTAGGCACTCTTCCCTCCCCAACTTTGAAAAACTGATGTGTGTATATGTATATATGCATACCTATGTACACAAAGAAAGGCTGAACAAAGCTCGGATGCCCTGTGAAGCACCTGTATTACAAGACATTTCATAACCCACTTATATATTCTAATATTTCTGCTGCCTGGGCTCCCAGTTCGTAAACAGACCAGCTTTGTTAATTTTCTCTGTTTCTCTTCTGATTCCTGGTTTTACATCTCTTGCCCTGGCAACGCTCAGCCAGAACAATAAGGATTTTTTCTAAGGTTGAACCACAAGGAGGATAAAAATGGAGAGAGATACTTTGAATCCCAGAGGTTACTCATTTCTCTCTGAGCAGAATAAATGGCTGCGTATAAATGTGTTTCTTCTTCTTTCAAAAAAACGGTTTGCTTTTTTCTACTGACCCTGGGTGAGTCTGGAGTTACCTGAAACTGTTTGTACCCGTTCAGAAACAGCAAGCTTTCCCACCTGAATTCCTCCCCTGTCAGTTGGAGGGGGCTTTCAGGTGGGTGTTTGTTTCATTGCGTCTCAAAGAGATCCGTTCCTGTGCTGAAAGACAAGCCCAAGACAATGTTTTACAGAGCAGAAGATATTGTGAGGGACCAATTATCACGTAAGTGGTTCTCACGGCTTGGGCTGGTACTGTGTGCCAGGTTGCACATTAACTTCTTTCACTGCTTTTTTACCCAGTTTACTCAACATTCTCAAGTGGTGGCTTTGTCAATTGTTTCTCCTGCTGATATTTTGACAGGTGATAGCCCCTTGATGCCAGCTTAACCCAGCTAATAAGAAATAGGCCAACGTGAAACTTTAGAACAAGTGATTGCTCTCATGGTATGGAGGAGCAGTAGGGTTGGTTCTGTTTCAGTATAGTTATTAATTTTCATCTCACAAATAGATCCCCCAAACTTCTTCTTGCAATATTCTCTGTATGTATTCTATTTTATTTTATTTTTAAATTAACACAGAGACTTTATTACAGGTTTTTTTTTGTCTGTG
Source organism: Psophia crepitans (assembly GCA_013399095.1). Taxonomy (NCBI): domain Eukaryota; kingdom Metazoa; phylum Chordata; class Aves; order Gruiformes; family Psophiidae; genus Psophia; species Psophia crepitans. The sequence continues at coordinate 2,691,722 of VWZZ01000616.1, forward strand.
ACACCAGGTTTCAGTATCCTCTAATGAATGTCGGGGCATTTAGGGAGTATGTCTGAATCATATGAACACAAATGTATTTAAAGATTTATAGTGTTTCATGAATTCCAAAGGAATATATAATGACCAGACAATTTTCAATGTTGTTTTCCTATACAGATCTTACCAAAATGCTGACCTTGCATTATTAACACTAGGGGCTGGTGTTGTTGCAAAGTGAAGGGGTTTATGTAGAGGCTAAAGCAGGGATCCTGTGAAAGCGTGTAGGGAGAGCACCACGCAAAGCGGAGCTTGCTAATTCATGTAGCTGTTTGTTAGTTTGAGCTTTCAGTATATTGTAATGATTTATGAATTGTTTTTTCTTCTTCTGAGTAGAGGTGCTATAGTTAGGGATGACAAAAACTGCTTTTGGGGGGAAAAAAATTACTTTTAAATTTTCCCAGTAGTTGGAGATGTATTTCTGAATTTTTACTATCTTTTAAGTATTTTTCTTTCACTTAATCGTGTTAGATGCTGAACGCTTTCCATGGTTTCAGGCTGATGTAGGAGCTGATCACGGGCAGCGCTTATTGTTGTCAGACCTTTCTTTTTCATCCTTTAGCGGGTTTGGGTTTTGACAAGGAGTGACACAGGAGAGCTGGGAGAATGGTGCTTGGAACTGAAACAGTTCTTAATACGAGCGTATCACATAGATACATATGTAAATATGTACCTCATGTTTGTGTCCCTGTACCATTATTAAGCTTTAGAATATTCAAACAGCAAAGATTTTTAGAAAAGGCAGTTTGCCTTTTATTACCTATACTATTGCCTTGATGTTTTTTGAACCTAGCTGGGAAGATTAATGTGGATGAAATGCCCTTATTTTTTTTTTCTTTCTAAGCTGAAGGAAGTATTTAATGGCATACAGAAAGCTCTCTTTTCAGTCAAATTTGAAGACTACTAATGCTAGCCAGGAAGTCTTTGTTTAACTTCCATTTTTTGTTTGCAGAAGTTAAATTCTTCAACAGATCTGAACACGTCAAGCGAGGGGGAATAGACTTGTGATGTGATAGCAAGAGCTTTCTCTTCCTTTTCTTTTGCATTATGTACTCATGTGTTTGTGTTGGGGTCTTCATTACAAACAACAGTTTGCAAAAATAATTGTCCTGTTAGGATGAGTTGCCTGGAGTTAAACACTGTGGGATGAGATCTCGGGTGCAAAGGGCTCCTGGATACTGCGCGTCGGCTACTAAATTATTCAAGTCAGCTGAGCGTACACTTGCCTAAAGTTCAGCATGCGCTTGAGATCAAGCACATCCTAGAGCCAGGGCCTGTATTCAGAAGCAGGAAGCTCCATGGGCTCAGTGCTGGTCAGATGAAAGTGTCGGAGGTTACACAGATTTGGGTTACACTGAGTTCGGGGGGAGCTGACACAGCTTTATGTTGTTCAGGATAATCAGGCTTCAAATGTCTAGAGAACAGCGAAATACCTCTGCAGAAGAGTCTATTTAAGGAACTCTGATTTAATTTTTAATTCTGACCACAGTGGGGCCTGAAGGAATATTTTGTGCGGTCTGGTTAGCTGATGGGACCTGAGAAGTCCTGCTCCAGGGGGCTCGTAATCACAACCAAAGAGAAAACATACTGAAAAACCTCCAGCAAGATGGACTTTTAAAAAATCTCTTTTCTCACATATTTAGCCTGAACTAGCAATAACAGCTTCGATGCAGGGCATTTCCTGAGGATTAATGACTGTCTGGGGTCATCATCTCCTCCCAGTTAGTTATTAATCCCCAGGAAATACTCTGTGCCTTGATCATTATTGCTTAATTAGCATTGAGAATGTGGGGAGTTTGGGTTTCTTTTCATGCATCCTGTGAATTGTTGTGGTGGGGGTTTCTTTCATTAACTTGCCCTTTTCAGCCTAGATGGGAGCATGGGCTTTGCTTACAGTTTTCAGGTTTGAGAATTTAGTCACAGGGTTAAACCTTTTCAAGCAACTTGAGTTCCATGTGAAAGCACCACTAACAGCTCACATCTGCAGTGCATCAAGGAGTGTGTGTCCCCCAAGCTTTGCTGAGAAACATTGGGTGGCACGGGGGCAGTCGCAGGAGTCTGGGAGCAGAGGATGCTGAAAAAGGGCAGGGAGAGTTGGGAGAGGAAAGGGGAGAAAAGGAACCTTGGTGGAGTGGAGAAGTTAGGCACTTCCAGTCTCATCAAACAACTTTATCAGCCACTGAAGAAGTTCTCATGTGGTGAAATTTTGAAACTTTGGTAAAGTTTTGGACTGCAAGCAGTACGAAAGGAAACACTACCTAATTCCAAGGGCCCCAGTTGCAGCTACCCAAATGTGTTTAATTAGAAGTGGAAGAAGCATTAATTCAGACTGTAGCCCTCCTTTCCTATCCCTGTGGGAGAGAAAGGCGACATACAAAAGTTCTCTTTCAAGCCTTGTGAGGTGAGACTGAGCTCAGGAGGGCTGTCCCCATCAACCATCCCATGCCTGAATCACTATTCCCTAGCTACAACACTGGGACATACACACTGCGTGGTGTGTTAAGGCTGCGTACGGGGATGTCCTACCGTACCAAACCGTGACTCCAACAACACCGTGACAGACGGAGCTTGACTCCAGGGAGGTGGGCGCTGCAAGCCTGTGTGTCTTCGGGCACGCTCTGCTTATATCTGTTGATTTATTTGTTCTGCATGTAGAGTAAAGTATATTTTGAAAAGAAAATTAATTTTAAAAAGGAAATATCAAGTTTTCTCATCCAAACAAAGTCACAATATAATTTTTTTAAAGACTTTTGTTTTTAAAAGTGTTTGTAGAACTCTATTTGGGGAGGCAATTGGAACTCTTTTAGTGATGTTTTCCTAGCTAGTTCTGCTTCAGATCTCTCTACTCACTTCTGCTGGTGTGGGAACCTCTGCCCAAGTCTCCTTTGACGTCTTTTTTGCTCCTGAATGTTTAAGTGAAAGCTGCAGCAATCTGGGCTTTATGTTTAGGACCAGTAGATGCAATTCAGTTTCATGCCTTGGAGTAAAAAAACCTTATCCTAAATAAATATCTGGCCTCACAAATATTTGCGGGACTTTGGTGAAAATATACAAACATGCAGGATGTGTACTTTGGTCCTTAAAGTGCTACTCTTTTTTCCTTTCCTACCTAAAGCCCTGCAGAGACACAAACCATTTAGCACCAGCTAAATGAACGACAAATTTTGTTCAAAACTGCAGATTTCCAGCAGAATTGGGGCCTGTATTTCGTCTGCAAACTCCACTCTTTATAGTGGAGAAGCTAAAAAAAACCCCAACCAAACCAAACCAAAAACTAAAATCAACCCAAGCTCGGGTGTTTGGGATGCCACACTTCTGCTGGCTTTGGAAAAAAACATTTGTTTGAGGAAAGGTGATATTGTATTCACCTGCTGCTTTGTTAGTTTGAAGAGTAGGTGATTTGGAACAAAAATATATTTGCCTTTTTAAGTCAACTATCCGAATTGTTATGCTCTTTCAGTTTTGCCTGAAAAAACAGATAGATGCATACAATCATATGCATAAATCAATACAACTAATTATTTCCAGTTATTTTGAAAATAGCTTTTCAAAGACATAAGACCCACTGTAGTAACAGAAATAACCCCACCTAACCAGACAGCATTAATAACTAATTCAACAGATATAAAAAGATATAACTAGTTTTGATCTTAACCCTGATTAACGTTAAATCTGATCTTCATTTCAACTCTTGCCTTAAATTATGGTAAAAGGCTTTTGACAGAGTCAGCTGCAACTATATATTTTAGATTATCCATAGAGCGCACTATGATGCTCTCATCCAAATCCTGGTCTTGTAACTGACCTCCAACAGCCAGTGTATGGCCAATGTCAAATGATAAAAGGCATAAAAAGGGGAGAGGGAATAGAAGAAGTCATTATCCAGATGATATATAAATGCCCATTAATGTGAGACATTCCTTTGTACATTCAAGTTCATAGCAAAGTTCCACGCTGAATAGGTCTCAGGGGGCTTAAGGCTTCATCACACATATTTTTGTATGGTTGTATTCTTACTAAAGAACAAAAATGAGAGACCTGCATAAAACAAAGGGGCTATAGCCCTTAACAGATAAGATCAAACCAGAATGTATGGGAAAAGTCTCTGCTTGCTTGGGAGACAAAACAGAATCATAAATATTGGGGCTTTGTATTTTGCTGTAATAAGGCCAGTCTGAGCAGAAATCTGAAACTACAATGTCACTGTAACAATTTCTGAGAAAAAGAAAAGTTAAAACATCAAAGGAACTGCAACATGAACTGAGCAGTCACGAACCTGTGATAATGTCCGATACCGGCTTTGCGTACACCTAAGCCCAGCTGCCTCACTGGCACCACTGGGAAAGCCAAAGCTGGTGGAAGTGTGTGGCCATCCCCCGCTGAGGGGTCTGGTGCTTTTCCTGGCCTCTGGCTCTTCGTGTCCGCTGTTTGCCTTGTCTTACCTCTTAGTCTGTAAGACTGAGCTCTTCGGAGATAGTTAGGCACCTCTCAAAAATCAGTCCACATCTCTCTGAAGCCCTGATGACAGAGAGTGACGTTTGTAATGAGTTAGAAAAGATGTAGTCCAGTAGCGCAGGGACTTGCCCAGGAAGGTGAATAAGAGTCAACAAAAATAACAGTAGAGGAAGGCAAATCTTTGAGGATTTAACATGCCTAGTGTCATGGCTAGGAGCTGTCCCTCTGCATTTGACTTCCCTATAGCCTTGAAGCTTCCAGCACACCTGCTGGCAGCTGGGTCTAAATTTGCTGAGATGAATTAGTACAGAATTAGTCAGAGCAGTTATGCAGGAAATCGGAACAGACCTTAGCTTCTTTCCTCAATTTTGCAAAACAAGGTCTGGATCCTGGTTAAAGCCTAATGTGAAAACACTCTGGGAACAAAGTGTTATGGTTTTAGCCATATTGGATAACTACTCTGTCTCCCAGTTGCAGAGAGATGAGATCTGATTAGGGTTTTGCAAGTTTGTGAGCCAAAATGAATTTAGAATTTACCAAAGAGTGTACAGACTGTAATTCACTTTGACTAACATGATTCCCATTTTAGAAACTGCATAATGGTCAGGAGAGCTGTGCCAAAGTTCAGTTAGTTGCAGTCTGGTTTGAAGAAGAACCTGAACTCCCAGTATTATGCCCCTGGATTGCAATGATATTAAGCTACAGAATAGAAAGCACTGTGAAATTGTGTACCCACTGAGGTCAATGGAAGACTTGCATTCAACTGAAGTGAGGCCAGAGTTTTATTTTCTACTTAACATAACAGATTATATCGTTTCTAATCCACTCACCCCTGGAGAAAAGTTCCATTTCACTTCTTGAGATCACTAATGTTGTTTGTCTGCTCTCTAGCTGCATCTCTGCTCACCTTTAAGGGATCTGCTCAAAAAGCATGGCAGAAACTATTCGATCCAGTTAGTGAAAGGACGGTAATGCAGTGGTGATGACTTGAATCAGGGCTTCTATTATTATTTTTTTTTCCTCAATTCTGGTGGCAAAGCAGGTCTGCATCTAGTTGTGAGGTAGATTTCCCATAACCCTGGTCCTCTGTACACATCAGGGATGTACTGGAGAAGGTTTCTGGCTCTGGTCCTTTCCCAACAGGCTGTTGAGACCTGATCTGACAGTGCAAAGTATTCCTGAGCTAGAAAAAGTAGAAAAGACAAGGCTCTGAACCTTGACCAGTGTTGAGGTCCGCCTCATTTGGTAAAGAATGTAACTGAGATGGAAAACAGGATTATAGAGACCCAAAGCCACCATAGCAAGAAAAGGAAAAATGGAATCTGAAACTATTAATCTCAGTCTTGTTTCCTCATCTTTCTTGTAAAATAGACATGGAATGTCTTAGCACATGTATAGTCTGTTTGAAGTTAGACATTTTAGAGAAACACTCAATTCCTAGATCAGTGTTAAGCACACTGGTTGAAAAAAATAGTATATAGGAATGGTGAAAACCTTGTCTTTGAAAATCTGCCCCAGCCTACTCAGTAGTGGTCAAAAAGCCAGATTTGGGATTATTCTTTTTTCTACTTTTTTGTTGTTTTGGGAGAAAAAAATTAATACCTTTCTGATCCATACATGGTCTGAAAAAACAGATGTTATCATCACTTGGTTATAGCCCTGCTGGTACAGCATGTTTTGTTTATTAAAGAAAAGACATGGTTGAAATTAGATCTATGAGATACATGTTATCAAGCTTTATGTATTTGCAGATAACAGTTTGCAAAGCATGACTCGAGCTTGTGGGTTGCAGCTTAGTGTCATTTCAATACAGGTTTCAGAACACAAGTGGCACTGTAGTGTCTGTGTCTTTAAGTTGGAAAGCACCTTTGAAAAATGTTATTCAAAAAAGGCATGTTTCGTTTGCTGCTTTCCTTTGTTAGGCAAGATGGACTCTGTCTCGTGGCAGCCGTAGTTTAAGTAAACATAAACTCTGGCCCAAATTTCATAACCATCATTTCCTCAAAGCTAGCAGCACTGAACCAAAATATAGTTTTATTTGGCTAACCCCAAAGTAGGATGTGGTTGCCAGCCTCTGAAGCCACATGATCAAGTTTCAAGTAGACGCCACCAGAGCTATGCCGTTGTCTTAATCAGGAAAGTCATGAATGCGTTACTCCCTACACCATCGTTACTTTAACAAACAAATGTAACCATAACAACAGGTACACTAAAACTAAAGCCTCCATGCTCCTTATCCTGCGCCAGGATGGTCCAGGAGTGCCATGACATGGCTGGGCTCAGGAGGTAAAAGATGGTAGAGAGTGGTGATTACCAAGGGAAAAGGGTAACTCGCAACATACTTCCCATTCTGCCGTCAGCACCGAGCTCTGCCAGTCATGGCGTACAAGCCCAAGGCAGCTGCTACCTGTGTACTGTGTCCAGTTTTGGGCCCCTCACTACAAGAAAGACATCGAAGCCCTGGAGCGTGTCCAGAGAAGGGCAACGAAACTGGTGAAGGGGCTGGAGCACAGGTCTTATGAGGAGCAGCTGAGAGAACTGGGCTTGTTTAGTCTGGAGAAGAGGAGGCTGAGGGAGACCTTATTGCCCTCTACAACTACCTGGAAGGAAGTTGTGGTGAGCTGGGGGTCGGCCTCTTCTCGCAGATAACTAGTGACAGGACAAGGGGGAACGGCTGCAAGTTGCGCCAGGGGAGGTTTAGGTTGGAGATGAGGAGAAATTTCTTCTCGGGAAGGGTGGTCGGGCATTGGAACGGGTTGCCCAGGGAGGTGGTGGAGGCATCATCCCTGGGGGTGTTTAGGGAAAGGTTAGATGTGGTACTTAGGCACATGTTTTACTGTGTAATAGGTGTTGGGGGGATGGTTGGACTAGGTGATCCTTGAGGTCTCTTCCAACCTTAATGATTCTATGATTCTCCCTGGAGGACTTTCACCTAAGCCCAGGCAGAAAGTTTCTTTTCCCAAAGAGGAAGATTGAAACATAAAAATCAGCTGCACGTGGCAGCAAGTGCCTAGTTTCTCCCCTTTTCCTGCACATGCGAAGTGTGCGGGTTCAGATGCCTTTGCCTAACCTCCCGCCAGCTTATTCACATAGGTGATGGGCAAGAGCTTTAGGATGGTACCAGTGCAGGTGCCAGATCCTTCTGGTATAAATGGCTGTGGCTTTGCTGCTTGCGGTGGAAATAAGCTGATTTCATCTGCAGGAAAACATGGCTCCTTAGGCTTTTTTGGCATCACTTTCTCCCCGCCCGCTTTGCTTTTCCTTTTATATTGCAAACACCTCAACGAGACGAAGAGATGAACAGATGATAGAGTCAGTGCCCCTGGTTAATGACCAGCACTATATTCACAACCTCATCTGGTTTTGTTCCTATTCACTGCTTCAATGGTGCCGATGAGAAGGAATTAATTTTATTGAGGACAACTCAGTGAATTAAATGAAAAACTGCTCACTTGACTGGAAAGGCTTTGACAGACGGCACAGCAGCCGGTCAGATTCGAAAAACTTTACATCTCCCGGACTAGGGGAGAGAAGGAGGCAAGAGAAAGGAGGGGAGGGAAGGCCGCTGCAGATAAGCTGCAAGGCGACTATTTCAACGCCTCTGAAAAACAAGAGAGCAAGCTGCAGTCTCTTGTTTTGATTCATAGGTCTCCCCTCCCTTTTGTTCCTTGATGCACTAAATCTGTTCCTTGGCCCCCCTCATTTCAATAAACACCCAATAAGAAACTAATCGTTGTATGGTGAATTAGAGAAGAAGAAAAGGTGCTCAGAAGAAATGTTATGGTCGTGGAAGTCTCTTATGCATTGCAACCATCTGGTGCACCACCATTACTATGAATGGGATAATTGAGTCCCAAATAACTTCTTTTAGGTACAAATAATAGCCGTCACCCTGATTTGTATTCTTCGCAACAGCATCGCCCCATCATTTCACATCACATCTGCACATTTCATTGATTGGGCACCGTGCTTACCAATAAGTTACTACACTTAATTAAGCCCACATAATTCTCTTCAAATGAGCAGAAAAGTTTGTGTATAGGCCAAAAAGAAAAGGGGCTGCAAATGAGACTTTAGTGACTCCACTTTGTATGAGGCATTGAGATTGATGGTGATCCCATGCCACCAAAGTTTTCCTTCAACGTAGGAGAACCGTGAAAGCATTAGGCAGCTCAACAGCTGTGTATAATCTGAGGAAGGCCTGATTTCAGACAAGCGTCCTCCCGGAGGTGATTGAAACCCCATTGTAGCATAATCTCGCTTTTCAGAAAGTGTTACAATTCATTTGGTTTGATTTCTCGGGTGCCTGGCTTCCGCGGCATCATTAAAAACTCTGTAAGAAGCCGAGGAACGGAGCCCTCTGCAAAGCAGCATTGTCTGCTCTCGGAGCGTGTTTCACTCAAGCGCTGGGAGGAAGAGTTGACAGGAAACAGGCAAACGTAAGCCTCGGAGTTAGCATCACTGAAAATAAAAACTAAAAGCTTAGCTTTCCCGATGGAACGAGAGAGTCAAATCTTTAAAGATTTTTTTTTTTTTCTTTTATGCTTTGGTTTTCTGTTCATTAGCTGAAGCAGGGAAGAGCGCATTCCTTCAGTTACATCACTGCGATACGTTATCACTTCCCATGGATTATTAGTTGTTTTTGAACTCTTCACACTGCCGAGTGACAGGCCACTGAGTCTGCCCTGGCAAATAAGCCACCAGGAATGTGCTGGCGAGTCCAGTTGCTCAGGATCAAGCCCAGGAAGCCTTACTGGAATGTGAGGGTCTATGGGAAGCACAACAGTAAACAAAGAATGGGGTTACAGAGAGAGAAACAGCTTAAAAGAAAATGAGAGTAAACCTCTGTCTTGCTCAAAGAATTTTTTTTTTTTTAAAATCGATGTTTTCTCATTCCACCCAAGCAAATGTAGAGTGACTTGAACGAGGTTTTCAGAAGAAGTGGCAAAATATCCCGTGAATGCTGCAGAGGTCACTTCACACACTCGCTCTGCCCCTCATTTGTTTATCTAAATGCTGACAAATTGCAGCATTTTAACAACATATCTCTGGTACTGAACTTGATGTGCATGGCTTGCCCTCTATCATTGAGCTGATAATGAGGCTAAGCATAAAGCCTTCATTCAGTGCGATAAAGGCTTCTGACAGTGATGAATACCAAGTAGAAGAATTAGGTGGTTTACAGGAGAATATGCTATTGTGTAAAACCCCTATGCCTTTTATCAACCCTTCTGCTCATTTTCAGTTCCTTCACGTAAGCCGTCTCTGCAAGCGCTCTAGCAAGCTTTCCTCTTGTGACTCTTACTTTTAACGAGGCTATCTTCCAGAAAGTGCCAGCTAAGATGTTGTGTCAGCAATTATTCCTGGCCATCCTCTCTGAAACGCCGGGGACCCCTTTCATTTCACCAGCCGATGATAAACATTCAAAATACTGGTGCCTGAGATGTTTCACTGCGAGGTAGTTCGTATCCGCAGTCCTGTGCGTGGCACGGCACAGCGGCTGGCTGTCACTGGGGGATCTTTCCTATAACAAAAGCAGCCTTGTCTTAGCGTTTCTTTGCAAAAGCATCAACTAATATCCCTTTTAGATGGGTATGTTTGTAGAAGAGGTGACTTCTGGGATGGTGTTGTGTGTTTTGTTTTTTTTTAAATTGCTGGCTGCAATGGATCAGATTAACATTTCATTGTTCACGTCTGAGTGCTGGGCAGATTCTGGGAGCTGGGGAAATGTGGGGAAAGGATGCTGACAGATCCTGATAGAATATCTAATTTGACTGAACCAAGGACTGGCCTCCCCTAGAGGTTTTATTCTTTGGGCCACGTTTTATTTGCGAGATCAGCTCTTGTGCCTGTCTGTCCCAATATACCCCATCCACAAACACAACCACGAAGCAATTTACCTCTGTGTAGGGTCTGGGTGGTTTTGAATTTTTGCTGGTAAACCTTGTGGTCCTGTACAGATTTGCACAGCGGTTCTTCTGTGCAGAAAGGGCACAAGTGCAGAGGGATGGATGCAACCCAGTCTGAGCGGAGGGGCAGCTGGGCTGCCTTTCACATGAAGCGTAAGATGTCTTAGTGCGGGCTCAGTGCTGCCCTGGGCTCCTCGCTGTTTTTTCCCCCGAGGGTAAAAGGTAGCAGCCAGGTTACCAGCTGAAGGCTGCCCTCTGCCCACACTTCTCTCTCCTCCTCCCATTTCTGCCTCTGTCAGCTTCTTCCCTTGTCTTCTCTACATCTTTTCTCCCTGCCTTTCGCAGCTCCGTGCCCCAACCTTTCCCCAGCACCTAGCCTTACTCTTGGGCACTTATTTCTGTGCCTGGTTTCCTACTTTTGTTGTTTTCCACACATGTTGTCTAGGTGCGTGGTCCTTACTACTTGTTGCACCTCTGGATATGCCGTTTTGCTGTCTCCTTTTCTTCTCTGCAGAAACACTGTTTTTCTCCTGGCTCTTCTCTGTTACTGGTGTTGGCTCCTGGATCCCCTTCTGCTCTTGGCTGGCAGCCTCTGGGTTACTGGTGGCTCTGGGCCCTTGAGAAAGGCTTCTGGAGTGGAAGCACCAGCAGTGACATCTCCTCCCAGATTTCAGAGGCAGCTAGTAGCATCCTGGTTGTCTTCAAAGGTTCTTGCTGCCTTCACATATGACTGGAAAACGTGGAAGTGCTCAGTGACCTGTTGCTTGCTGCCTGCTACTTTTGCTGGCTCTTTCAGAAATTTCTGGTTATTAACTTTAACCTCTTTGGAATTCCTTTGACTTTTCCTTTCTCCATCTAGACTGTTCCTATCACTTTAACACACATCTTCCATTTAAAAAAAAACACCCCAAACCTGGGGACAGAGAGGGCTATAGCATTTTATTAAATGTACTTGACACTGAGGACATGAAAACACCAGCATGGGATGAATTAACTAATCAAATGCAGACCTGGTCTACATTGTAGAATGACACTGGAAAGGAAATATCTCTTCAAAAGGTTTATTTTAAATCCAAAAGAAAATTAAGAGAGAGAATGTTGAAATACAGAAGAGTCCAGGGGGCAGCAGGGAAGGAAGCTGGAGAATAATTGATGCAAGTAGGGAAGTGGAGCTTCAGCCCAGGACACAGGGCTCAGTGGAGGGCCCATACTGTGTACAGAGTGCTTCAATCAAATTATGATGCCTGGACAGGCAAAGCAATGGTTAGAGCTGGGTGAAGCTTGGCCATTTCTCTTACTGCTTCTACTGGAGGAATTTTAGAGGTTTTGCACTGCAGATCCTTCGTTCCTTAGCCCAAATGTCACCATGAAACCTAGCCTACCAGGCTGCAATCGTGGCAGCAACAGTGACTGAAGGAGCTTCCCTTCCAGGTGCTCCATCTCACCCTGCTGAGCACCTCAGTGTCATCCTGACAGCCGGTCATGTGGCCTTATTTTAATCAGGCCAGTGAATTGATCTGGGTTTATTATTTTCCAGATTTATTTTCAAACCCGGATCTGTTCACTGCCATGGTTTACAGCGTGGCCCCACAAACTGCTGGCTTGTCACTGCAAGCTGAGTTCAGTGCTGGGAACCAGCACGCGGGGTGGGCACAAGCTCCATAAGCTGGGGTGGCTGCTGGGTCCCCCCATGCTGCGCTCCCATTTCTCAGATAGAAGCATAATTGTTTCTTCACAGACTTTTGTGGGAAGCTCCAATTCTTATTGTTCATCCTTGCTCTGCCTTTCATTATGAGGGGTGTTGGATCCCCTCGCTGCTGTAATGAGAACCAAGAAAAACATAATAATTCAAAGGGAAATATGAAAATGCTCTTCAAAATCAGATGTGTGAAACACTATAGCTAGAAGATATATGTGAAGTGCTGGTTAGAGGATGCTGCAGCAAAGACAGCTTAGAAGTTTTGGGTTTTTGTTGTTTTGGGGTTTTTTTCCTCTATTATTCTCCAGAAGGATGAAGTCTCAGTTTTGTTCCATGCAGAGTTTCTGAGCACACAGAGCAGTATTTTTGTATGCTGTGAAGTTGAAGAGAACTATTTTCACTTCAAAATTTTATTTCTTGGAGTCTTTGTTTCTTGGACTCGTGAGACGTGGGATTTGGATAAGGAAACGGCTTTCACCCTGTATTTCTCTCTGTCTTCAGGCAGAAAAGTCACATGTTTTACAAGTGGGAAAATTGACACAAACTACATGGGGCAAATATATTAATTCCCTCTCCTCTTCAGAAGACTATTCCAAATAATGCTGGTTGTTTTGCTGGTTTGATTTTTTTTTTTCAGAAAGCGTTGCCATATGGCACATAGTGCGTTACGTTTGCCGTGCACATCTCAGTCCTACAAAAATGCTTATTAGGCAGATACCCTGCTTCTTTGCTTTTGACCCCTCCAGACCAATTTTCCCTCCAGCTTCTTTGCATGTGGTCTGAATATAACCCCCTGAAAATGGATGTGATGAGGGCCTGTTTGGTGGAGTTACATGAGAGGAAACTGTGTGCGCCACATTTTCAAAGGGGAGGGATGCCTTCTGAAGAGGGCAGGGGGGTTGCTCTGGAGCACAGCAGGGCAACTGTTGATGGAAAACCAGCCATTCTTGCTGGCTTCTTATAAGCTGCCCACTGAGTACAAACAATGCCAGACACATGATGTATGGATTTGATTCATTTAAAACAACAGCAGCGCAAAAAAAAATGTAATAAACCCCCTTCAAATTGTAAACTAGGTTACGTTTTTCAGACATGGTTCCTGCAACAAATTTTCTTCAGTCTTATTTATGAGAAACTAGTGACTTCTGTAAATGTACGTGGCTGAGTCCCAAGTCCTCGAGGACTGCTGGGAGAAAGAGCTTTCAACAAAGTTGCGGTGGCGATGGGCTGTCCCTTATACCAATTAATCAGGGAGGAAACCTGCCACACATCTGCCAGAGCAGGTTCCTCTCTCAGCCGCTGCACCCAGCCCTTGAGGACAGCAGGGCCGATGGCAGAGTGGCGGCTGGAATAACAAAAACGCCGGGTGCCACCATCCTGGCTGGGCTTTTTACCCCCCCGAGCGCAGGCTGAAGTTGCCGGCGGGCACGTTGCTCTGCTGCTTTTCCTGCCCTGATGGGTGTGATACTCCGGCTGGCCTCTCCCTCCGGACGGGCACGGTCCGGCTCTTGGGTGCCGGGCGTGAGGTGGAGTTGAGCGACGGTTTGGCTCAGTCTCGGGCCTGAACCGGACTTTGCCGTTGCCATTCGTACCAGCAGAGCCGGGCCCCGTCCACAACCGCCTTCCGCTTATTCTCTGCTGCTCCTGCCGCTTTGCAGGGCAGCCCAAAAGTTTATAACGCAGGCGAGTCTCCCTCCACTCCTCCCCCTTGCTCTCAGCAACATCGATGTGTTGTAACGGAGACAATTTCAAAGGGATTTAATCAGTCAGGGTGCCAAAGTACTTCATGCAAGAGAGTTCTGTGTAATGGGAAAGCCTTTTAATGAGGAGGATGTGTGCAGCAGTGAACAGCTTCAGATTTCACTGCTAGATGTGCAGGAGAGCAAACCTTGGCGCTGAGCAGCGTGTGACTTCACATCCCCATGCAGCTCTTAAGGATGTTTAAACTTCAGCAGGTAGTTGGACTCGCAAAATGTTTTAAAACAAGGAGAAAAGTAGATCATGTATAACGGGCTGTCAGTCAGCAGAAAGGCTCAGGCATGTCTTTTTAGTCTGTTTTGGTAAGAGAAGGTCAGGAAGGAGATTTGAACCACAAGCTGATTCAAAAATGTTTTAATTTTTGTAAACAACTCCATCTGGAACTAGTAAACTTTCAAAGTTTGAGCCAGCCCCTCACCACCTCCACACACCCCAGCCTGCCTGAAACGAATCCAGCAGCAACCATTGATTTCCATTGCCTTACAGAGCTGGGATATGATCACACCACCTCTGGGCCAGAAGAGAATACAATCACTCACTCTGAGTCATTACATAAGCTAAAGTATGTGATTTATTAAACCACGAAAAATAGGTTGTACTAACATTGAGAGTCTGACTTGAAACCACAGAAGGAGCGACATGCGGAGTTAAGGCTGGGACTCCCTCCTCAGCCTATCTACGGTGCCTGGCATTGCGCATGACCTGTGCAATCACCCCTGCTCTGGACACTCCCTGAAAGGCAGCAGACAGGGGCGAGGGTGGCATCTGAGCCTTAACGCTGCTTTCTGTTGCTTTTGTGGGCTTGAACCGTGTTTAGCAAAGTGACGATTTAATTTTCTTTTCTGGTTTGGTTGGATCCTGTTCTAGTCTTCCTAGACTTGGCCCATTACCTTGGAATTCAAAAGAGCAAATATATAAAATGATAAATAATAGGAAACATTTGGAAATCTAAAACGTTTGAATGAAATATACAGGCAACTCTCCCAAATAGTCTGTGTTTTATTTCTCACTTTCAGTCTCAGTGGAGCTAGATGAGACACCACCTATTAATGAGTTCTTAGGGATTCCTTACTCTGTAGATCACTACACCAAGAGCACATAAAGTTTCCAAAGTGCAAATAGCAAACACCATCTTCAGTCTTCTCTGTCTGCCTAAAGCCTGTGTACATCAGGCAGAGCTGCTTCGCTAGAGTGTACTCGGGTTATCATCCTATTTTTCATACTCTGTCCCTAGGTCTGTGCTACTGGTCATTGTTGGAGGCAGGATCGGTTCTGCACCTTGGTGGGATCCCGCCCCGGTGTGGCTGTCGCTCTGTTCTTAAAACACACTGTTTTTCTGGAGAGGTTGTGTACTTAGCAGTGCGTTTAAGGTAGAAGAGGCTGCAGTAATTGAGTTGCATTCATAAATGGTTAGTGCAATGTAAGGATGTTACTAAGTGCATCAGTTGTTGGCTTCTGGTCCATGTTAGTGAGCATGAAACGTTTGTTACAGACACTCCACGTCTCACAGTCTTCCGTTCCGCTTAGACAAGCAGATTTGTGCAAAAAAAACCATCAAGGATTTCTGTGCGTGTGAGTTAGAGCACAAAATCTGCCAGAGTATTAGGTGATGACCTAAGAGAAGGCGAGCACCAGCTTCTGATGCTGGCCATGGAAGTGACTCCGACAGCACAGAACATCATTTCAGACCTGAGCAGACTGGGGATGTATTCCTGCTTCGCTGCGAGCCTGATACCGCTGTGCATATCCATTTTGTAGTGACTCTGTTGGCTTTGGTTTCTTCTGTTGAACATGGGGCTCTGAATGAGCAACAGATATGATATTTAAGACTTTAGTAGAAGTTGGGGGATGTAACAGCTGTTTTACCCATTCTTGTTTCTCGTGTGAGGTTGTGCTATACGGGACTGCTCTGGATGAAAAGGCAGTATCCCTCGCCAGGCAGTACTGAATACGCTACGAGGAAAGGAATTACCCTAGGCTCTGCCTGCATTAGAAATGTTTTGGAGGTTAATCATCATGTAGTTTCTTCTGGCACATCGGTACTGCATGTCCTGGAGACATTCTGAAATGGTCCCCACTGATGTACAGGGTTTGAAACCACCATTTCCATTAGACCAGTTTTCAGTAAGTCTGAGCTCATCACGCCCCAGGAGAATGTTAGATCTACTGGATGCAGCCTTAGTGCCAAAAGGAGAGTCATATGAGAAAGCTTCTCCTTTTGTGAGTGAAATGCCTGTGAGCTCATCTTTGTGAGGGACAGCAACACAGAAGACAAGTCAGTGTTCATCTAATCCTTCCTCCATCTGGCTCCTTGTTGTAAGACATAGAATCATAGGAAGATTTGGGTTGGAAGGGACCTTAAAAACCATTTAGTTCTGTGGGCAGGGATACCCTCCACTAGACCAGGCTGCCCAAAGCCCCATCCAACCGGGCCTTGAACACATCCTACAACCTTTGTGTCACTAAATAAGAAGAGAAAAACTACGTATATTTCACTCCTCTATGTCACCATAAGACTGAAGACCCAGCTACTGCAGCACCTTCCATTTTCATGGGCTCTGCAAAATGTAAAAACAGAACAGTGCCAAAGTTTAAAGTATAGGTGGCAAATTTACTCTTACCCTGTCCATAAATAAATTCTTTGTAAACCCTGCTCCTTCATTCCCCTTCTATACAGCTATGCTGCAGTTCAAAACCCAGCCCATGTGTCATCTTGTGGGAGCAGCATACTGCTCAGGATTTACCTCTAAATTTGAGCTGATGGAAACATCAGAAGAGTCACATGGAGGTGCTGAAAGGAATACGATACAGCCAAACATGGGGCCAGACCATTACCAGCACTGTCTGCAGGGTGATCAGGCAATGGGCAAGTAACAAGGAAATCTAAAATTCCGTTGTAGGTCTCTTTTCAGGTGGTTTACTTTTCAGGAAAGACTCTTGGAAGTGTTTGCAGAGAACCATTGTAATCAAGCTTGACTCTCACCCAGGGCTCTGGTCCCAAGAGTGGTACATAAAAGAAAGCACAAAGCAGAAAGAAATTAAATAATCAACCAGCAAGCCTCCTGACAGCTCAGTTTCCTCCACCCTTCCTGGATACTGCAAGTGCAGGAGGACTCTGGCTCTCAAAGCGTGGCGTTTTGAACAAGGCTGAGGGTGTGGCAGGCTCCTTGTGCAGGCTCCTTCACAAAGTGGAAGACACCAAATGCCCACCAAAGTGGGTGCGATCGGGCACGCCGGGGCATGGCAGGATCAGTGTCTCTTTGCACTGACGCTGCGCACGTCAGGAGTAAACCTCGTCATTGCGATGATGTCTGTGGGTGGGTGCTGTGAGCTGCGGCACGAGTCTTCTTTCAAGACTAGGTTGAGATCCAGAAAGTGTCTGCTGCAGAAGGAAGGTCAGCTAGAGGGCTTTGGGGACATATCCTCCCAATTTTCAGCATGCAGAGGGGATTCCTGATCCCTGGAGGGTGTTGTCATGCCCATCTAGACCTTTCCCTCCTTCATCCCCACCACCTTTTATCAGGAGGTCCTAAGAGTCACCTGAGCCCTTGGGACAAACAAGGTTGCATTGTACATTGATTATTCCCATGAAAGAGCACAACAGCTCCTTTGAAGTCATTACAGCCCCCTGTTTGGGGGATCCCCAGGACAGGGCTCCTCTCTCTGGCAGAGGTCTTACACCTCGGGTGTGTGTGTCTGCTGCTTCTGGGAGAGCTATCCGCATTCACATCAACACAAGAGCAAAGCTGGAACAGAACTCTCGGTTTGTTTACCGTGCTGAGCCCTTGTCTGCAGTCTGTTGTATTAATTGTGCAGAGTCTTCAGTTAATAAAATGCATTGTAAAATTACTCTTGGAAAAGAAGTCGCTGCACATGGGAAGCAGTTACTTTCCCAGACAAAAACCCTTAATGGTTTTTAATATTCTCCCCCCACGTACTCCAGAGCAGAAGTCTGTGTTTAGGATTTATAGGAAAAAGCTTGTGAAGGATTTATTAGTCTTTAAAAGACATTATTTGCTACTACTTAGCATTTGTATGTTTATTTGTGTAATTAAAGCAAAGAAGGGAGAAAAATCTGCACCTCTCCTTTTTTCTACCCTGGACTGAGGCCCTGTATGCCAAGTCTCATCCGGTGCAGAGCTCTTCTATAAATGAGTAATAATAAAGCCCTGAAAATAGTTTTGATTTTTTTCAATGGAAATGCTGACTTGACCTTAGCTGTAGAGGGCCACGAAAGGTGCCGTTGTAATAAAGGAATGACTTCATCAGGAAATCAGGAAATCCTCATTCAAACCTCCAAATATATAAATATATCCATTTATTCCATTGTGAATCAAATGATGCCATGTCCTGTAATTAAGGATGCTGGCAGCCAAGTTGTATCATACGCTTATTTCCATCACAGTACATTAGTGGCTCAGCAACTTTGGTTTCTCGGTCACCTGCTTCGGCAAACGTCCTTGGAGCTTTGTTTCACAGCTTATTTGGTGGTGACAGAACCTTTATTTATTCCCTACCTGAGAGGCAGGGATTCCACTAATTGCCTCAGGCCAACTGCTGGGAGATGACTCTATGCGTCGCAGGGCAGTTACAGCGCAATAAAAGAAAGCAGTGAAACAGCCGAATGGGTTCCTGATGTGTTGATGGCAGGTGAACCGTCACCTAGCCTACGGTACGCCTAGATGGGAAAAACAGTCGTCAAAAATGGGCTTTACTGGCACCTGCTTTAAAGATAATGTGAGCTTTTTTTCCTTTCTGAGAAAAGCAGTTATAAGAGTGTTAGTCAGTGCAACATGGCAAACGGCTTCAGCAAGATCCCAGTAACATCAGTGACAGAATCCAAGGATGTCCCAGTGAACCAAACTCAGTCTTACAAGAGCTGACCTTGGGCCTGACGAAGGCTTACTCGAGCCAGCTGAGAAATCTTTCCACAGATTTACTGGACAAGTAAACTGCTTCAGTTTGCTCACCTTTGAATTTTTTCCCCCATACCGTAGCTGATACACACTGACTACTGAAGTGATACGTGAGATCCTGGACTTGGACTGTGAAAACCATTAGCCTGAAAATCAATACAGAGGAGGGAAGGAGGCTTTCACGCACAGAACAGGGTGCAGTATCAAGGGACAGGTGAACATCCCTTCATCATTTGCATTAGACCCTGAGATCACGACAAGAGCACAAGGAATAAACCTCAGATGTAGTAGAGGGAGAAAGCTGGTCTGTGTGCACGTACTCTTAATTTCCCTCTCCCTGTTGAGCGTTGTGAACAGCAACGGGATTTGACAGTTTTCTTATAGCAACCTGTAAGGTCCAAAATAGGCTTCCAAGTGGCTCTGAAGTAAAGAGGTCTTGTGTGGGTGACATTGTGAGAGCTGAGCAGTGGTATAAGCAACTGTCTGATTTCAGTTAGAGTCAATGCCTTAGTTGCTAGGCTCTAGTACTACGTGCAAGTAGTACGTACCTCAGTATAGGTTTTATGTGTAAGATCTGGATGTGTGTATCTCTCTGGTTCCACCAGCTGGAGCCGTCCTGCCCTTGCTCTGTTACTAAATCCCCCCTCTTTACCAGCCTTAATGACACCTCTAGTCCCTGTTGCTCCATAGTGCCTGATGCAGACCTTTACACGTGTCTCTTCCTGGCCTGCCTTCCTATGGTGGGACTCCAAAGGTAACACGTTTGCTGAGGGCTTTGCAGTGCCCTAGAGGAAAAGAATAGGTTAGGATTTCTCCTTTCATCTGTCTGTCCAGCATTTTGCAGATGGATGAGCGAGGATATATTATGTATGGACGTTTGCTAACTGTTGAAAGTCTCATAAGGATCTCCAGTGGGACCATTTTGCTGTGGAACTGCATGGCGCCTCAGTTACAGGACACCTGGGAGGGGACGCAGTCAGCTTCCAAAGCCCAATTATTGTTTAACCATCTGGCCAGCCAAGAGTTAGCTCCCCAAAAGCCGTGGACACACCATGCCAGGGCTGACGTGCTGCGGGACAGGATGTCACTTGTGGGTACGTACCTGCCACAAGACAGGATGGAGATGTGGAGATTCCCAGGGAGAGAGCTCAGGGGGACCTTAGCACCATTTCATGCTTTTTCACTCCTTCACAAATTATTTTCAAAGCCCTTTTTAGAAACCACCAAATTTGTAATTATACAATGCTCTTTTCATATGAAAAAGAATTTTGAAGAATTTTCATATTTCTAGAAGAATTCTGATGTTTTTGCAAGTGACTTGTTAGGTACATTTCTTTCCGGTGCTGTTATTTCTGTTGATAATTACGTAGCTAGAAAACTAATGTGACAGAGTTGTCCGTATCATTTCAGAGCCCACTGGAAGTAGTAGCCTGCAGTGATGCATTCAATACCAGATAAAACCTCTGAAATATTTTCAGTTACACTGAGACAGGATTTAATTTACTGAAGAATTTATTCTGCTCCACTGTTCTCATTCAGTTTTACGGACTGCTGAAACTGAAATGATTCTGTTGCTGAACTGAGGTGATCGGCTGCCACAGGAAGCTTAATTGCTTTCTGAACCAAGCCATGGCAGAGTGAAGTTGGTGTGGAAGGAAGAGAGTAGAATATGTCAGATGCTGATTCTGTCTGTCACAGAATAAATGGATTATTTAAATGACTGCTAGAAAGAGCTGAGGTTATTTAGTTTGGGATGTAGAACAGGATGAGCATCGCAAAAAGTCACTGGTGAATTGTGCTAAAAAGAAACCTGCGAAGTGTGTGGAACAGTTTGTCTCTGGGGGGCCGGGTAAGCCTTGATAGGCACTGTGGGCTTCTCTCCAGCAAAAGTTTAGAGAGATCTTTTTTCTTTCAAAAACACTATGAAATATCTAGAGATAGAGAGGGAAGACAGACGGGCGCTATCACTTGCCTTCTGATATAAGTAATAGGATGACACTGGTTCATCCTAGCCAGCAATCTGCTACTCTATAGCCAGGCAAGTAATGCAGAAATATTGGTATTATGTTGGAATTTCTACACGGATGCCTTTCGCAACGACTGCTTCTCGTTCGTGTTCTCTCTGAGTGCTCAGTATTTCGAATTAACTGCGTAGAGATTTCTCTTGAAAGCGACTGTCAAAATCGCATGCATAAATGTTTTTGTAGACCACATTGTAAATTTACATGCGTTTGCAGGAAGCTGGAAATGTTCAGACAATCTTCCAGTCACGGGACAGAGATATTGCCAATTTATTTTTTTTCTTAGTTCAAACAAAATGCAAATTCCAATTTTATCACTGGGAATTTTCCCTGTGAAGAGAAGATGCTGGGTTTTTTTCCTGTTCTCTTTCTACCCCTTATGTGCCTTGATTCTGATTATTTACCCAATCCAATATGACACCTTTTGGAACAAAGGGCCTGCAAAATAGTCCCTTGTTCCTTTTACATTCAGTAGATGCTGAGGATCAGGATACTTTAATCTACCTTTGCCATTCAGTGTGTTTCCCACACTGAAGCCTACCTTGAAGTCCTAAAAAATCCTCTTTGCAAATGTATCATCTCTTATACATATGTAAAAAAAGTCAGTGGTTTATAGAGCTTCCTATCTAAAATTGTTAAAAAGAATTTTAACAAGCTCTAGTAAACCTGGATGAATGGGAAATCATCTATGAACGTAGAACCAAATAAAACCTGCTTGCCAAATTGCTAACTGATGTAAATCAGAAGTCTCTGGAGTAGTGTTGTTTTACGACAGCTAATATCTATCCCTGTGCGTTCACTTTCATTTCTTGTGTGACTCGTGTAATTTAATATCTGTGAATGTTTAAGTAAATGAATTTTGTCCAGAAGGAAGTTTGCCAAAAAAGTAAGAATCACACAGCTATTTTCAAGCATCTCTTAATGAGAAATTGGGGCAACTGTCTTGAAATCACTTTGATTTTCACTTTCTTATTCATATCACTCCAGTCTTCAATCAGAGAGCGCACAAATTACGTGACTTTGTCAAAAATCTCACAAGATGCTCACAGAGAAGTCACTGTTTGAAAGACATTTGTGGCCAGAACACTGTCAACTGCTTTCCAGTGTGTGTGTGGACGATAGATAGGAACATATCGATTGCTGGATAATTTGTTAAGGGAAAAGGGCTTCGATGATATACTGCCATAGACGGGGCTTAAGCTGGCTTTTTCTTTAGGCTGAGTTCCAGCCTTGTGGGAAGAGGTGTGTTTTAGCGGGGTGAATCCCGGTTGTGCCTGCGCATGGGGGGAATGGGCTCACTTGTGAGCGCAGCCGAGATGGGGATGCCGCTGCGGGTGTCTTCACTGCACCCTTAGCTCAGTCACGGTTGTTATTAACTCAAGCAGTAGTTGAGGCTTCGCCCCTTGGCTGCACACTGAGTGGTAGCTGGTGGGAAGGTGTCCTTTAAACTCAGCCTGCTCGGCCCATCTGGGGTGCGAGCAGGAGCTCCCTTTCTGCGGCAGCTCAAGTGCCAGCTCCTCTGCTGGTCGAGCTTGAGCTGGAATACACTGAAGTGTCTCACTAATGGGATTTTCAACGTTAGAAGGAAAGTAAAAAACCAAATTATTCCTCAAATCAGCTGTGAATAAACCTGCTTCTGCTCCAAAACGAAGTGAAAACTGAAATGGATGCAAGTGCAGTTGACAGAAGCGAAAGCCACACAGCCCTGCTCAAGTATGATGTTACTTCTTCCCACGTCCTCAGGCCATCAGTGCCCAGACTGCCCGGAGTCCCATGCACACACTTGTGTGTACAGTGACATCTAGTGACAAAGAAAATACGAGTGAAAAACTGTCCGCAGGACATTTTGCCCAGGACAGTCAACAAACAGCTGTAGTTACAGCTACAGGACAAATATTCTCAGCTTTGGCAGTTCCCTGAGATGCGTGTGGTTTATTTCAAAGGCACAGAAATTCCTATCTGGTCAGGTTAATGTTTAACCTCCTAGCAGCTGGCTGCAGATACAGGGACTAACTTTCCAGTCTTACCTTGATGTGGTGCAAAAGGTATTTTTTATTCCAGGTGCCGTTTGTGACAGCATTTGTTGGGGTTTTTGCCTCCTCAAAAATATTTCTAAAGTTACTTTGCTCTTGGCAACTGCATAACTGGAGACAGAGAATGAGTTTATTGCTTCGGCTACCATGCAGCTAAAAGGAAGTCTTTCCAAATGTAGGTTGATGAGGAAACTCTTTTAATAGTCCTTTAAAAAGCCGTATGCTTTTTAAGGATGAAATTTTCAAAGGAAAATTAAAAACCCATGCTTTTCATACATATATTCTTTGCTTCCTTAGTTGTGGTTTGGGTACCCATATATTTCCAGGATGGGCACCTCTCTGCATCAGACCTGATTAGATAAATGGCACTTCTGTTGGCCTTAGTAGGTGCTTTTCATGGGGTTACTTACTTTGACCATCTGAACATCTCATATTCCATAAAGGCTTCCTAACTGAACCAGGTCTGGAGCACACTGGTGGATGTCACTACCGCTGGGAATGCGTGGAGAAAAGGAAAAGTAAAGAAATAACCCAAAGCACAGAAAATTCAGTCAAGAGGTTATTTGTTTTTCCAGAGGAGCCACCCTGGGTTTTCATGGCAGCCAGACTGAGATCAGAGTTTTTCCTTTTCATTTCAAGATATATATGGGTGGTTTTCAGGCCTTATTTCTAGAATGTCAAGTCTGAGATACAGAGCTGCCAAGCCTCCACCCCTTGCAAGTAAGAGATCTCCTATTGTCTTGAATTTAAAAATCCTGGCTAATTTTAACTTAGAGTGAAAATTTATTGACTTACATAAACAATGGAAAGTAGAGGCCCCCAGAAGAAAATTGCCTGAAAACATGCTTTATTTTAGGTCTAAATGTAGTTCCACTGGGTTGAATGTGATCGCTTAACTGTTTGAAGTAAAGTACGCGGTCAAGTGCTCTTCTGCATCAGAGCCATAAGTGCCTAAAGCAGCACGGTTAGGGCACTTATTGACCAGTGTCATTTGTTTTGTCAGCATAGAAGAAATTCATAAACATAGAGGAGATTTTTATAACTCAGTTTAGATGTTCACGCACATTTTATTAATTTCTCCTGAAGGCGCAGCTGAGGAGGGATGTGTTTTTCTTTGTATGCACATGAAGTGCTCCTTCAGTTCTTGGCTCTACATGAGTGATTTTATTAAAATCAAGTATAATAGAGCTTAGCAAAATTGTTTCTTAATTATTAAAGCAATTAGAGGGATCTAAGAAAGAACTTATTCCCATTAGGCTAAGCCTACATATAAAGCCTCCCTTTCAGCTTCCTATTTCAGTTGTTCCACGTTCTTACAAAAACGCATACTAATCACCCTCTGAGCTCAGGCAAACACAAAAAGGGGGAAGTGCTGTCAGAAAAAAAAATTGAACCACCACCAGCAGCATATAGTTCAGCTAGCGATATGTTCCTACAGCCTCTTTAAGCTGACACAAATACAGAAAAGCCCTTTCTTTCACTCACGCAGGAGGTCTGGAGAAGGAATGGATCCAGCTGAAAGCTAACTAGTGACACCAACAAATACACTGTTTAGCCAGACAGCTTTTCTGGCTGTACCAAGCTGATGCAGGAGATGGGCAGGAGAGCCAAAAGTCCAGCTGGACAATAAAATTCCTCCTTCTAGTGGCTGCTTGTTCTTTACTTGGCTAAAAGCGTCGCTGGAGCCCCACCGCAAGGATTTACCCAAGTTCAGCTCTTCTCTTGCATGTCCAGAACTGATTGCAGGTGTTAGCCTTGTAGACTTTAAAGAGAAATCGTGCTGGCCATCTCCATCTCTGCCAGTAAATATTTTTCTGACTTGCTTCGTGCTTTTTAGAGGAGCGTTTCCTAGCCAATATCCAAATTGTAGACTTTGGACATCAGTTGATTCAGTAGCTCTCTTTAATAAGTGCATCCAACCCACCTGCTCTGCCACAGAAGCACTTTACTTGCCCAGACACAGTGGGGCTGTGGAACAGTTGTAGTTGTGATAAAGCCCCCAAAGGACCCTATAAAACTAATGGGGTCACGAGAGCGTTGCCCTGCGCAGGTACTGCCATTCCCAGCGTTGTCATTTGTTTCTGTTTAAGCGTTATGTTTAGGCTGGTAGCAATTGCTGTAGCTCAGTCACTAAAATGTACCTGTGATTAATAATTGCTATAATGTAAGATGTGTAAAGTTTTACCACTGTGTCCTAGAGGGCTTGTAACAAGAATGACCAGTTTAAAGCTGAAGCCAGGAATGTGGTAATGAGTGCATATAATAGAAATGTTAATTAAAACATTCTAAGGAGGGGCAAGGTCTGTGCCCTGTGTTATCATGTGATATCCCTGTGCCCATTCACAGAAAAAGAGAGCCAGGGAAGCAAGAAAAAAGAGGTGGTTGTACTTAAGCTAAAGCCAGCAGCGCTGAGCAGGTTTAAAAGCCGCCTTTAACGATTGCAGCCGCGTGAGTTCCCAGTATGTCTCTACACGTAAGTCTGAGAAACACGTCGTGCCACCGACGCCCCAGGGAAAAGCCAGCCCCTAGTGACTAGGGGGGGGCAACTGGATGAACTCACAAGCTGAGATGCAGGGGCAGCTGAAGAGGATCATTATTGCTAAGGATCTAAATAATGCACGTGGTTCTTATCTGACTTGGTCATATTATTGCAGATCTGTGCTTTCTAAATATGTGACATGTTATGCCTAAGACTTTTCTAGCGATAGCAATGACTTTGAGCAACCTGACAAACCCCGGCACTCCGTCCCTTCCAGCCCTGGGTGGCCGTACTGTATCCGTACGCTCCGACACCCAAACGCGTTTCTCAGAACCGCGTTAGGTGCACATCCCCGAGCCGCGCTGGCCAGCTTAGGGGTTTGTATGTAAGGATCACTACAGATCAGGGAACCGTGGGTGTCTGGAATTCATCAGAAAACCCCTTTGGATTATAGGGGAAGTGCCCTAAGCCCTGAAGAAGCTTGTTAATGCTGCTGTCATTTTCTTGCTCCAGTGTGACCCTCGCAGGAGACACTGAGAGGAGGGTAAAGATGACTGCAGTTGCTACAGAAGGCCAGAATCAATCACAGATATTTTCAATATCCTACAGAGGTGCAAAGTATCTTCCAAGACAGAAGGGCACATGAGAGGCTGCTGTTTAACTGAAGAGATCACCCCTGAACTTCAGTTGCCAGAATTTCAAGAATTCAAGGCCTTTGCAAACATAGTTGCTCCTCAGATTGGAGAGTTGCCCTCACTAGAGAGTGGAGGTGTTTAAAAAATTGCTGAAGATTATGTTTAATTTTACATGTCCTGATTTTTTCTTCCTTTTTTCTTCTTTTTTTTTTCCTTCTACTTCTTTAATTTTCTATTTTTCTAGGGGAAAAATTGCTTTCTTTAACCATGTTAAATAGATTTTTTTTTTTAAGTGGGCTCTAGGAGACTTCAGTTTAGTATTGGTGCAGTTTATTCAAACCTAATTTAAATCCCAGCTCAAACCTACTTGAGACCAAAAGGACTCAGACTTACAGTCCGGCAGCTATCTGTACATCACAGACATGTTTCCTCCTTCACGTGGTGGGCACTGATTCCACACAATTCTGAAACACGGCTTAATTTAACATATGTCCTAATAACCAGTTGCAGTCGATTTCAATATACGTTTTAAGTTAACTGTGTAGTTAAATGCTTGGCTGAATCATGACCTATATAAATTATTCATTTAATTATTCACCAGTTAAAAGAACTCTTAAGTTTTTCATGATTGTTTGCAGTTGTGTCTGAAAGGAACTGTTGTGGAGCCAGCCCTTACAGAGAATCATCTAAGCCAGTTAGTAGCTACTTATCTCCTGCCTCTCCCTGTAACATCTGGATCGGTTTCTGGTAGCATCATCCTAAATGAGGGTGAGAATCCTGAAGAATTAAATTAGAGGGAAGTTATAGAAGTTTCCTGGACTGCAGTTCATTGCCAGATGGTGACTCATGTGGGTGAGAAACAACAACAACAATAGTAATTATGGATACATCCCCAGCCAGGAATTAAAATCTGTGCAACCAGGTTTCCATTCTCAGATCAGCTTTTGCTAAATGCTTTGGAACAGAAGGTGGGCTACTCAAAAGAAAGAGCAGAAAGTGTTTCAAAATTCCTTCCTGAGAAGTATGTCAGGGTACATGAAACACATTTCTCCCACTCCCCCAAATAACATAATGGCATGTAAGACTTGTAGCTCTGGTTATGGGGTTCAGTCCTTTGTTCTCTTTCCCCCAGTAGGATTTTGGAAGCCCGTAACCCAGAGAAACCTGGAAGACATTTAAACCAGATTTATATCAAATTAATTTTAGTTAATTTTTATTCCCTGCCTTAAAAATTCTTCCTTTTCCAGTGAAGTGTATACATTTCTGTGTAGCTGAAGCACAGGAGAGATGGTTATTATGTTTGGTACTTGATTTTATCTTATTGCTGTAAAACAATATTTTATAATTTATATATTTTAAAAATACATATTTTATATTCATAGTTTTACCATAGAATGGGGAGCTCTTGCCATCTTTGCATCTCATTTGTGGCAGCCGTGACTGACAGGACCATTGTGTTCCCCCTTCAGTCAGCTTGCTAATACTGTTCAGGAGTCAGAGGCTACACAGACAAAAGGTGCAGTGGGGCTGGATTATCATTCTGCGTTCACATGTTCATTCTTGAGAAGGAGGAAACTGCATTACATTAAAATTTCATCTTGATTTTTGGCAGGGACCACGGCTCTAGATAATCAGCAGGAATACAGGTAACAGGCAAGTTGGGGCCTGTGACACGGGGGGTTTCCTCTTAATTTCCCAGTCTGCTGGCCTTGCAGTAATTACCCCCTGCTTTATCTTCAGGGAGGAGAATGTATATGTGCTGTCTTTATATACCTACTAAACCTAGGCCAAACGTCTTAATTAGGCCTTCATTTTGCCTTGAACACTTTGGAATTAGCTTTACAGCGTCCTTCCCTTAAAACACGTTTTGTTCTGTTAGTGGTTTCTTTCAGTTTATCCCATTTTTTGCAGGATTTCAGCGTTATTTGCTCCGTGCGCATGTGTGTAGTAACGCACTGTGGGTCAGGTCATGGTCCAGCTTAAGTCTGGTAGATTTGGCTCAATGAGTAACATTTTAGCTGAGCTTTAGAAGGAAAAAACTTTTTTTTTTAAAAAAATCAGTTCACATCGTTCCACTTAGGATACTATTTCATGATTATTGTTTCTTCTGCTTTTTTCCACCGGCTCAAGTTGCGGATTATTATATTTATCACATCTGAGAAAGGACATACCATGGTGGGATCTGAGCTCTGGAGGAAGTTAGTGAGGAAGTATGTAAGTAAAAACCTTTCAGGGTTTCTTTGCTCTCGTGTCAGTAAGGCTGCACTTGTTCAGAGATTTGTGCTGTCCAGCTCCTTCAAGAAAGTGATGAAGATGCTGAAGACCATTAAGAGGCAAATATTGAGGAAGAGATAATATACCAGAGGAAGTAAACTGTTGCTAAGATGAAGAGGGCTAGCTGACTTTGCTTGTACTATCTTTCTTTAAAAAACAGCAAACTTGCAGAGCACTCTAAAGACAGAAGTAAATAATTTTGCTCTGCTTCTGCTTTCAAATATTCTGACAGAGCACTTCTCAACTCTACTTTTTTAAACTGTATTTTTCAATCCATGTCGTGATGGTCCATTAACTGGAATGAATGAAAAAGAGAACAACCAGCCCAAAATTTGCACTGGAGCAATTATATTACCAAATGTGCATAATGATCTTGTAAAAATCATTCTCTGGTTTCACTGAAATACATTTCAACATGATATCATGGGATTTGCAAAGGTGCTATATCACAAAATAAAAAGTCTTTGTTAATTAAAAAGAGGCAATCTCTAACATGACTGGTTAAGGCTGAGGAATTCTGTGGTCTGGATTCCAGGTGATAAACCTTTGCACTTTGCATAATTTTGGCGATACAGAGCAACACATATTTGATGTTACGAACTGTCACCTTTTCTCAACCTCTGCATGCCAACAAGTTTGATAAGCATCATATTTCAAGCTTTAACAGTACGTTAATCTTTAAACTTACTGCTTTGAATGAAGTCTTCTAAAGCTTTGCATTGTAACATACTGGTTGCAATTTGACTAATGTGAATACATAAGTGACCAAGCCTGAATTTCTTCCTGACATAGGCTTTGCTGGCATTGTCATGCGTCGTTCGTGTTATATTTCATTTTTCTATACGAAAGGGTTTGGACTAGTGGTAAGCTGAAATGTTTCATACTAAGGCATCGAACTGCACAGCACAGTGCTTTTGGATTTGAGGGCAGCACCCACTGCAGTAATGGCGTTGCACCTCATTACTGAAATAGAACACCACAAGCCGGTGTAGCCTCAAAGACCATCTAGAACAATTCACAGCAAATTATTGCAGTAGAAGATGGGTCAGGCTTGATGTATTCCCTGGACTGCGTACAAGTGTTGGCTGTCAGGAAGGGTTAAAAACTCTGTTCTAGCTCATGTGGACCTTGACATTATGGCTCATCACCTCCAGGGAGGTGTCACTGAGAGGAGATGGGTGTGGCATCAGGCTAGATCAAGGTCTGCTTGCATGGGGGTGGCAACTGAGCTTACATTTGCTGATGACTGTGATAGAAGAAGGGCAGGAGAATGAAACTTTTAGGACCTTCACAAAAATTTGGAAGGCTGGTAGGAAAGTTACTTGGGCATCGCTTGAATGATAATAGGGAGAAGCAGAAGAGAATCAAAGTATATGGAAGAAAAGAAGAAACAGATTTCAAGAAAAAAGGTGGTTTTGAGTGTGGCACAAGTAGCCAACAAGACACAGAGGATGAGGAGCTCAGCTAATAATTCCTGATGCCGCCTTTCCTGGTATTTCCACTGGCATTTTTTGGGTGTTGCATACAAGCCAAATTCCACCGTGACAAATTTATATTCTTGGATCTGCTATAGCATTAATGAATAATGTACCTGTCTTTAGCGGTATGTTCCTGCGGCTGTCAGCACCTATGGTGTTGTTTTTCCATTCATCTGGCTGAACTTCAGCTCGTGTGGAGGAAAGATATTAAGTCTTTCCTGTTCTCTACATATTTGATTTGCCATATGGCGAATGGCAAATCAAGTGCAGATGGTGGCTTACGCGTAGAGATACATAAACCCCTTATTAGTATTTCTTTAAGGCTGTTTCATGCTTTAGTCATTTAGTCTTCAGCATCATGTCTCTTAACTGTCCTTAAGGTGTGCAAGAGTTATTGACATTTCCCTGTCTGTCACGGGCTTGAGGACCACATTTTCCTGGCTTCAGTGACACGCAGACAATTTCAAATTGTCCTCCAGGCCTTTGTGAAGAACACGTGGCAGCGGAACAGTCTCTGTGTGTATTTAAGCATACACACTCACACATGCACAGAGCATCAGTTCATGGCCAGTTCTTCCATGGTTTATGCCAGCGTACAGGGCTGCCTGGCAGAAGTCGCCGCTGCAAAGGAACTGCCTGTGACTTCTCAGACTGGTAACGTCAGAGGCAGGGTCACGGCCAGGACAGCAGGTAATTGTGCTGGTTCACCGTGTTACCTCGAGAACTCCAACAAATTGGGAATTGTCTGCAAACAGGAGTGGAAGGTAAAACCAGCACTGCCTGCCCTTACTGTGGGGTGACTGCATCTCGTAGGCAAATAGCCAAACCCAGACACCATGTCTCACTGAAGTAATTTGGTGTAGTCATAAAGTGTGTCATTAAATTGTAAGTATCTGCTTATTAGCGTGGTAGAAGAAATCAGCAACAGTTAGTTGAGAACTTCATAAAATGTGTTTCACAGGAAGAGGGAAAAGGCCCAGTAAAGTTTCTTCGCTCTTGCCAGAGCTTCCAGTGACTCTCACACTTGAAGGTATCTTATGTTCCATTCCTAATAAAAGTCTGGCAGTTCAACCTCCTTACTAGATGCAACCCAAACCTGTGAATTAAAAAACCATACACCATCAAGTGTTATAGATCTTGTAACATTTTTGATGGTTATCTAATAAGCCAGATTACTAAATACCACAGGAAGGCAGGCTAACGTGAATGAAATCCAGCAAGCTGCCTCAGTGGTTCTCACTTTTATGCCAGGAGAGTTTTGTTTCTTAGCAGAAGATGCTATAGGGAATGGTGTTCTCATAAAATGTGCAGCTAAGTGTTGAGTAATGCACCCATAAACAGAAAGCAATTAGTAAATATCTGATCATGGATAATTAACAAAACAGGACTGCATTGTTTGACTAGATTGTTCAGAGAAACACTCAGCTCTGGCTTTTCAAAAACATCCGAATGTATTTTGTTTTGACAAAATAATTCCATATGAAGTTAGAGCTCTTGGCATCTTCTGGAGAGGCTAAAAAGCATGCGGGTATGAGTGGTCCAAATAACATACTCTGCATGGCTTTCCAGATTACTTTTGATAATGTTCCTCACAAAAGATCTTTAAGAGAATGGAAGTGTGAAAGGGATGCTGCTGGCACGGATATATAATTGGCCGAAAAAGAAGAAACAGCAGATTGGTCGAAATGGGTGTTCGCATAGAGAAGGTCTGCAGTGAGGTTCTGCAGGGATCTGTGCTGGAGCAATGAGACAACAAAGTTTGGTGATGTTATAAAGTTATCACATTGATAAGGAAGAGGAAGGACTGTGTAGAACCGGAGAAAGTTCTTGTAGCAGCAAGTGACCGGGCAGTAAATCAGCAGATGAAGTTCAGTGTAGATAAACGTAAAATGGTCTGTGCAGGGAGAAACAGTCCTAGCTTCACAGATGAAACGGTGGGCTCTGAGCTGACCATTACCACTGTGGAGCAAGCCCTTGGGGTTAACATAGCTAGTTCCATCAGCACATCAGCTCAGTGCTTGGCTGCACTCAGAAAAGCAAATCAAATGAGAGAAATGGATTACAAACCAGAGAACATCGGTTTGCCATCAGTTTTAATACATCCGAAATGCAGCATGCATGGCCGGGACTCCTAGCTCAACAAGGGTATAGCAGAACAAACAAGATTAGAGAAAGGCAGCGAGTATGATGAGTGTTTTGGAACAGTTTCCATGTAAGGAAGGACTGAATAAACCAGTGCTCCTCAGCTTGGAAATCAGGCATTTTGGAGGGGGTAGCAGTCTGCGGAACTCCTTGCCAAAGGCTGCTGAAAATGCAAAAGTTTACTTGAATTCAGGAGCAGAATGAACAAGTATTTGCAAGATAGATCCTTTGGGGATTCCCATATTGAAAAATAACAACAGGCTTAGAAAATCACCTGAGCTGGAAATAGTGGAAAACAGGAATACAGTTTCAGGTTTTTACAAAGCACAGAAAGGTTTTCTCATTACAATTAAACTGGGAAAAATCGCTGTAAGGCAAACACAATGTTTTCTCCTGCCTAAAGTCTTTTCTTTCGGTTTTGCTTACAGCATTTTAAAACCTACAGATAAAGAACATTGACTGTTAGGAGATACACTTTTCATTTTGAAAATGAGCAGAGCTGACTTCTTTTCTCTGTCAAAAGCTGGACATTACCCAGGCGTTGAAAGACATGAGGAAAACATTAAAAGCAAAGGACCTTCTGAAAGTGCAGTTTGATAGCAGGGCGTCTTTGTGTTTGAGTGATGGACATAGGTGCTAGAAATTTCCCAAGGTGCCCATGGGTATACTGACCAAGACCTGCTTGGACTGGGAACATGTTCTCACTCCATCTCACCCATTCTTGGGTAGAACATTCTTGGACACCCATTCCTTTCCTCTGGACACTACTTCTTTCACTAAGGAGGTTGGTTGTCTGTGTGTCTGTGGGGGATATGGATGAGGAGGAATAGCACTGCCCTATCCCATCGGTGGATGTGTGTGCAGAAGCCCCATTTCTGCTGGGCAACCTCGGGGATGTCATTTTGCTCCTGCATCAGATTCTGACTGTAGTCCCAGCAGGGTCCAGGACTTGACAGCAATTTGTACATCTTAGGATACTAGCAGTAAGTCATTGCAGCAGTGAATGTGGGGATAATAGCAGGCTACTTGAACTTACACAGCCAGGCTTGCTCACCAGAAGTTGGAAAACCTCTTCCCTGCCAAGTTAGTCCTATCCCTTAGGTTTTTCAATCACAGAAACCAATCTTGGAGCATTTTCCTTAGAATTCTCCCCAGCAGGAAGCAGGTCTTTGGAAGAATTAATAAAACAAGGAGCAAAGGCAATGCCTTTTGCAGTCAAGTATTTCGTAGCAATAATGTTATTTTTCCTTTTAAAATCTGACTTTAAAGCATGAAAGCCCAGAAGTATGTGTGTGAATAACTGACTTGACCTACCCCATATTTTTGATTGTGTGTGGCCCCCGCAGCCTGAATCTGAGAAGCAAGATTAGGATGCCTGGTCTAGCTATCAGCTGCACCTTGGCTCCTTTACATGACTTGGGTACCTGCGTTTCCCCATCTGTAGCAGCGTGATGATTAAACTGCCTTTCTTCAGCCTCTTGCCTTCTCATTTTAGCCTGGCTTCTGTTTAGGGCAATGACTGTCTTGGTAAGTCCTCCTACAGAAGGCTTCACTCCTGACTGGGAACTTGGGGCATAACAGTGAATACAACACTATGTAAATATTGAATTCAGGAAAAAGGCTTTATTGCCTTCATGATTCTACCCTAGAGGCTTTCTCTTTGGCCTAGATTTGGTGAAAGTATTATCATCTGTGTTACACGGACCTCCAGAGCTTTACAGTAGCTGGGTCTAGTGGGGAAATAAATTTAAAAAAAAAAACAAAAAACAAAAGAAACAAAACAAAACAAAACAAACCCCAAACCACAAGAAAAAACATTGCAGCACTAATAGAGGTAAAACCATTGACAGTGGCAGTAGGAGTTTTTCGGTGTAGCTGAGAGCAAAGTTGAAGTTGCCTGATGCTAGTGGTCTCCTTTCAGAGCTCTGTGAGCTACCCGTGAATCACGCCTGGCATTCAGATCTCCGTGTCCTGGCCCAAAAGATTGCGACGTTCACTGTCAAGGGAAATACCTGGCTTCTGAAGTTACAGCAGCGCGGTAATTTAGAAGGAAAACTGAGCTCACAAAAGCTAAAGCTAATTTTCAGGCCTGGCTGTCATTCATCAAGGGTGCGTTCCCACACAAAGCCCGGCCAACAAAGGGATCCTTGCACTGCCGTGTGCTGCATTCCCCTGCCTCCCCCTTCTCACCGTGGAAAAGATGCCTCTTTGTGCTGGAGATAAGTGAAGAAGAAGGATTTACAGAACAACAGTAAGCTATACCAGGGACATCTCAACTGTAATTAAATCCTTTATTCACTTTGTCTCCCAGTGCGGGCCATATTAGTAGCTGAACGGCACATACTGTTAAACAGTATAAAAAAAATATTTAAGCAGTGGTCGGGTTTAAATCCAAATCTACCGAATCCAGGGAGCTTGGGTTGATTTCTTTCCTGTGCAGAAAAAGAAGTGACATTGTGGGTGAGGTTAAAGGAAGGCCGGCTTAACTATTCAGGATTGCAGCTGGAGAAGGCTTTTCAGCTCTGCCTGAAAATGTCTCCCTGGCCTAAAACCCCACAGCCTCAGCGTGCAAGTTGTCACCCACACGCTGAACCCACCGGAGGGATTTCCTGCCGAGGGGTCGGTCTCCCAGCCCCCATGGGCTGGTGGGTTTTGCCATGTGGTGCGTCTGAGCGAAGAGGCTGATGGTTTTGCGCGTGCTCCGCGTGACCAACTGCTCTTTCAGCTTGCTGCCAAGTTGCCGTCACGTGAATTCTCTAGATGGGGATTTCTGCATCTTTATAAAACACCTACTTTAGCTCTCCTGCGGTGTGCTGGAGCCCAAGCAGGGATCCAGGTGAACTTGGCTTCGATTGTGAAGATGAGCGTCGGCTTGAGATTACCCTCCTGGTCTTTGAATCTACGACTCCAGTAATAATTAAAGATCACTTTTCCTGTGGAGTCGGTGGTTCACTCTGGGAGGGGCTGTGGCTTTTGGTGAACAGCAGGTTCTCTTTCTAAATTGTCTTTAATTACAAAACTCACTAAGTAGCCAGCAACAGTGAAATCCCCAGGAGTTCCAAATAGCTGCCATGTGTCTTTTTCTCACACTTGCAGAGATTCAGGACGTCTGCCAAAGTCATACAGTAGTAAAGAAGCTTAAATATATTAAATGAAATAAAATGCCATCCAAGCTCAGAGTGCCCTCTCCTCCAGTCCTGCAGCTTTATCTGTTTTTCTCCCCCTCCTGACTCACGCTGTCTTCATGCTCTTTTGTTTGTAATCACCTGCTCTTTATTTTCTCTCTCTTGTTTCTTTTTTCCTTCTTTTGGGAGGACAAATAGGCAACCTGAGGGAGCCCAGCCAGCTAGCTGCAGAGCATTCTTTGATCTTGCTATGTCTTTCCATGCATACATACGTATGAAATACGTACATATTCACTTTCATTCATCCCTTCCTTCCCATGCCTTCCTTCACTCTCCTCCACCGCATCTCCTTTTTCCATGCTTTGCTTCTACATATTTTGAACTGCCCTCCGTGTTTTGTCCTCCAGCCATTTCAAACCAGTAAAATCAACACTGGTGCATGAGAGTGTGGTTAATAGGTTTGCACGTGCGTTTATTCGAGCCGTCTATTTGAAAGCCGTGCGTGTATTTATGTGTGTGCTCGGCTGTAACCGGCCTTGATTTCGAGGCCTTGCCGTGCTGTGGGTGCTCCCATCCATGCTCGGTTACATGCAATTACTGTGATTACACAGGCAGTTGTGGTAATTGTGCAGGACGCAGATGACTCATTAGTTCTGCAATTATGTGTTTTCCTGTGGATGGTGGCCTGATAATACTTTGGCGGTCTGAAACCTGACCTTTGCTTGTTTATCATTTTACTAGGAGTAGCTTGAAAAGGAAGGCCAATCGCTTCTTTTCAGCACTGAAAATGAAGTATTTTTGCTCAGCCTGAGACTCAGGCCACCAATAATGGTCACAGCTGCCCTGCAGAGCAGCTTCACATACAGATAAGGGTGCCGGATGCGGTCCCAGCTCGGAAAAGTATGTGTGCCTTGCTCAGAGTGCTTGAGTTGTCCCATTCAAGTCAATGGGGCTATTTCTGTTATTGAAGATCAGGAGTGACTTAAGTGCCTTACTGCGTGGTGGCACGTAACGGAGCTGACAGATTTTCTCCCTGAAACAGCAGGCTTTCTTATGCTGTAGCTGTTGCTGGATATGAAAACACACTTTTTCTAACATATCCTTGGAGGACAAGATTAGGAGTGTCTGTGTTTACCTTCCTAGCTGTGACTCTACACCACTTGTTTGGGAAAAACATTTTAAAAAAAAAAAAGCTCAACACCTTGTCATCCAGATTTCCTGAATCACCTGCCTGAGTGCATCTCCCAGCTCCTGTATGAGAGCAGGAGGCGAGAGATTAGTCAGGTTACACTGGCTGTGAAGTGAGGAACAGACTCAAGCAAAGATGCTTCTTGATCAAAAGGATGCAGTGATAAGATAGGAGACGCTGAAGTCTGGAGAGGTGGTGCAGACACCTGCAGTCAGATGGGAACAGAGCTAAATATCCCACTTGTTGCTCAACTGATAAGCAGGGCAAATGGAAAACAACTGCGTGCTGTGATTTGCAGGCACAGTTGAGCTATAACATTATTAAGGAGCTTAAGCTGGTCTTGTCCAGAGTGTGGTTTCAGACTGCAGAGTTCAGTGAAACAGAGGAACTCTAGAGAAAAAATGGCAAATCAACAGCAAGTTTGTAAATTGTATTCGGTTGATGGAAAAACAAAAAACTAGGTCATTTTTCAAAACTTTTCTTTAATCTGAAGTGGAGGGGTGAGAAAATGATAAAGGCTAATTTCGAGCAGGTTTCCATTATATGGAAATTGAGGAGTAAGAGAAGAGTACTGCTTTCTCTGAGCCGGGCTTCTTGTTGTTTTCTGAATACTGTGCTCAACGTTTACAGGTTGGACAATTTCTGGGCAGGGTTGTTTGGAAGAGTTTGGAAGGTTTGTCTACTTATTTGGAGTATACACAGTGATTGGAGGTTGGTTGTAGGTTTCAAGCTCTCTTTTGTGATGAAGGGTCAATACATTAATAGCATAACTCTATTAAAAAAAAAAAGAAAATTATGTTTTTCTTCCTGTTTTTAAAGGTTAAAAAGGCACACTTAGAGAACCCCAACAACTACCTACACTCTGTTCTTTAACATGTATGCCTTTTCACACATAGGTATGTATTCCTATGTATGTTAAATAAGGTTTACTGTGTTTCTTAAGCTAAGATATTCCATACGAAAGCATGAAAAAGAAGTTATTTTAACATTATCAGACTCTCCTGCAATTCATACTATGGAACAAAGTTTCACTAACATGAAATGTTTCAAAACAGACTGAATTTAATCTTCTTCTGGAAATGCTTCTAAGGTTTTCTGACTAGCTTTTATTAACTTATATCCATTAAAAAATGATCGTGCTACACTTTTCCATGTTATAAAGCTTGCAGCAAGTGGCACCAATGAAGCATTATTCCAGAACGTAACTATATGAAGGGGATTGAAGGAAAACAGAAACTTGAAAATAATTTACATGGAGAAAACACTTGGCAAACCAAACTCAGATTTATTTTTTGAGTAAAGTTTGGCTGTTTTAATATTATTTGTTTGTATGTTAGCAGCATATAGAAACCTGGATCAGGGCCTTCAGCAAAGTCCTCTTGTGGTTGCATTTCCAGCACGAGACAGGTTAGAAAGTTGGTGGAGAAAAGTTCTGTGATCCAAAGAAGTTAGGGCATCAGCAATTGCTGGCAGTTATATTAAATGAGATATTGCACTATTTTTCCCATTAGCCTCTCTTCCAATTGCCAGAGGAACGTCAGAAATAGCTTTACAAGATGTTTAGAAGTGAAAAAAATAAGCTGTTGAACATATTTAAGAGACTATTCTTGACTGTTTCTCCATTTCTAATAGTCATTACTAGAAATGAGTATTGGTATTTCTTAAGCTGCAGAAAGGCTTCTCCATCTTCAGTTTGTTGTACTCACATGGGGAAAGGACACTGAAACTTTATATCTTCATCTGTGCAAATAAGTGTGAGTGGTGATCCATTGACCTCAATTTTCCATTTCTGGTCATCTAGTTTTTGTGTCCAGTTTGGGTTCTGTATTTGGACAGGGGAAAATGATTTTTAGCAAGTTATCCCTATACTTTAGGAAAATGATTCCTCCATAATTTCTCCATGTCTGTCCAAATGGAATGATTTTTTTAATGCTTCTAGGTTTTCTTTATTAGAATTTCTGAACAACATATTAATCTGTTTTTATGAACACTTTACAATTCCCTACACACAAATGTGAGCAATCAGAAGCTCATCCCCTGTTGCTTCTCTCGTTACCTCTTGGTTTTACAAGTCTTTCCTGTCTTCATAGCCTTTTCTCCATGAGTTTGACTCCATGTCTCAGTGAGTTTTGACTGGAAATATTGGTCCTTTCCTTCTTTGTGTGTGTGGGTCCTAGAACCCCACACCAGCTCCGTGCAATACCCTAACACTTTCCAGGCACCTGACTGCCTTACTGCCACCTCTTTAAGAAAAACTCTGCCCAGATCTGCCAGTTGTGATGGCACTCAGAACTAGTAAACAGGCTGCTCATTTCCTCAAGATCCAGACTTTTTGCCCCAGTCTACATTCCCTTTCTGTAATAATTAATTCTTCGGGTGAAAGCAGTGTAAGATACTTCATAGAATGAAAAGTTATTGCTTTGCATCTGGCATTAGCCTGTCTGTGAATCACAAGGTACTGAGACATTCTCGTGGTAGGCATATCTTCTTTCCCATCTTTATCCCCATGGATATGTACTAATCATTTGGTTGTTGAAGCCCTGACTTTTTGGCTCCCCCAGTATCAACTGACAAAAGACACACATTAGCATTATCCCAGCTTGTGTCTGTCACCCAAGGTCACGCAAGATAAGCCGCCAGCTGTCCGCTTCACCAAGGCACGGTACATTGGACATTAATTAAACTGTATTCAATACGGTTCAGATTGATTCAGAATGCCAAGATGCCTCGGCTGAGTCGTGCAAATTGTATTAGCACAAATCGCTCTGCCAGTACAAAATGCATTACAGCAGCATCCAAATATTTTCAGAATCCGAGACATGAGGTTTAATAAATTAGAGGATAACCAGATAATTGATTTCTGACATATTAGAGAAGGGATCCAAGTGCCTAAAGGGATAGGTATTTAACCAAGGGAATGATCATTATTTTTGTGAATGAAAAAAATGGTTCATAACAGCCAAAAAGCTGAGTAGCTCTGGATCATAAGACGTTGCATAGTAATCTAGAATTCTGCAAAATAATTTTAATTTTCATTTCAGTTAACTAAAAACAAAAGCAAACTGCTGCTCTCTATTTCTTTTTTAATTCTTTTGAAAGAATCAAATTATTTTTCTGCTTCTAAATGAACAGCAGGCATGGTAAGGAAAAAAATACATTATTTTTTTGCCAGGAAATGTCATCTTCACTGTGGAAATGCTTAAGTTTCTCCATGAAAATGGAATTTCCCTTCAGAAGTAATTTAGCAAAGAAAAAAGACTGTTTTGTCCAGCGGCTGGAATTATACCACCTTCCATGCGAAAAGGTTTTTGGCATTAAGTCTTCACCACAGAAAACTGAATAGAGCCCGGAGTAAAACTCACAGTTGTTCCTGACACAAAACTGACTTCCCAGTTCAAGGAGGGTTTAAGTGCCTGTTCACATCAATCTATGTCATGAATTCTTCAGGGATTTAGGTTTTTTTTTTAGAAAGTGCAAAAGAAAGGCCAATTTTGAACAGGTACAGTCTCTATCCTCATTCCATAGACTGACAAACAACATCTCGATGGGAATGTGCTGGAGTCCCATGTGGAGCTTCTGTACAAGGAGGACATACCCTTCAGTACGCTTCCTCTACCAATTATTAATACCGTTACAGCTGGCCCTAAAAGCTCTAAGGAGTAATAGGTAACATACAAATGGTCCTTGTCCCCTAAAAAGCTGGCAGACTAGCAAGGCAGAGAAGTAACAGAAAAAGGAAAGTATTGCTGTTATCAGTGTGTAGGTGGGAGTGGAAAGGGAGCACCGAAATCTTTATTGGTTTGTGCTGAAGGCAGAGCTGGCCACAGGACCTGGATTACTGAGATACCACCTGACTCTAAGGTCGGACCCCTTGTACTTGACTCTGGATTTTCTAGTACCATCAGCTCATCTTCCTCAAGGGTTGGGCCTGAACAGCTACAATATGCTTTGTATTTTTTTACTGCAACTTACGGACACACCACCTACCCCTGCTACGCCGTCAGTACCGATTCTCTTGACCTTTCTGTGTCCTTCAGAGGAAAAAACCCTCAGCCGAAGGAACGAACATTTAGGATGTTTCCACACCAAAAAGCTTTCCTGAAACCAAGCACTCTTATGATAACGGTGTAATCTGCACATCCTGATGGCTTTACTCCCTGCCTCTTTCCCTGGCCTCTCCAGATGTCCCTACTTGCCGCTATAAATGAAGGTTATTACTCCCACGCTGACATTAGCCATTGATTGAAGTGTGTTTTTTCAAGCTGGAGGGAGGAGGAAATGGCAGAGAGCAATAAAGCCATAGTTCACTGTGTTAAAGTAGTGTAACATCTCACTAAGAACCAGGTGTGAGCTGAATGGACTGAATCATAGGCTCTAGTTAGCACTTTGTGAGCGCTCTGCATAATAAAGTTAAGACAGGAGGCTGGCAATCAGCATCGCACTTTCGTTTCGCACAGCCACCTCAGAAAATCTAGGATGGAAGCATCAATAATGCATCCAGAGTTAAGTCCACAAACCCTTCAGTCCAAACTCATCTTTCACCCTTCCAGCTTTTTCAAAGCAGTAAGATTTTCCTCTTAAGTTAATTGCACTATAGGAGAAAAAGAAATCTGGGTTTTTCTTTTTTTCCCTCCAAAATAATCTCATCTGCACTTTTCAAATTACAGGAGTTTTCTTACATGAGAAAGTAGTCCTTCCTGAAGCTTTGGCACCCTTTTCACTCAGGAAATTCAATGGGAACTTCAGCATTCACAGGGAAATAGATGTGCATAAGCGTACAGTAACTCTGACTTTTTTTCCACCCCAAACCACAAAGATATTAGCACTTTTCACCACTTCAGACCAAATTTCAAGTGCTGATGCTGCCGTGGAAAGAGTGAGATCCTGTTTACATGAAAGAAACGAGTTCTGCTACAATTTTATCAAAATAGTAACCTGGGAATGCAGGCATCAATATACCCACTTGGGTGCAAATTTCCTCGCTGAAAGTCATTACCCTTGATTTGCAGAAGAGAACGGTACTCTCGTTACGTCAGGGAGATGGGGGAGCCCCCTGGAACCTGGCAGCCGTGGTGGGCAGCGAGAGCTGTGTGGTCCAGCTGAGGAGCCCAGAAACCCTCCAGAGCTTAGCAGCTCTGCGGGGCGGTGGAAGTGAGTGGACCCTGGCTCTGACGAGCCCTTTAGATGTTATGCTTGTAAAGCAGCCACGATGAATTCCACTTTAGCGTTTCAGTCCTTAAAATTTTATGAATGTAAAGCTTGAAGGACGGAAGTTTTAAACTGGCTGAGGTCTCGGCTACTTTACCATTATGATCATAAAAGTATCCATGGCTTAGTTCAGGCTGTGTAGCCCCTGCTGACGAGGAGAGGTCCTAAAGTCCAGACCTCTCAGGAGAGCCTACTTTATGACTTCAGTTGTTCTGTGTCTTCGCGCCTTCTTTCTCAGCACTTCATGCTCCATAATTTCATGTGAGAATCTGCTTCCATATGAGAACAAACTTAACTCTGACCCACGCTCACAAACTCTATAATTTTATTGCCAAAACCTGGTTTCTGGCTTTGCTCAAAATAAGTATGAATTTGCTGATAGTTTGGGAATATTGCAGAGATAGGAATTTTAACAGGGGTTTTGGACAGAGCTGGAGTTATGCTTCATGGGTGCAATAAATATGGCAAGGGGTTTCTGTAGGTCTATGTATGGCTCAGTTCTGGCCCAGACAATTAAACATGGTAGAGTTCATCTTTTTTCATCTGAGATTTGAATGCAAGTAAGGAAAAAGGGAAAGTAGCATCTGCCATGTTTCGCTTCACTACCATCAGAGATGAATCAGGTTCCTCGTGGGCTCTGCAAGTCCCTGGTGGCATGTGTCAGCCCTGTCTCTGTGTTAGGTTTACTCATCTGTAAATGCATGATACTGCTGTTTACTCACTCTGATAATAAACCCACACAGAGTCTTCAATCTTTGCCTAGTGCTTTGACTCTCCAGTTCTTCATGTTTTATCCAGAGGGAGTCACCTTTCAGAGCAAGAAATGCCCTACCTGATGGTGATGAGTTTTAAAGGGTCAAGTAATCATTTCCAGATTGCCACAGGAGGAGCATCCTGGGACAGGGACTAAGTTTCGTATTTTTTATTTTTTATCTAGCACTGTATGTAGCACAGAGCTGCCCCCAAAGCAAAGTCTCTGGTTAGTAAGAAATAAACTGTCATCAGCAGAAGTTGGGTCAGAAGTTTGAGGGTCAGAAGTACAGGAAAGAAAAGAGCAGAATTAGTCCATATTTCTTTTGTCCTGGGACTAAGCAGGCACATTCATTCTCCTGTGCCTGATACTTCTGGCACGAATCCCCACGAACTGTGGGATTTGCGACTGGTGCCACAATGTCACTCGGGCACTAATTCAGTCATCGTTTCAGTAAATGCAGGCTTACCAAGCGATGCGAAGCTGATGGCCAGCCCTGCCGCAGTGCTGATACACATGTCTGAGCAGCCAGTTGCTATTAGTTGCAAGTACTTGTGTCGGGTGGTGGCCAAAACATACCTCTCCTTCTGAGATGCAGGCTCTGTTTTGTCTTTCGACCGCCCCCCAGCACTATACTGTATTTCACACTGAAGAAATGAAATCATAGGGATCAAAGAATAAAAATAGAAGCGGAGTGTATACTTCTGTTATACAACTGGGAAAGGCACGCATACTAACTTCCTTCCGAACTTCATACCGTTGGCACAAGTGATAACAGTGCACCTACTGTGCCGAAACTGCACCAAATGGGAAACATAGCATGCTCTCTTACACCATCGCCCCTTTACAGACAGCAGTTTCCAAGCACTACAGCTGTTGGCAATGAAATCCGACCATGCAACGTTAACCTCGCCACCTCAGAACATGTATTTTACAGCCTCACTAGTCCTTGTCCCTTCCATAGCACCTACTCCCATGGTTCATACACGTGTACGCCACACCTATCATCCAAGATACTCAAGTCAGTCTTGTAAAACCTCACACATATCTGTATCTTACAACATATTGCAGCAATTCTCCCAACCCCTGTTTCTCTGCCCAGCAATGCGTGTACGTAT
The DNA here is from genome assembly GCA_013399095.1 of Psophia crepitans. Classification (NCBI taxonomy): domain Eukaryota; kingdom Metazoa; phylum Chordata; class Aves; order Gruiformes; family Psophiidae; genus Psophia; species Psophia crepitans. Next base: position 2,734,948 of record VWZZ01000616.1, read on the forward strand.
GCCCCTACATGTACCTGCCAAAGCAGCCAGGGCCACACTCGTGCCTCTTCACAACCCCTTTGCTCAGCGCTTGTAACTTCTGCGGGCTCTTGTCCACCCACACAGTGCACGGGTTATCTTAACCAGCAACTTCTGTCAATAAGTTTTGAAGCAGTAATGCGCTCTAGGTAATTAAAAAAGGTGGAAGATTCTGACTTAATTTTTGCTTCTGAGGACAGCTCTTTTGCATACAACCGTACTTGTACTGATACAACTACAGCATTTCTCTTTCTCGAGTACCAGCATTCCGTTTTTCCTCAATAGCCTGGTGAATGCAAATTGAAATTTCCTTCTCTGTTTACAATGTGCTTGACCACAGGGTACCAGGGTACCAAGAGAACTTTGTTCCAAGGAAGTCTGTCTAGCTTTGTCTTTTTACAAGCTGGCACTGCGCTTGCAGGACAGTGTTAGTATCCCGCAGCTTTTCTCGCTAATAAGTCTTTGGGTAACAGCACTTGACTTACGAGTGTATTTTTTAAAAATGTTTTGAAGCAAGCCCCTGATTTTCATGAACCTCATCCCTAGCACCCGTTTCTGATGTTCAGAGATCCATCACATTGGCAGCTGCAGAAGCAGGGAAGACTTCACCAGCTCCTAGTGTAAAAGCTTTCTCTTTTAGGTGGAAAAAACCTCCAGGCTAAATTTTGCTCTGTGGAGCACGCAGTTTCCAAAGTAACCAGCAGATAGATATACAGGCACATCCATGAACATCCAGTCTCTGAAATACACCTGATCTTGTGCCACCACTCACTCAAACGCTTGGCTTTGCCTCTTAAATCTGTGGGAAAACTCCCTGAGGTTTCAGCAGAGTTAGGTTAAAGCTTTGAATAAACATTGGGAATAGCTTGCCACTTCTAGTGTAGGCATATATTTTGATTTCAGTGACTAGTTTTGGGTTAAGATACTTCTTGAGATAGAGGTATATGAAATGAGAATTTTGTACTGGGCTGACTTGGCTGCCTTAAGCGATAGCTATTCACTTCTAAGCCACAGGGTCAATGTAGGAAGACCTTAAGGGGATGTGGCCATCAGTTCTGAATGAGGTAAGTACAGATCAACTACTGTTTTGAAGACAAAAGTAATATCATGTGGCAACGATTACAGAGGTGCCAGAGCTGCACCTTCTGGGCCAGGCCACCACCAGCATCAGTGCTGACTGTGCACAGCAGGGCCCTTCTGATGCCACAAGTTTGCTTATTAATATCAAATGAGAATCAGGTTTCTTCACCTCCAGAGACCAATGTGTCTAAACAATACACAGCTTTTTAGCAGGAAATGAAGCCTCCCTTATGTTCTGTTGGAAAGACTTCGGGAAAATGTTTTGTCTGGGGTGTTCAGTGGCAATATGGGATTTGCAGCACTATCTCCAGTGTGGTACAAATTGAGAGCCTGATTCCATATACTCTTTTGAAAATGAATCCCATCTTCTTGTGTCAAACCCGAGGGTAGGATAAAGGCATAGGCACCCTCTGGCTTGGGGAGATGGTGCATAAAAATGGCTTTAAGCCATATTAATATATGGGCCTGGATTAAGCAAACACCATGTAAGTAAAAAAAACCCAAACAACCCTCTTCCCTGAAAGCAGGGAATACGAAAATGTTAAATTTCAAACCATACCTTCAAAAGATTTGACAGTGATCTCTCCAGAGGATAGGGACTGGCTTCAAGAGTATTTGGGCTGATGTTTGCCCAAAGGAACCATAAAAAAAATTTATACTAGTTCAATAACTGGCATAAATGAGAGCAAAGTTTGAAACTACTCTAATTTATGGAGGTACGAAATGGAATTATAGCAGGTCCTTGTTGTACAAAAGTAAAATATAGAAAGTATCATTACTCCTTCCTTCATCACCCTTGAAGGCCTTAAAGATTAGGGTTTGTCTGATCCTTTTGATTACTCTTACCAGCAGAGCCAATGAAGATAGATCTGGTATGGGCAAAAGTAGCTCCGTGAGTGGCAGAACCTAGAGCATGGTCCTGAATAGCGAAAGTTATTTTGGCAAAGGAACTATTTTAACAGTATAACTTGCATCTCTTTGAAGAACTACTCACAGAGACAGTGTTTAAAGCTCAAATTCTGCACCACCACCACCCCCTCCCCCCACCTACTCACTGTAGCATTTTATGCAAACTCATGTAGTGTAGACCATTCTTCCAGTCTCACTCACTGCCTCTGAAGTGGAGCAAACTATAGTGATAGCAGTTGTCAGGACAACTGTGACTCCACTTCTGCACAGGCATCACTCTTGTCTTCTCTCTCCACATTAGCTGACACATTGATGCCATCAGAAGTTTGTCATGCCCTCAGAAATGTACCTCTTAAACCTGGCCCGAAGCTTAGGAGTTACAGTATTTATTCTGATGTTTTTCAGCAAATGTTGGCAGCTCAGCTCAAGGTAGACCTGCATTTCTGGGATTTCTTTTCAAACTCGCCCTTCTCAGGGATCTCTTAGGAAAAAAGAATTTATCTGGTTTCTCTTCACTGACTTCAGCAGAGCTTTTTTGGGATGTGCATGATCTCCACCACTGCTAGTTGGAGGGACTTCAGAAACAGTAATAGATCTGTTACTCTCTTGTAAGGTTTGGAAGAGCTGCTGTAATGGATTGATCTCACATGGAGTCTTTTCTTCAGTGATGGCAACAAATAGAGAGTGAATCACCTGTGATAGATCCTTGTGCCATCTTCCAGTTAGCAACTCAAGGAATTGCTGAGACAGAGGTTGCTTCTTAATAGACATCAAAGTTGTTATTTTCTGTGAATTTTCCACCTGAATCCTTTTGGGGAAAAAAACCTGAGTGTTTACAGAGCTTTCCAGCATCATGTAGGAAGGTGATGACAGAGATTTTAACTGAAGTTGTACTTTGTTTCTCCTTGACCGCTCTGAGAGATTCATGTGAACGTGGTCAGTAGCCCTGGGAGTGATGCCTTTGCTTTTGATTTCAAAGTGTGCATCTTACAGCTGCGTTACTGGAAATATTTTATTTTACTGGTCACACAACGATACCTGGATTAACGGTGTACTCAGAAAGGTGTCATTGCCTGCTGTGGTGCTAAGCATATCAGGCACGCGTTCTAAGTTTCCACTAGTTCCAGTGTTGTAATATATGCGTAGAGCAGCAGGTGCAGAGCAAGAGCAGTGATGAAATGGTTAAAACAATCTTTAAAAACCAGAAAAAATCCTAAAAGACCTTACTGCTTAGATTTAAATTTAAGTAAGTGTTTAGAAGTGAGCACTGTGACTGGTAGGAGAAAAAATAACAAAAGTAAAAAGAAACAATAAGATTAGTTATTGAAAAAAGCAACCAAATCATTAAAATAAAAGCCTAACTGTATAAAAGAAATGATGTGTTAGGCCTTGGAGTTAAATGGTTCATTTCCTGATTCATTAAAACCTTCCTTCCTCAAGAATAACTGGCAATTGCAAAGTTCTGCCCTAGAGGGATGTTCAGGTAATAAAGGAGAAAGGATCCAGAGGCAAGTGAAGAAAAGAGTTACAAGAAAGTTCTCCAAAGCTACTTTTTCCTAAAAGAAGGTTGATTGCTTTGCATTCACAATTCTGCACGCACACAGAGATAATACTGTATCAGACAATATTTAGGACTATGTAGAGTTTGGAAAGTCATTAGGCTAAATTTAATGGCCCCAAAAATATTTTATTTGGCCTCAGATGAGATTAAAAGATCATCACAATGGTGCATTCTGTCTCAAGGGTCTGAAGGGATGCCATCACACTACTCTGCTGGTTCTACATGACTGAGGTTAAACATCCACTTTAAAAACATTTATTGCTGTTATACAGCCCTTCTCATGCGGAAGTTGATGTCAGAGCATTTAGCCAAGTAGATTATTACTGTTATTGTGCTTGTGCCTACCGGCCAAGCTGAGGAGTAATACATGTAGGGCCATGCAGCTAAGGCAGATCCAAGAATACAAGGGGCTACAGTACACGTGGGTATAATAGTAAAGAGAGTTATACTTTACATCACTTAACCACCATTAAGACATCTCATTATAAACAAAAATTAGGTCTTTCATTGCCAAAAGCAACACCGCTTACCAATGATTATTCCATGTTAATGGGTTGGGGTAATCCATACTTTTTCCTTCTATTGTGTCAAGATTGTTAAAGGGATTTAGGCAGCTAAAGTTGAAATAAAACTAATGACTTATTATTCTTCAAAACCAAATAAAATCTTGGCCTGAGTTCTTTCATTAGGCATTGGAAGTCAACTTCTGGGCTTAAGTAGTCCTCTTGGATCACATGGATCAATAACATCAGCTTTTAGACTTTGATTGCCGTGTTTTCTGTTGAGCTTAAATTCTCAACTGCTGCCAATGTTCATAAGAGCCATCCTGAAAACAGTTGACAACAGTGGATGAGAACAGAGACGTTCATATACTTTTGCAAGGGCCTGACCTCAGTGGGCTTTGGCTCAGGGTTATGAACATTTGCAGAAAACATAGTGCGCTAGTCACCCAGCTCCAAGGAGAGAGTGTTAAACAGATCACACTGATTTTCTCAAGGTTCCTGGATTCTCCAGTGTGTCAGAAAACAAACCTTGAGGCCTCTTATGTGAGCAATCATTGTGTGTATGGAATGCGAAACATTTCTAATTTGTGAAGGCAAGCTCAGTTGCCTATACTGTACAAACACACACACGCAAACACCATGTGGAATTAATAAATGTGTTTATGATGGAGATCTTTGCTTCCTTTATTATTTTAGGATTTTGTCCGGATTTGAAACAATTGTTAAATGCATTAGCTTCAGTCTTTCATTACTAACGTGCTCATAATACTGACTTCACCTAATAAGGCAGCTGTACTCCTTAACGTATATTCAATTATTTTTAAACATACCAGTTGTTCATACACAAATAAGCAAGATTTAGAAAGCTAAACATCCAGACTGAAATTAGGTAGTGCTCTTGCATATCCTCCAGTTTTTTTAAACGTTGACTGTTGTATTCAAATTTTGATTCAAATGAATTCATATACTGGAATTTATGAGTGAGAACGTTGTCTGGTTTGCAGACTTCTTAGTCATACAGGAAACAATAGTTTCAGTTTTGAAATTTAGGTTCGAATTTAGCGTAGCTCCAAAGGTACATTTGTACCTTTGCATGGCTGGTGGCTCAGCTCCTCTGTGCCTGGTGGGTGTGGGGTTGTACAAGATCCTGCAGCTGAACAGGAGGTACGTTGCCCGTGCCCTCAACTGCATGAAAAGTGGCTCTTTCTGGTGCTGGGAAAAAGTAGTTTCCTGCATATTTTCCTTATTTGAACATAAGGAGCAACTAATATATCTAACTAAACCTAACTAATATAGTTAAGTAAGATTTATTTTCCAGAAAAATTGCACCACAGCTCTTTCAACTGGATTTTAAAATTTCTTTGTAAAGCACCCACCTCTAAACTGTAGTATTTCAGTTTGGTTTGACTGTAACGCTTAATTTTTTCTGAACTGAACTTTTCCCCTTCCATTTTGTTTTTTGCCTCAAATAAAAATAAATAAATCTGTATTTATATTTCAGGTTAACTGAAATAGTTTGTGAGTTGACAGTGAATGAAAAGTATCAGTTACTTGCAGAAACATTAATTGCCTGCTCTGTAAAGTGTCTCAATAACATTATGAGCTTGAAGGCCTTACAAAGTGCCAGGGTTTCTATGATGAAAGAAGTACTGATTTTTTTTCCAGCTAATTGAGATTTTTTGCTAGCACAGATGAGAACAGTGTGGACTTTTAGACACAAAATCGTCCTTGGTCTATACCTAGTGTAGCACCCTCCTTCTGTTTCCTGCCCAAACTCACCTGGGCGGTGAGATATGGGAAGAGCAGAGACCTGAACCTGGTTTTCCTGCCAGGAATGTATGTGAAATAGATGGGACAGTAGAACCACAAGCTGTTTAAAAAGGATCATGGATTATGCACGGTAGGTGAAAATCATACGTATACCTTCTGTAAACCTAGTATACAGTACTCACATACAACCTCTACCTTTTGTACTTGGAGAGCCTTGAAGACAGCAGATGCTAAGTGCTCTTAACCGAGCAGTGCTTCCCATCCACACACGAAGCGTCTGTTAAAGAAACTCCATACAAGGACTGGGGAGAATGATGAAACCCATTTTTAGGATGGGTTTATTTTTATCTTTTTTGGAAGAGTGTTTCATCCCCTTTTTTATATCTCCCACCAATGAAAGCTCGGAATGACTGAAATAGCACAGTGTCTTGGAGTGAGTTCTTCCCCAGGAGACTGATTTTGTTTTATTATTGCTGATGAGAGCAGGAATTTACTAAGCCTAGAAAACTGGAGGAATTGGGGCTTTCCTGCCAAGGTAGACCAATTCCCAAGCTGCTCCAGTCACTCCTGAGAAGCTCTTTTACTGACTTTCCCGTGTAGGGGAGAGGCAGTATTTTGTCCATATTATCAACTGACAAATAAAACAACCAAATTCAGAAAGAGGGAGGAGAGGGAAAATTTGCTCAAAAATATATTTAAAGACATGAGCTTTCCTGTAGAGGAGTTTGTTTGGTGAGAAATGGATCTCTTGCCACAGGCTCCAATTTAAACTGGCTGACCTAGAAGGAAGAAAGTGCCTGGGAAAGAAGCGAAAGCAAATAAATAAAAAGTAAAAAGCAAATAAAAAATAGGATTTGTCTTTCCCACTTTTCAAAACTGTGTGGGTAGGGTGGGACATTTCTGTCTACCTCTTAGAGAGCCAACAGCTTTATGCTTGTGCATACCATGTAGCAAAGGGCACTACAGGAATCTTATCACACACTGGAGTGTGTGTTCCTCCTCCCTAGCTGATGTCTACTAATGATAGAAAAGTTAATTAAAGCAGGCAGTGATGACCACCAGCTCAGAAGAAGGGAAGCTCCTATGGTTTGGTGGCCCTCAGACAGATGGCAGCTATCTAGCTGGGTTTCTAGTCTCACTCACAGCTACAGCTCACTCCTCCACTTGCACTTGCTCTCCAGATTCTCATTACCGGTACGTTTGTCCTCCTCCTCTTTCTTTTCCTTCTTTGCCCATCACCCCTCCATCTGTCTCAGATCAATCAGGTCCTTACACTTGTCTCCCACAGTTCCTGTTGAAACAACATGCAGCTGTAGTGGTGGTGATGATGGTTATGAGGAAGGCAGGGCAAGACAAGTCAAGGCTGAGGGAAATGTCCCCTCTTCGTAATGTGCAAGATTGGGCAATTTGTTTCACTGCTAAAATGGGATTGTCTTGCCCTTAAAACAAACCAGAAGTTTCTTCTAGATTTGAAATACCTCTGAATTAAGTAATTTCCACTTTCTTTAGTATGTGGATCTTCTCTTTTGTCAAAAACACTTAAGAGACTGTTCAGTCATATTAAGATCTCAGGAATTTTATAAAGTTCTGTTTCTGTCACAGCAGGTGGATGCTGGTAATGCTTTGCACTGCCGTCAAGAGGTTAGCAGCCGTTGGCATACCTGCGCTGGCTTTAAATTGCCTTGCTTGGGTGCGGTGACAGGGGTATTGAGATTGGGGGAGAGTTTCACCAGGAGCTGCAGAGATTTTTGGCTAAATAGTGCTAACCCATTCACAGAGAGCCACACTGCCATGATCAGCTCTGAACAAGCTGGATCAGGGATGTCTGGTACGCACTCATGCCTTTGAGTTGCAGCGATCTGCAGAGTTCACAGAGTAAACATCTGGATAGAAAGGCTGATTAGCGACCTACCCATTGGGCCACCTCATTTCCACCTGAGCAATGAAGGAAGAACTACTGAGGCAGTACCAAATACGTAGTTGTCAGAATAACGGCAATTGGAGGGGAATAGGAGTTCTGTATTTCTTCAGAGACTAAATTTTCAGCCAGGAGGAGGCTGTTAATACACTGAGAGCTTGTAGAAATTAGGAATTTAGTTCTTTTATTTGAAGTTCTCTAAGTCATGCAATTTTCCTTGTCTGGATGGGCAGGAGTGAGAGATCATGAACAAGATGGATGTAATTGTGACCAGCTTTGCCATGATTTCAAGAGCTATTTCTAGGTGGGTGTAATGTTAATCCCTAAGGCAGAGGGGACTGGGGGTAGAAAGGAGCACCCAGACTCGCCTTCCCTCTCTAGGTTCCTGTTATACCAGCTCTGCGGGCTGTCACCTCTTCGGAGGACTGACCTGTGAGGGTGTACTCAAGCACAGAGAAAATTTTCCCTCTAGTCCTCACCACGCATGCAGATGGAGGGGGAGGAAAGCATTTCTGTATGTTTTCACTGCCCTGCTCTGTATTAGGATGCTTTGGTTCTCTTCCCAGTGGATATAACTGTTGCATATAAAAAAATATTACAGAAACAAAAAGGAGCTGATGTCAATTATTGCTTGAAGTTTCAGTGGCCCTTCACCTCCCTACAACAGAGTAATAGCTGATATATAGAAGTTGTGTGGAAGTTAGGCAACCTTCTACCAGAATAATGCATGAGGCAATGTTCAGGAAGGTGTTTCAGGAGTATATACGTATCCTACCTTGTTGCTGAGATGGGAAATAAAATTGTGACATCTGCATTGCTCCAGAATATTTTCCTGCACTCTGCAGTCTCAAGCCAGAACAGCCCTTTTTTCCTTCCAAAAGTGATATAAGGCAAAAGAGGGGGGATAATAAACCACATTCTCACTCTTGTTAATACAAGTGCTTGAAAATTACCACTAAAGCAACTAGAAGTCAAATTAACTTGAAGAAATAAAAAAAATTGGTAAGCATTTGCAATGAGATTCGAATGCCCAGAGAACACTACTTTTCCAGGGGGACACTGTTGTCACCCGACAGAAACCTCAGCCCAGGAATGGCAGCTTTATGAAGGGTAGTGCAGGGGGAAGAAGAGTCTCCAGCCAGCAGTAAGGATGCACATACAAGGATCTGTGCTCCAGCAGATCACCAATCTTAGATGGGATGGGAAAGCAGTATTTCTGTTTATTGCTGGAAGAAACCTTGGTAAGAAGCTGCTGTAATTCTTAATTCCTTTTTAGAAGTATCTTGCTTTCAGATAGATATCACTAAAGTAGAGATGGGACCAAACCGGAGTTTCATATCTTCCCTACTCCCAGAATGATGGGTGGTTTTGTTTTAGCGTGTCTGCCCAGATTTGAACTTGTTTAGAACCCACAATGGGTTTATTCAAATAATAATAATAATTAAAAAAAAACATCCAGGGGCCTCTTCTTGCTTGCTTTTTGGATGCTGTCCAAAACGGCAGAGCTCTTGCAAGACCAGACTGCCTCCAAATGAACTTACAAGCTTTCCACTGTTGGGACTGGATGTTGGCTCAGTTGTTCGTGGGATGCTTGTGCTGACAGACCCAAACCATAGCGTGGCTCCAGCCTCAGACCTGAACCTCTGAATTTTAACTAATCCTATTCCAGACAGAAACTGGTACATTATGGTTTTGGCTGATTTTTCACATTTCAAAACCACACTTCATTTTCAATGTAATGATGCCATAGGCCTTCATTTAGCAAAGATGTTTGGGAACATGTCTTAGCAGCATTAATTCAGAAAGACTTTCAGACAGACCCCTATATCCAGGTTTTGGCATTTTTATTTTCTGATCTATGTTACTGATGAAAGACCTGTGAAAAAGAACAGCGTGTGAAGACGACAGAGAGAGAGAAAATGATACTTTGCATTTGTCCTTGGCTACAGGTAATAAGGAAACCCACAGGACCTGTTCTGTGATTTCACTGCAAACGCCAGAAATTAATTTTGGGGGGTGTGGGGGGTGTGGGTGTGCATCTTTCTCTGCCCTTCTCCCTTCCCCCAGTGTTCCTCTTCCTTCCAATTCTGCAAAAGGAAGTATCAAGATGAGCATTGTCTGATTGTTCAGACTTGCCCAAAACATGTGTGAGAGCGCAATCCTACCTACGGATCCTACCACTGCGACATCGGTCCCCCACACATCTCAGAGCCCAGGTCTGTGCCCTAACCCCATCCTTCTCTCGCTCTTTGCCAGGCTGCCCATGTTGCTGTCTGGGTCTCACATCCTGCAGGCAAGGCGCAGAAGTTGACCAGCGTGCCCTGACGGCAAGTCCCAGCCCAGAAACTGCTCCCAGCTCTTGGCTGGAGGGACGAGGCCACCCGCTGTGGTGTAAGCATCAACATAACAGATTCGCTGTCGACGTAAGCATCCTTTGCCCACAAGGTGAACATATATGTATCTACCTTAATCCTCCTTTCTCATGCCTACCATTCTTTTCCTTTCTGCATATAGGACTGAGCACAAAGGAGGCAAAATTCATGTTATTTAAGAACAAATGTATTTATTATACATGGAGAAAACTGCTTTCTGATGGTGGTTAACTGGGTAGTTTGTTGTCCCTGAGTGGAAACACCTTTCCTTATAGACAAGATACTTTCTGGATAAATAGTGGATTTTAAAACTTGCTTTTATTCTTATTGCATGTTCCTAAAACTCTTGACAGAGACCCTATAATTTGAGGAATCAGTCCAGACACATAATAAGACCTAGTCCTTCTCTGATGGATATATGGGCAAAACCCAATGTCATTGACAGTCTTTGGGTGAAGAGATTTGGATATGCACACAAAGTTACTCACTTAGTGTAGCTATGGTCTTTTATTAATAGTTTGTGTGTGGTATTTTTCATAAGTAACTTTTATTTTTCTAGATTCGGGAGTACATGACATCAGAGTGGTTTTGCTGGTAAAATCAGACATAGCTGTGGTATTAGGAATTATTCTAGACATAGTTAAGTCATCTTGTAGCTGTAGTTGCTTCAATACACAGCTGGGACTGCTACATGCCACAGAGGGGGAACAAGAATGGCTTTTCCTTAAAATGAACATGGAGAGACTCCCATAGGAAATGGTTTTGTTTTGGGTTTTTTTGAAATCTGTGTGTGGCATAGGAAAGGAATGGGCGGAAGAATGATAACAAGAGAGAGCATGTCTGTGAGAGAGATAAGATTGAAAAGGGCTGGTAAGCAAAAGTGCTCAAAGTTGAGCCCATGTTTGCAAAATTGTGCAGCCTTTAGAATAGCTGATGCTCGTTTAGTCGTGTAACTGGTACCGAGGCCCTAGAAAATCCAGCCCTCAAAATTAGCAAGATAAGAAACTCGGTTTTAAAAATCCTGTAATAAGGATTCTCCTTTCTCTGTGTTAAAAGCCGTGAACACAAACACAGTCTTGCTGGCCGCAGATTTTGGATGTTTGTGTCCTTTTTCTAAAGAAACAAATTCTGATTCTGGTTTTCCAATGATTTATATATGAGCCCCATCTTGTGTGTTCCCTCCAAAACATCTCACTGGCTCTGCAGCAAAGGGGTTCCAATGCTTTGCCTGCAAAATCTTCCTGTCTATTAACCCCCCAGAGAAAACCAGAATGGGGGACGATGCCTGGCTGAATGACTAGCTGGATTTTGAAGTACAATATATACATACATATGTGTGTGTGTTTATGTGTGCGTGTGTATTATATATATGTATGCTTTACGATTGCACAGACATCCACCCTTCGGCTCTGCTTTCTATGATTAACCTCTATTAGCATTGCAATTATAAATACCTGGTAAATGTCTGCCTTTGATCTAAACCGCTTGTCACTCAATAGTCTTTTAAACTGCAGATTTTCTCTCTCTTTCTTGACATTTGTCATTGTCTTCCTTCTGAATGCCTTCCTTGCTGTTCTCAAAAGCTGGCCAAAAAGCTCTAGGAGGGTAGATTGTAGTATCAAGTACCACGCTTGAGGCTCAGAGGCAGCTGACGTGTTCTAAAAGGTCTCTTTATTCTCTACAACCACGGTTTTGCAATTGCCCAAATAACAAATATTCACTTCCCTCCCCTTTATCTTTCACAGAAAAAAAATCCACCAGAAAACAATAAGTTCTTCCCTCTTTCCAGCCTAGCCCGGTGTACATTAATACACCTTGTAATTGCTTGTCTCTATCAGTTTTAGTCCTTTGCCCTTTTCTGCTCCTTCTTTTTTGTACTTCAGCTTCGTCATTGATCCTATTCACTCTATTCCCAGCACTGAAATCTAAGTCCCAAATGCCAGCAAGAAATACTCAGCCATTCATGACAAATTGAATGGCTTGATTTAAAGCGGAAGATAGCACCTCATCTACTGTTACTATTCACTACAATAATCTCCATCGCTCATTCACTGGAGAAAGCAACATGTCCTGGGTTCAAGTACAGACTATGCTGATGATCTGTGGGTTGAAAGGACTAGAAGGAGCGTTGCATGTGACAGGGAGTCACCTTTCTGCCTTTGAAGGTTTTTATGTATTCACGTCAATACAATGGCCAACACTACTAAGAGCCCAGGAATGCTGTTGTTCACCCCCGCTCTGGCAGGATCCCAACCCGCTTGCAGCAACCTGCCAAAAAATAAGTCAAGAGGGCTAAAATAGGGCCAGATCCTCATCTGGTAGAAATGTGCTGTCAGTGTAAACACTTCTACTGTGGGATCGATGAAGGTTGAGGAGAAAAAGCAAACTTCAAGGTTATAGCAAATGTTCAACCAAGGACGGCTTCGTTAGATAGAGGTGCGTGTCCTGGCAGCTGCTGATGTCTCTCCCTTTGGAGACACGAAGAAGCCACACATGGGATAAGGACCATGTGTGGTGGGTCATTTACACGTAGGGTGCCAGTGTTTCCTACGCTGATCAAAACTTCTTTGCCAGCAGTGACTATTGTCAGAAAATGGAGTTTTCAACTGAACATGGATGTCTGCAGGAAAGAACCTGTGCTTCTTGAATACTTTAAAAAAAAAAATAAATTCATGAGATAACTGAAAAATCTCAAAGTGTTTTCCCTGAACACTGAAAAAATTCCATCTATTGGTAAATTTTGTCCTCAGGGATCTGATTTTGGCTTTTCTCCACTGAAAGCATTCTTCTGGCAGAATTTAACTGAATATTTTTCAGTCACTGGAAACATTATTCTGTTTTTCTCTTGTTAAGAAAAATTTGAAAATTTAGGTTATTTTCCATGTATCATTTGCACAACTACGTAACCCAAACAGTTATAATGCAGAATTTGGTTTTGGCTTTGTTTCTCCCTGGTAACTTCATTAGTCGTAGCATAGTGTACTGTAAATCCCCATTTCTCTGCAGTTCATCAGTGATGTTGACTATGTTGCAATACCAGAAAGTGGGCACAGAGTGGAGATAAAATTATCTTGGTAACAAACAGCAACGCAGAGCACTGATTTCCTGAACTGCGAACAGTTACAAGATCTATTCAGGTTTGATGTGTTCTTTGTGGTGGTATTAGAGAAGGTTATGTCTTGGTGGGGTAAATTCCAGCTTTTCTCCAGAACCAGCTGTCTACAGCTATCCAGCTCACAGATGTTTTGTTCTACTGAGGAATATTAGGAAGCATGGAAATCAGTTCCAGGTTATATCCCTGTCTTCCAGGTGATGGTGTCTCTCCAGGTCTTCTGATAGATCTTGGGTAGCCAGCAGACTTTTTTTTTTTTTTTTCTTTTTTCTTTTTTTGGCTACCCAATATTTTCCTTGCTTTTCTCAAAAGGAGAGCAGATTTTAAGAAGAATTTTCTGCCTGTCCAGTGCCTGATCACAGCTCCTACTTGAATGCAGTTCTAGTTATTGCAAGGTGCAGTGAAGCAACCAAGTCGCAGGACAGAAATAAATACTAATGCAGACCAGGGCTCACCCCAGGCTGTCCCCACTAACATCCAGCTCCCAGAGCCGCAGAGCTCGAGCTGGCTGAGTCTAGTCAGTCTGACCAGGAGGGTTGGAGAACCTCTGCTGTGATGCATAGTACTCTGAGATGCTGCAGCAGAAACTCGTTTTATGAAGGTGTTTTGGGGTTGTTTTTATTTTTAATGCTATATACATCACTCTCCAGACTTCACAAAACTGGCTTTCAGTTCTTGCATTTCTGAATGAGAAAATTTGCTTTAAAAAAGACTTTGAAGTGTAGGGAATGATTTTATGTTGCTTTCTAACTCCGTGCTGAATCATCAGGGAATCCTAGAGAAGATTTAATCAAACAGCCAGTAAAAGGAGGAAAATCCATTTTCCCTAGAGATTTCTTGTAGGTCGTGACTTCTGCTGAGTTAAGCACAGTGTGGAAACAGCCTTTTTCAAGGTGCTTCACTATCTCCCACCAAAATCCAGGAATGGTAATTTGCAGGCAAAATATATAAGCATACATTAACTAAACTTTTTTAAAGATTCAGAAATTTGGGTTTGAGATTTTGACCAGTGTGTGTTTTCTCTAGACCAATCTTATCCTCTACATCCTAGAACAGTCAGTCTTTATTTTGTGTAGCTTGGAATGTAATCTGAAATGTCAGCCAAATGGCAGGAAGGGGTGTATAGGTCTGCATAGATCTCACCACCACAAGCCTTAGTTTTTGATTAAAAATCAGGTCTGGGTGAGAAATGACAAAATTATAGCACGCTATTCAAGAACACTGCTTTCCTGTTACCTTTTTTCTTGTTTTCAAGCTTTTGGGGTACATAGACACTGGTCACATTTGAAAGCGTTCTTCTACCATTGCGAGGGCTGAAATGTATTGATTTATTGATTGTAATCATAGCTAAGATTTCTAAATAATCTTGTATCTTTGTTCAGTCATAAAAAATCCTGAGATAAAATGCTGTTGGTATATTAGTGTCTAACATGAGGCTCAACACTGTAATTTTTGATTAATACAAACCCACCACTTTTTTCTTGAAAACTTCAATTTTTCCCCTTGTGGTTCAGAACTGAGATTAAATTAATTTAGCTTCCTTGAAGATAGCTAACTTGCTATTCCCATCTAAAAAATTGAGACTGCAAGCCAAAACATTTATACTGAATTACAGAAGACGTTCCTCAACACTAAGCCTTGTTTCACATTGCAGCTCTGTGAAAAAAGGGAGGAGAATGGCTGCCTTTTGAAGGAGATGACCAAATTTCTTTTGATCTGTTTTTAAGAGTACAGAGCTTGGTCTGAAGGCCATCCTCAGGCATCACAGACATGACCAACGAAACCCTGCTTCAAAGGGTGCAGAAGATAGAATTATAGCATTGCTTCATCTCTCTGTAGACTTAGTTATGCAGGAATGGTTTGCTAAAACTCACTTTATGCCACCTTTAAATTAAAAATAAATACAAAAGAGGGATTATTTAGCAAGCTAATTGAGGGATTTTCTTGTGGGCAGCTCCTGCGTACACTGTGCTTTCTCTGTAGCTCTTTTTGAACTTTAGACAGAGTATTATAGATTCTTGAATACAGAACCTCTTCTAATCTGCAGGGTTGGTGTCAAGGCCTCCCCAGAACACCTAACACAGCTCTTGCACTGAACTTGTTAACGTGTGGTGGACATGATGCGGTTGGTCTAGTAACTCCTGACCTGAAGCATTCATTAGGCCTCCAGGAGCTGCAGCAAGCTGCTGTAACACACTGTGCCTTTTGTAGGGCAAAAGCTAGGGTCTCAGCTGGTGGCTGCTAAATTAGAAACAATTAGAAATGCTTTAATTGAAGTCAATAGGGCTACCTAAACTTACCCCATTTGAAAAGCCAGCATAGACTGAGCAGCACTTGCAGTTAACAGGAGTCAACTGCTGATCGTGACTCATGTGCAGACTGGGAAAATGGTGAATTTTTAAACAATATCCCTTTTTGTGTTGCAAGCAGGTCAAGTGCTGTCCCATTTTTTATGATCCAGTAGGGAGACGGAGTTCAGGAGCACACAAAAGCCCTAGAAAAAGAGTTACAGTCAAGGGCACGTTTTCATACCCGCATTATTGAACTATACCTTTGAAAGACAAAAGAGCAGGCGATGTCCTAACATGTAGTTGTTGCGTAACGATTATGTTGTTGGTCTGGAGAGGGCGGAGTGGTAGGTTGCTTAACAGTTTTACATTTTCCCATGGTATAATACTGGTGATATGGTTAGCTATAATTAAAGGGTTATATAAATAAGCCATTGGGAAACAAATTAATTTGTTTCCTTGGTGGGGCTAGTTATGTAATTTGGGGCTTACATGTTGATCTGCTTTCTCTTTGAAGCACTCGGCACCCCCAAACCTGGTCATCCTCTCCCAATTGTTTAAAAATAATTTCAAAACACGTCAAAGGAATGCAGATGTTAAATGTGCTGCAGCTTGAACTTCCTTGAAGCAGCAATGCCCTTAATGAGAAAAAGCTGGAGAGCAGAGTGAGACCTGGCTTGTAAAACGGTTTCATGGTACGTTTATTACTTTATCAGAAAAGGCCTTCGAACAGACAGAGCGGAGTAGCACATAACGCAGGGGAGGCGTGGGTGCCAGCGCACCACTTCTACTCGACAGCAGCACCCGCCCACTGCTCCTGACCTTGCAGGTAGTGGAAGAGTCGGTCTCATTTGGAGCAACTTCATTGATTATGATGATGCTCAACCTTTTTGTACTTACACAGGGTCTGGCCCAGACTCGGGAATGGCAAAAAGAAGGGTAGACTGGCTCCTACCCCAATCAGAGACATTACCCTTTTCCAAGGAAATAATAAGATGTCGTTAAAAGTCCAGCTTAAAAAACCAAAGCGTAACACTAAGTTTTCCTCTTATGCCTGTGTTTCTTTCATGAGCCTGTAAGTAACATCATTAAGCTACTTGCCATTCTCTGAGCAAATCTTTATTTAATCATGTATTTATTTTGCATTCTCTCCTCTAGAAATGTAAAGCCTTAAGCATTTAGAAATTTTAAAACAAATTCCTAAAGATCAATTTTGCATACAAAGCTGTAGGATGGAAAACAAACCTTTTCCATGAACGCTATTTGTACCAACAGCTTTACTAGTTTCCAGTAACAGACACCAATTTGGCTTCACAACAAAAAAGGAGGGAGGAAAAAGAGGAAAAAGTAGCATTCAAATGTCTTGCCATAAAGACCATGGCTACGCTTCAGACAGCTCTTCCAAGCCCCAGCTGTGAGATTCAAACAAGCTTCACCAACTGAAGGGAAGTGTTCTTCTGTGGTATTTTTAGTGTTGAATGAAAAGACATAAAGCATTAAAGTAGTTCTGGAGCATGCTGTCGTACCTTTCCTTCTCTGACAGGCATGCCTTGTTACACAAGATCTCAACCCTAACCTCTTGGACTTGCCATTGTGGAAGACCCCAGTGGCAGAGGGAGAAAGGCAGTACTGGTTTCTCTCCGGTTTAGATTTTTAAGATTTCTAGTCTCGAGGTAATTCCAAGTCCCAGTTGGCTACAATAATTTCCTTTTAAGCTTTTGCATAATGTAGTGCAGTAACTTCACAGCATGAGCCTTAGGAATGAACACCAACCAAAACTGCTGATCGTGTTTATCTTACACTACAGGGAAGCCACTGATCAAAGCAATGTATATTTTAATCAAAACTCTTCCCCAAGTGGCAGCTTCCACTAACAGCACACTGCCAGTGTGCCTCTGCTAACACTGCAGAAAGAATAAAGGCAAACAGTCCTCCCAATTAGCAACAGTCTGGAGGCAAATTTGAAGCCATCCAGCAGAACTTCACATCACTGAAGTGGATATCAAGTTGAAGATGAGGACAAAGTTGGGCTGGGGCCCAGAGTATTTGTCTCTCTCTCGTGGATTTTGAAGGGAGTGAGATTGTACGTTTGCTAGTAGTCTGTCATTTTAGCATTTTGAAGCATAATGGCCTTGATTTCCAAATCAAACTGCAAGGAAGAGGAGTAAATTATTGTGAATTAATTAATAGGACTACATTGGGTTGGATTTTTCTGTGGGGGTTTAGTTAGCTGTTGTGGGAGCTTCCCACTGTTTGCGGTCAGCGTTGGATTAGGCACCACGTATGCAGAATAAGAGGTGCAAAGGTTCGGTCCCTGATCCTCTCACAACTTCGCAGTACAGCCAGGCACACAACTTTGTGTCTAAGCTTGCCAGCGTCCAGAAATCACCTTGACCACCTGCTCTCAGCAAGAAGTTTTTGGCCAGTTCAGCCCAACCCCCTCCTCACCCTGAGCCTAAGCGACCCCGTAGTTCCCCTGACTGGGTTTCCAAAAGGCATCACAGGAATATGCAGGCAACAGGCAGAGTGTCAGTGCTGGAGTGAGGGAAATGACAAGCTTCTAGGCTTTTGAGGGGCTGGGATTGGGACTTGTGAGATCAGAAATGGTGGTTTCCTATAAAAATCACATGTAAATTTGAACAAATTGCAATCTTGCTGTCCTTTATGCTCAAAATTACCTAAACATCTGCATTAATCCATTTATCTTAAAGAAACTTAACTTTAATCATACTTAGCTTCAATCATACACTTGTGTCCCAATTATGCTAATAGCACTCAAGTATGTACTTGAGTGTTTCGCTGACTGATGTTCTTCTGAATTGCAACTGCAATTCAGTGTCTCCCATTTCCAGGGATGTTGTACTTTCCCTGGAGGAGGCGAGCAAGCTAACGTGGCTGAGTAAGAACTACAGGATTGTTTACATTTGCTAAATCCTCTTTGGTACTTTCAAGAAACCAGCCTTTTCTTGAGGTCCAAGGGCCTCCTCTCC